>CM040769.1:44179593-44489593 GCA_022829085.1 Abramis brama | reverse complement strand
AGGAGTATCTGAGTGTGTGTGTGATGCTGTAGGAGTGTCTGAGTGTGTGTGACGCTGTAGGAGTGTGTGATTCTGTGACCCAGGAAAATGGGTTAACTCATGTGTCATACTGTGCTTGTGTGAATGCTGGTGTGACATCAGATCTGACCTCTGACCCTTGTGTTGTGTCTCAGAGGGAAAACACAGAGCCCAAAGCCATACAGGTGTTCGGCGGGTGCCTGGACATCATGGCATCGGGTGAGTCTTTCATCAGCTCGTTATCACAGAGAGACATCAGTGTTGGTCAAGCGTGTACAGACTGTGTGTGTGTGTGTGTGTGTGTGTGTGTGTGTGTGTGTGTCCAGATGACGACGGCTTCCTCAGGAAACAGAAGCACATGAAGGCTCAGGCATTCGCTTTTAAAATGCGTCCACGCAAGGAGGTGCTGGAGGTCAATTATGTGAGTATGAGTTATGCTGCATTGGATATAGTTTATTAGCTGTATGGTGTAGTCTTGTTCAGCAGCAGCAGTGCTTTAAGAGGAGTGAGTGTGCTACTGATGTGACGTCTGACTCATTTCCACAGATGGGTCTTTCAGACTACTTGTTTCAATGCACAGTGATATTTATATAAGGGATGATGTAGAACGAGGCAGTTGTTATAGCGTATACACCCCCGACAAGCTGAACGGGACCCCAACGCGAAGCGGAGCTTGAAGGGCTTGTATTCGCTATGACAACCGCCTCGCTCTACATTATCCCGCTTATTACATGGCTACCTACCAAATACATTAATAATTTGACACAGAATATTGATTTAAAAAAGGAGTTTATTGATTTAAAAATGATTGTATTGCTTCCGCTAAAGAAAATAGTCCGTTCTGCGTCCATAGCAACGCTATTCATGGCTGTTTTTCATGGCAATGGTGTGTTATACTTCGCAGCGGTCTGTTATCAAGAAATAACACACCGCATTCTACATTGGAATTCAGCCAAGCCATTGCTGAGTCAAAACATGCTGATAAATCCATATGTGGCGCTTTTTGCTGGCTGTCATGTTTGTCTGAAGCATCTGCTGAATAGATGACTGTGAGTGTAATAGTGGATCCTCTTGAAAGCAGCAGCGCTATGGTCTCGCTGGTCACAGCAGCTCTTCTGTGAGACATGCAGTCGCTCAGGCTTCTTCAGACTCCAGCGCTTGTGTGTGTGTGTGTGCAGATCGACCTCTACATGTGCATGGCGTGTGGGCGGGGCGATGAGGAGGACCGCCTCCTGCTGTGTGACGGCTGTGACGACAGCTACCACACCTTCTGCCTGATCCCGCCGCTGCAGGACGTGCCCAAAGGAGACTGGCGCTGCCCCAAGTGTGTGGCGGAGGTACTGCACACACACACACACACACACACACACCGTGATGATGATGATGCTGATGATGTGCTCACACACACACAGGAGTGCAGCAAGCCTCGGGAGGCGTTCGGCTTCGAGCAGGCCGTGCGCGAGTACACACTCCAGAGCTTCGGCGAGATGGCCGACCACTTCAAGTCCGACTACTTCAACATGCCCGTTCACGTAAGAGTCGCACCTGCAGGCTTCCCAGGCTCCACAGCGGGCTCAGACTCAGTGTGTGTGTGTGTGTGTGTGTGTGTGTGTGTGTGTGTCAGATGGTGCCGACGGAGCTGGTGGAGAAGGAGTTCTGGCGTCTGGTCAGCAGCATCGAGGAGGACGTGATCGTGGAGTATGGCGCTGACATCAGCTCCAAGGACGTGGGCAGCGGATTCCCGGTGCGGGACGGCAAGAGGAAGCTCATCGGCGACGAGGACGTAAGGCTCAATGTTCTCATTATCCTTTTACTTTATTACCGTTAAACATCACAGGTGTTTGTGATTGTGTTTATGTACAATATAACAATAATATTGATCTCCTGCACTGACACCATTAAATGAGAATGAGCTGGACGATGACATCACGCTTTTTTTTTCGAGAGCGGCTGTATATATAAATGAACTGAATTAATAATTTTACAGCAGAAATGACCCATCACTGAACGCTTCATGTTACTTGCGTAACCCTGGTTCTCTGAAGAGGGAGCTCGAGCTGTGTTGCTGTGGGATCGCCCCTGCGTGACTGCGTCATGAAGCTCGTGTGATGTCAGTCCAGTGGGCCTTCATGAGGAAATGACATGGTCTTGACGACCCACTTGCTCATCCTCTGCTTAGATGCCTTTTCTAGGTGACCCGAAACAGACAACGAGTTGAAACCTCTTCAGTAGGCTCAAAGGAAGCCAAAGCCAGGCCTTCAAGTACGACGACCACATCCCAAACTGGGCTCTTGTGTGTAGTGCAGGCCTCAGCCTCAGAGTGCCACGAAGAAAACAAGTAATGAGAGGATCTCTCCCTAATTATGCTCCACCCAGAGGAGTGTGGTGAGCAGATGTAGCCGCCTCACACACCTTTGAGTTAGAAGGAGATAATCCAGCAGAGAAACGGTCCTGCAGTAAATCCTGCCCCCTCCAATAGGGGCAGTAGACTCCTGATGGGAATCTCCATCGGAGAGCCGTCGAGAAGGGACACCAGGTCCGAGAGCTACAGTCGGGCCTGCCAGAACAGGGCTATTGGTAACACTCTGGAGCTGAGCTGGATGCATGAGGGAGAACCCCACGGGACAGTGAGTTGTCTCTGATGATGCAAATAGGTCGACTTGCGCTTGACCGAGTTTCTCCCACAGGAGCTTGACCGCCTCGGGGTGAAGTCTCCATTCCCCGGGCCTCAGCCCCTGTCTCAACCGGATATTCGCTCCCTGCTTTTGATGCCCAGGGATATAAACTGCCCTGAGAGACAGTCATTTCCCTTGGGCCCATGGGAGAATCTGATGAGCCAGTCTGTATAAGTGACGTGACGTCAGATCCCCCCTGATGGTTGATTTAAGAGATCACCGATGTGCTGTTCTGTGCGGACAAGGACATGATGGCCCCTCAGGTCAGTCTCGGGGACCATAGATTGGCGAGGAACAAACTTCTGCTTGTCTCTTCGCCTCCTGAAACCTTTTTTCCTACGTTTGCGTAATTTTCTTATTGTGCATTTGACTGATTTCTTCACTTTGAGGAATACTGTGCCTCTTCATGTGTTGCGTATATGAATGTGTTGCGCAGGAATATGCGAACTCGGGCTGGAACCTGAACAACCTGCCGGTGCTGGAGCAGTCGGTGCTGACGCACATCAGCGGAGACATCAGCGGCATGAAGCTGCCCTGGCTGTACGTGGGCATGTGCTTCTCCTCCTTCTGCTGGCACATCGAGGACCACTGGAGCTACTCCATCAACTTCCTGCACTGGTGAGTGTGTGTGTGTGTGTGTGTGTGTGTGTGTGGGCACATCGAGGACCACTGGAGCTACTCCATCAACTTCCTGCACTGGTGAGTGTGTGTGTGTGTGTGTGTGTGTGTGGGCACATCGAGGACCACTGGAGCTACTCCATCAACTTCCTGCACTGGTGAGTGTGTGTGTGTGTGTGTGAGTGTGTGTGTGTGTGTGTGTGTGTGTGAGTCAAGTCAAGTCAAGTCAAGTCATCTTCATTTATACAGCGCTTTTAACAATACAGCTTGATTCAAAGCAGCTTTACAGTGATAACAGGAGATTACAGTAACAGAGATTGTTTAGGCTTTACAGCAGCTCTAAAATAAAGTTATTGTCCAGATAAAGTTAGTTTTGATTGATTCACTTCTGTCGGAATTAATTATCATTATTTATTAACTTAGGGGCCTAACACAACACCATTTAACAGAAAACTCTAAAGTTCTTGTTTTAGCGAACCTGTGAGAACGCTGATGGCGCGCACAAGCGTATTAGGAGTTCAGTCTATACAGGGCTGTGGCGATAAACGCAATATTAGAGCACCGCGCTACTGACAAGCCAACCGCAGAGGAACGCTAGTAACCGCAGTGTTTTTCCTGGCTCAAAATGAGGCGGAGGTGGTAAAATCCTAATAATGTATTTTAATAATAAGGTAATAAAATTAGTATTTTTCATAGATCATCATATAGCCTAATGTGTTTCCCACATTATTTTTGTGGGTGGAGCTTGGTACCTCTAGGGGGGTCGGGGGGCATGCCCCCCCGCAAGAAAATTTTGTACATTTTAAAGATAAATTCATTAATCTGGTGCACTTTGAGTCACCCGAACCCACTGTTAAAAATAAATAATCCACCCGCAAACCGCCCATATTCTTTGATTTAGATATCTGCATCTGATCATCACATTACAGTTATTCAAATTCTCAGTGTTAAGCATGATAATATTGTAACATATCACACTGAAGTAGGCTGATTTAAAATGAACATTTATTTAAAATAAAAGTTCTTCTTTTGGCAAAATTACATTTCCTTAATAGCCTAAACAGAGACTTTACTCCCTTCAAACTTAAATTGTCAATGTTTCATTACATCACTGTTTGAAAACACTCGGAATAATTTTTTGTACCTTTATAAAAGGCATTTTCTCCCTAAATGTTTGCTCCATCTTTCATTTCAAAGTCTTTAATTTGATCAATATATTCAATTAAAATAATAAGACACTAGGCTGTTACCAATCAAATTAAATAATTTACATTGAGAAATTATAACTGTATTAAATGATATTATTTTAAATATTTTTGAATATACAAATAAGGAATGTTGAAAAGAATGATACTTTATGAAACTAAACCGCCAGTAGGAGGCGGCAGGCGACCGTCTTAATGAGCGAGTCATTGAGTCATTCATTCAAACGATTCGTTCAAACAACTGATTCATTCAGAATGAGGCAGTTTATTAATGAGTCATTGAATCTTTGACTCAACCGATTCGTTCAAAACGCTGAATCATTCAGTAATGCAGCAAGTGTTGCTGTGAGATGCGCGATGGTTCTGCTGTGATCTTTGTTTGGAACTATTTTCGCTGCTGAAACAGAACAAAAACTGTCATTGCGTCTAAAATGTAAGTGACTTAATTTCAACTATTTGTTTATTGAACTGTTATGAAATCAGTCTCGGTTTCAATCTTGATGGCATTCAGGAAAACAGCTCTCTGGTCGCGTGTAGCCTAGGCTATATATTGTTTCTTATCTTCACAATAATATGTTATAAATAACTGCGCGAGCCTCAACAGCGCAACATTGTTACCGTCAGTACATTAGGTAGGCCTATATTATTATCAACTATAGGCTATCAATCGCCACTTACATTAAATTAAATAAAACAGAATCATTCTCACGTTTTCGGTGATTCCCTAGTTATTTTTTATTTTATATTAAAAACTGTTTTAAGGGCATTTGTCCGGATTGGCTACAATTCTCTCTCACTTTTCCCTTCAAAAAAACAAAAAAAAACACACGTGTCCCAGACACAGTCTATGGTCCCGGACAAGCGTTATTGTCGAGCCCTGATGTGTTTTCCTTGATTGGTTTTCCCTGAAGAGAATTACGTTGTTGAAAACGAAAGTAAAAGAGTCACGCACGTTCATTGCGTTTTACCGTGATGAGAGTTCCGTGTCTTTATTAAACTCAACACATTATAATAATTATCTGTCATCCACCCTCGATTCATTGGAATGGAATGTTTTTATTACTCGGCCCGCCCGACCCGCGGATTATCCGCGCAGCGCTATACGGTTTGAGAATGGAAACAAGCCGTGACCGCATCAGATCCGTCACGCTGGGAAAAGTGTATCTGACCATGTGACTGTCTGTCTTGAGTTTTGTGGAGAGCCGGAGGCGGCACGAAATTTAACGCCGCCTCGTAATTCTCTATACAGGAAAAACCCTGAACCGCAGTAACCGCGATATTCCTGTGTTTTCGTTTCTGACTGTGTTCATCATGGTGGTCTGCACAGAGGCTTCGCTGATTTGCACTTAAGCCTGAACAGACTGTGAATGAGAGAGAGCGACTGAGCGCGTGCAATGACCTGCGTCTGTCTTTGAGGTCAATCATATATATTCGTGAAAAGGTTGCCGTGCCCAAGGAAAGCGAAATATTTGTCTTGTCATTCTTTTAACGTTTAAGGGTATTTACCATGAATAGCATCGGCGTCAGCGCTGGTCAGCATCCTCAGCGCGAGGAAGCCGCGGCAAACAGAAACCAGCGACTCACGCACTGAATCAGTGCCACTGGTCTCTATTCAGAGAAGCTTCAGTGTTACCCATGCGACGCATTGCTGGTCAGCTGAGCCTTGAAAGGTGGAGCTCAGAGTTAATTAACACCTTGTTTCATTACTATCTTTCAATGAATCAGCGTTTTTGAACGTGTTCGTTGAATGAACGGTTTAATGACTCAAAGACAGTCCGTTGCCGTAACTGTGAGTGACAGCCTTTCAATGCGCAGAGACGCTGTTTAGTTTCAGCTACATCGGTTACTGAAAATGTGCTAGTTTTTGTGCCTGCTGACCACATCGTAACACTTATTTATATAGCAACACATACATAAGTAAATAAATGCCGATAATACCGCATAGCGCACTATTGAGCCACTCAACATTACCGCATGGGAAAATCCTTCACCGTGACAGCCCTATCTATAGGAGTGCGCGTTTGAATATATGTGCCCAGGCGTGTAGAGCGTGAGTGTGTGTGTGTGTGTGTGGGCACATCGAGGACCACTGGAGCTACTCCATCAACTTCCTGCACTGGTGTGTGTGTGTGTTATTAACTTAGGAGCCGCTAACACGACACCGCTTTAACAGAAAGCTCTTAAATGTGTTCCGGCACAATAACAGTGTTTGGCGGCTCGAGAACGCAAACTTGAAATAGGTTCCAAGATGTAAGGTTTGAACATTTTTGTAAAGTTGAGGTGGCCCACTAATGTGTGTGTGTGTGTGTGTCTCAGGGGCGAGCCCAAGACGTGGTACGGGGTCCCAGCACACGCCGCGGAGCAGCTGGAGACGGTCATGAAGACGGTGGCCCCGGAGCTGTTCGACTCCCAGCCGGATCTCCTGCATCAGCTCGTCACCCTGATGAACCCCAACCTCCTGATGGAGCACGGCGTCCCGGTACCTCTCCACCCGTCCCGCCCTCTCAGCTGAGTCTGCCACTGTGTGTGTACTCATCATCATATCACTGTCACACACAGGTGTACCGGACCAACCAGTGCGCGGGAGAGTTCGTGGTCACCTTCCCCAGAGCCTATCACAGCGGCTTCAACCAGGGCTACAACTTTGCTGAAGCGGTGAACTTCTGCACTGCAGACTGGGTACGTCTTACACACCCGTTTACTCACAGTGAAGCCTTGCCTGTGTGCGTGTGTGTGTGATGACCTGTGTGTGTGTGCAGCTGCCCGTCGGGAGGCAGTGTGTGGCGCACTACCGGCGTCTGCAGCGCTACTGCGTGTTCTCGCACGAGGAGCTGGTGTGCAAGATGGCCGCCGACCCCGAGAGCCTGGACGTGGAGCTGGCGGCGGCCGTGGTGCGAGAGCTCAGCGACATGATGGAGGAGGAGAGCCGGCTGAGGGACGCCGTGCAGGAGATGGTGAGAGGCGCCAGGGTTAACTCACACACACCACGGGACAACACCACACCACAGTCAGGACCATTGAAAATCTGCAGTTGTTGCATGAAATCAATATGACAAGAAGGCAAATGGCACTTACATTTTTAGACATACAGTGAGGAAAATAAGTATTTGAACACTCTGCTATTTTGTCTGAAATTGTCATCGTAGGTGCATGTCCACTGTGAGAGACATAATCTAAAAAAAAAAATCCAGAAATCACAATGTATGATTTTTTAACTATTTATTTGTATGATACAGCTGCAAATAAGTATTTGAACACCTGAGAAAATCAATGTTAATATTTGGTACAGTAGCCTTTGTTTGCAATTACAGAGGTCAAACGTTTCCTGTAGTTTTTCACCAGGTTTGCACACACTGCAGGAGGGATTCTGGCCCACTCCTCCACACCATAGACTGTAAAAAATATGGACGTAGTGTGCGTGACGTCACCCGTAGGTTTCTGGAGAGCATTTTTGAAGCCTAAAGTGGGCAGAGCCGGCCGTCGCCATCTTGGCCTCGCATCACTCCCGGATAACAGAAAATGGGCAAAGAGGCTGAGAAATCACGTCCAAATAGCTCGACGTGATGGAGTTAGCTCAGGCTGTTAACGGCTCTGGGTAATGCTACTGACAGTACCAAGTCTGCGCCTGCACAGGGCCTCGCGCTAAAGTGACACTTGATGATGTAAAGCCAATTAAAAGTTCCTGTTTTTGCCCTTCGAAATATTATAATAGTTAAAAGACATGGCTACAAGTGAGACTGTGTATCGTGATTCTGTACTATTCTGCTAGTTGAAAATGTATTATGCAGTAACTTAATATTACTCTGAGAGTGTGTGTGAGTGATTTACACACTCTTTTTTATAGTCTATGGTCAGTCAGCGCTAGAAAATCCGCGCTCATTCATGGATGTGCATTTATTGCATGAACGGAGAAAGCGCCGACGCCTGCATGATTTCACCTGACGGTACATAAGCATATTATAATCTATCTGTTCTGTGAGAGCAGAACGAACAAGCCTTTATTGACGTTTGTAAATCTGAAAACTCCAAAAAGCAACGAAATTGTCAGACATCCATTAGTGCATGTTCACAGAGGAAAACAACTGAAATACAGCGCTGGTTGTTCTCTCGAACGATACTCGACGACAACGACGGAATCCTAAGCCGTGGCTTTGTACCCAAGTAATGGGTGTATTAAATTGTATGAAATAATCCCGAAAAAAAGCACAAACACTGCAGCGAAAGCAAGTTCAGCAGCAACACTTGCTGAGGTGAAGTGACGGCTAGTAACAGCAGACAAACGGCTAGCATTGACATCAGCGACAACCCACCTGTCACTCAAGTGGCCACACCCTTAAATGCAGAAATTTAAATATTAATCAACTAAACGGATGAGTTATAAAAAAATTCACCCCCCTCACAGTTGTTATGAAGGGCAAAATTAGCTGTATAGACCAAAGCCACATAGAGATCCAGGCTGTAAACATGTTTTTTTCTGCTGTAAATTTGGTAATTTTAACATGGGGGAGATACAGATTTGACTCACTTGTGCAGCCAGCCTCAAGTGGCCAGTCGATGAATTGCAGTTTAACTCACTTCCGTGTTGGTTTCAAGAGAGAGACGGGGAGGTTGCCGCTTGCTCCACACAGATCTTCTCTAGATCAGTCAGGTTTCTGGGCTGTCGTTGAGAAACACGGAGTTTGAGCTCCCTCCAAAGATTCTCTATTGGGTTTAGGTCTGGAGACTGGCTAGGCCATGCCAGAACCTTGATATGCTTCTTACAGAGCCACTCCTTGGTTATCCTGGCTGTGTGCTTCGGGTCATTGTCATGTTGGAAGACCTAGCCTCGACCCATCTTCAATGCTCTAACTGAGGGAAGGAGGTTGTTCCCCAAAATCTCGCAATACATGGCCCCGGTCATCCTCTCCTTAATACAGTGCAGTCGCCCTGTCCCATGTGCAGAAAAACACCCCCAAAGCATGATGCTACCACCCCCATGCTTCACAGTAGGGATGGTGTTCTTGGGATGGTACTCATCATTCTTCTTCCTCCAAACACGTTTAGTGGAATTATGACCAAAAAGTTCTATTTTGGTCTCATCTGACCACATGACTTTCTCCCATGACTCCTCTGGATCATCCAAATGGTCATTGGCAAACTTAAGACGGGCCTTGACATGTGCTGGTTTAAGCAGGGGAACCTTCCGTGCCATGCATGATTTCAAACCATGACGTCTTAGTGTATTACCAACAGTAACCTTGGAAACGGTGGTCCCAGCTCTTTTCAGGTCATTGACCAGCTCCTCCCGTGTAGTTCTGGGCTGATTTCTCACCTTTCTTAGGATCATTGAGACCCCACGAGGTGAGATCTTGCATGGAGCCCCAGTCCGAGGGAGATTGACAGTCATGTTTAGCTTCTTCCATTTTCTAATGATTGCTCCAACAGTGGACCTTTTTTCACCAAGCTGCTTGGCAATTTCCCCGTAGTCCTTTCCAGCCTTGTGGAGGTGTACAATTTTGTCTCTAGTGTCTTTGGACAGCTCTTTGGTCTTGGCCATGTTAGTAGTTGGATTCTTACTGATTGTATGGGGTGGACAGGTGTCTTTATGCAGCTAACGACCTCAAACAGGTGCATCTAATTTAGGATAATAAATGGAGTGGAGGTGGACATTTTAAAGGCAGACTAACAGGTCTTTGAGGGTCAGAATTCTAGCTGATAGACAGGTGTTCAAATACTTATTTGCCGCTGTATCATACAAATAAATAGTTTAAAAAATCATATATTGTGATTTCTGGATTTTTTTTTTAGATTATGTCTCTCACAGTGGACATGCACCTACGATGACAATTTCAGACCCCTCCATGATTTCCAAGTGGGAGAACTTGCAAAATAGCAGGGTGTTCAAATACTTATTTTCCTCACTGTATTTGCTCCACCCAAAACCGTTTTTAAACAGAACATCTCCAGGCAACGCACACAGTAGTGGTGTTTCCTCAGCCACTTTAAACGAGCTGGTTGAGTGAACGATTCAACGACTCATTCAAATCAGTGTCACACAGAGTGAAGAGACACAATCAAACAGCAGATGGCTTTTGAGGTGTTTCAAACTAACAGCAGCGTTCTTCATTCAGAAACTGAAGAGAAGACAAAAGTGTACTCGGGTCACGGCTGAAGGGTGCTGTCAGGCTCGATGTGAAGCGGAGTCAGCCGTGATTTATTCACAGCCTCCAGTACCTTACTGCTTTTATAAGACGGTTTCCACACAATACTAATATTACAGCCCAGAAATATGCATCAATGCAACGTTCATGAAGTAAAACCACTGAAAGCCTTCCTTCCGCTGGTAAAAATAGTTCCTGACCGTGAACAGGAACAGAAGTCACATTATTTCTCCATTAGACGGTGGCAAAGACTATCTTTACGAGTGAGTCAGTCAGTAGAGAAGACTTTTATATTAAAAGGACTTGTGACACGGAGAAGCAACGCAACTGGTAAATGACTAGCGTGTCACGGGAAAACACCTTAACTGTTAAAAGGACAAGATATCGCACAACTTTATTATGAATATAGGACTGACCTGAAGAAAAGTGCTATAAATGCTGTAAGTGCAGGGACACTCACTTACTCGATCTCACACAATACTCTATAAGCTTCACTGAGCAATATCAGTGAGAACACGTGTTTACGCTGCTAAGAGTGGTTGCTAAAGGTGTGTAGTGTGTAGCTGCTGAGTGAAGCGGTTGATCATGAATAAAGCACAGCGATTGACCAATCAGAATCAAGGACTGGAACTAACCGTATTATAATGCTGAATAACTGCTACTTTAATGATTGCATTATATTACTGTAGGTGTAAAAGAAGCTGTGTGAGTGAAAGACATGTCCACATGATTTATCAGGTGATCCTCAGGGTTATGAGCTGAGTGCTGTCATTAACTGATCTCCTGGGGTCCTGCAGGGGGTGCTGTCCTCGGAGCAGGAGGTGTTTGAGCTGGTGCCAGATGACGAGCGGCAGTGCTGGAAGTGCAAGACCACCTGCTTCCTGTCAGCGCTCACCTGTGTGTGCAGCCCTCAGCGCCTGGTGTGTCTGCGTCACGCCGCTCACCTGTGCAGCTGCCCCGCCAGAGACAAGTGCCTGCGGTGAGAGTCCACACACACCCACTGATGATGACCTGTGTGTGTGTGTGCTGCAGGAGCTGATGACCTGTGTGTGTGTGTGTGCTGCAGGTTCAGGTACCACCAGGACGAGTTCCCTGTGATGCTGTACGGGGTGAAGTCGCGAGCGCAGTCCTACGACACCTGGGCCAGGAGGGTCTCGGAGGCGCTGGCGGCCGATAGCAGGAGCAAGAAAGGTCAGACACAACACGCCCAATGATTCAGTGATTCAGTGACTCGTTTATAAACAACTGGCTCATTTCTGAATGAATCAGCCGTTTCAACGAATCGTTTGAATGAATGACTCAATGACTCGCTCATTAAGACGGTCGACTGCCGCCACCTACTGGAGATTTAGGGTTATGTTTAAAAGTGTCATTCTTTCCAACATTTCTTATTTGCAAATTCAAAATATATGTAAAACAATCTCGTAACATTATTTAACCCAGTTGTAATTTTTCAGTGTAAATGATTTAATTTGATTTGTATCAGCCTCAGTGTCTTATTACGAACGGACGACAGGCTTGCTGTGGGTTACACACACGTGTCTCTGGTGCTCCACAGATCTGATTGAGCTGAAGGTGCTGATGGAGGACGCGGAGGACAGGAAGTACCCGGAGAACAACTTCCTGTTCCGCAACCTGAGAGACACGGTGAAGGAGGCCGAGACCTGCTCATCTGTGGCTCAGCTGCTGCTTAGCAACAAGCACAGGCACAGGTGTGTGTGTGTGTGTGTGTGTGTGTGTGTGCTCGTCTGTGGCCCAGCTGCTGCTCAGCAACAAGCACAGGCACAGGTGTGTGTTTGTGTGTGTGTGTGCTCGTCTGTGGCCCAGCTGCTGCACAGAAACAGGCACAGGTGTGTGTAGCTGTCCTATGTGATATGCACATGAATGAATGTGTGTGTGTGTGTGTGTGTTCAGAAGGGAGCGTCCTGACAGCAGTGCACAGAAGGCACGCAGCAAACTGACGGTGGAGGAGCTGAAGGTGTTTGTGGAGCAGCTGTACCGCCTGCCCTGCGTCATCAGCCAGGCCCGACAGGTCAAGGTGAGTCTGACCCCTGACCCCTGCACTGCTGACCCCTGACCCCTGCAGCGAGTCCTCACGCGTGTGTGTGTGCTCACAGGATCTGCTGGAGAGCGTGCAGGGCTTCCACGAGCGGGCACAGGCGGCGCTGGCGGACCGCACGCCGGACTCCGGGAAGCTGGCGGCTCTGCTGGCTCTGGGCTCGGGGCTGGACCTGGAGCTGCCGGAGCTGCCGCGGCTGGAGCAGGAGCTGACGCAGGCGCGCTGGCTGGACGAGGTGCGGCTGACGCTAGCGGACCCGCCGCGCCTCACGCTGGAGCTGATGAAGCGGCTCATCGACTCCGGAGTGGGTCTGGCGCCGCACCACGCTGTGGAGAAGGCCATGGCCGAGCTGCAGGAGCTGCTGACGGTGTCCGAGCACTGGGAGGAGCGGGCGCGGGCCTGTCTGCAGGCCAGGTGACTCTCTCACACACACACACACACACACACACACACACACACATCAGGGCTTCTGCACGGCCTTCTTTCATCAGGTGTCACAGCACAAAGACTGATCTTCAGGGTTCATACAAGCTGCTTGAATTTAAGTTTAAGTTTAAAGGTGAGATATTTTGCCCCATCACAAGATAATTTAAATATAAATAATATAAATCTACGGTTTCCCCAGAATGTGGCTGTGAAATTTCAGTTCAAAAATCTCCCCAGATCATTCATTATAGCTTTTTGAGAGTGAGCAAACACATGTGTGTCCCTTTAGATGCAAATGAGCTTAGCTCCGCCTCCGTTCAGAAGAGGGCGGAGTCTTTACACGAGCTTCAGAAACTCCAGCAATAACAGAACAGGCCAATCTCCCTCATCCAGAATCCCAGAATCACCAGGAGCGAGTGCAGCCTTACGGAGAGACTCAGGAAGAGCTTCTGAATGTTAGTGGAGACATTTCTGTAGTTGTTGTGGAGTTACACTGATCATCTCATCATCATGTTTCACTTCTCCACAAGTGTCCACAGTTCCTGAGGTCTTTATAAGACAGCGGTGACATGTTCTGGTCAATAGTGTTCAGTGCTCGTCTGAGCTCAACCACAGAACAGCTTCAGGCTTTGCTGGATCTTCATCCGTGCGTTAGAACTGGTCTCTGTCGTCGCTTGAGGAACCAAATGTCGGCTGGTGTGTGTAAACGTGCAGATTAAGGGCCGGGAATATTATAATAAGATCCTCTTCATATGTCAGAAGGAGAACGAAATCTGATCGGCTTATTTTATAACATGCTTGCAGAGAAAGGCTCACCAGAACACAGTTATTGGGTTTCACTTTTCACGTTTTATAGGTTGGTAGAAGCACCGGGACCCGATTATAGCACTTAAACACGTGAAAAGTCATGATATGTCCCCTTTAAGTCCTGGAAAACCATGAAGCATTGACTGCCTTCTCTGTGGAGTGTGTGTTGGTGAGGAAGTTGTTCTCCGGGTACTTCCTGTCCTCCGCGTCCTCCATCAGCACCTTCAGCTCGATCAGATCTGTGGAACACCAGAGACATGTGTGTGTAACCCACAGCAAGCCTGTCGTCCGTTCGTAATAAGACACTATGAGGCTGATACAAATCAAATTAAATCATTTACACTGAAAAATTACAACTGGGTTAAATAATGTTACGAGATTGTTTTACATATATTTTGAATTTGCAACAAAAAAATGTTGGAAAGAATGACACTTTTAAACATAACCCTAAATCTCCAGTAGGTGGCGGCAGTCGACCGTCTTAATGAGCGAGTCATTCATTCAAACGATTAGTTGAAACGGCTGATTCATTCAGAAATGAGTCAGTTGTTTATGAACGAGTCACTGAATCACTGTAAAACCATTGAAGCATTGACTGCCTTATCTGTGGAGTGTGTGTTGGCTCCCCCATGTGACGGTGGTGTCTCTGCTCTTCTGCAGGCCTCGCCACAGCCTGCTGACGCTGGAGAGCATCGTGACGGAGGCCAGGAACATCCCAGCGCACCTGCCCAATGTCCTGGCCCTCAGAGATGCCCTGCTCCGAGCCAAGGAGTGGACGGCCCGAGTGGAGGCCATTCAGGTGACCGTGTGTCCCACAGTGACCTGGACATGCTAGTTTACTCACACATGCTGACTCCGCTGTAGCTCTAGCCTGTCATGTGACACGTGTCTCCGTGAACAGAACGGCAGCAGCTACGCCTACCTGGAGCAGCTGGAGGGTCTTCTGGCTCGAGGTCGCTCCGTCCCGGTGAGGCTGGAGGCGCTGCCACAGGTGGAGGCACAGGTGGGGTCGGCCCGAGCCTGGAGAGAGAGAACCGCTCGCACCTTCCTGAAGAAGAACTCCACACACACCCTACTGCAGGTGACACACTCTCTCTCACACATATACACACACCTTACTGAGAGAGGGAACCCTTTCACACATTCCTGAACCCTCAGAAGCCGATCTCAGAAACTCAGACTCAAAGACTCAGAGAAAACAATGATATTGATAATGATATATAAATAATGATACTGCTCAAGGTGAGGTACAACACAGATATCTTTATTAAATAACTTTTGATAAATCAGTAATTTGACAACTTCTTGTGAGAAGTGATTTCACAAACAGCTCTCTCTCTCAAAATGTGCAAACAGCTTAAAATCACCACATGGCACCATAATCCAGTTGCACAGCGTATAATTAGCACAACTTTATAAGTCATGCCAGTTTGACCATCCAAGCGTACTGCACTCTCTGAGAAACGCCGCGCTCATGCACACTTTCTGCCTTGAACACAGGATGCTAGCTAACTGCATGAAAAGCTTTGAAAAGGTGTGTATTGTGCAGAGCGCTATAGAGATGAATGTGAGTTTCCTTCAGGAGTAGCTGCATGTTGATGTGAGGTGTTGTGTTGTTGATCTGCACTCACCTGTGCTGGAACTCTTCCAGGTGCTCAGCCCGCGTGTGGACATCGGCGTGTATGGCTCCAGCAAGAGCAAGCGCAAGCGTGTGAAGGAGCTGCTGGAGAAGGAGCGCGCGGGCCTGGATCTGGAGGGAGCGAGCGACCCGGAGGAGGGCGTGGAGGAGGTGCGTGACCCCGCCGCCGTTGTGGCCGCCTTCAAGGCCCGCGAGCAGCAGGAGGTGCAGGCCATCCACTCGCTGCGCGCCGCCAACCTGGCCAAGATGGCCCTGCTGGAGCGCACGGAGGAGGCGAAGTTCTGCCTGTGCCGCAAGCCGGCCGGCGGCTTCATGCTGCAGTGCGAGCTGTGCAAGGACTGGTTCCACGGCGCCTGCGTGCCCCTGCCCAAAGCCGGCTCGCAGAAGAGGCTGGCGGCCAGCAAGGAGGCCAAGTTCCTGTGCCCGCTGTGCCAGCGCTCACGCCGGCCCCGGCTGGAGACCATCCTGGCGCTGCTGGTGTCTCTGCAGAAGCTGTCGGTGCGGCTGCCGGAGGGCGAGGCGCTGCAGTGCCTGACGGAGAGAGCCATGGGCTGGCAGGACCGCGCTCGACAGGCCCTGGCCACCGACGAGCTGTCCTCCGCCCTGGCCAAGCTCTCGGTGCTCAGCCAGCGCATGGTGGAGCTGGCCGCGCGCGAGAAGACCGAGAAGATCATCACTGCCGAGCTTCAGAAGGCGGCCGCCAACCCTGACCTGCAGGCACGTGCCGTCTCACACACACACACACACACACACGAGTGAGCCCTGACTAACTCTGTTTCGCTCACAGGGCCACATCCAGACCTTCCAGCAGGCCGGCTTCAGCAGGGCCACGTCTCCACGACCCTCGGGGGACTACGACGATGAGGAGACCGACTCCGACGAGGACATCAGAGAGACCTACGGCTATGACGTCAAGGTACGTGATGAAGCTCACACCGCTAGTGCTCAAACCTCTAACACTCAGAGTTCAGAGTGGCATGAGTCCAGACATGAATGATTCCCCTAAACGAGTGTCTTGTTGAGGACCTTACAGGTCAGGTAACCACTGTGGTCCTGAGGACCACTGTGTATGAGTGTTATGATGTAGTGCTGCTGTCAGGACGTTTATGGTGAACATCTAACCGTGATGTGGTGCAGTTCCTCTGTCATCTCAGTGTTTCTGTTCTCAGGACTCGGGAGAGGTGAAGCCGTACTTGTTCTGCGACGAGGAGATCCCAGTGAAGTCTGAGGAGGTGGTGAGCCACATGTGGCCGACGACCCCGTCGTTCTGTGCCGAGCACGCATACTCCTCCGCCTCGAAGTCTGTTCCTCAGAGTGAGACTCCAGCACACACACCTCCTGATCTCCTCCTCAGTCCCTGATCTCCTGTTCTCCTCCTCAGACCTGACACACACACACACACACATCTCCTGTTCTCCTGACCTCCTGTTGTCCTCCTCAGACCCGGCCGGCTCCCGCAAGCAGCCGAGGAAGACCCCGCTGGTTCCCCGTAGCCTGGAGCCCCCGGTGCTGGAGCTGTCCCCGACGGCCACACTGCAGCTGGAGGAGCTGATGATGGAGGGCGACCTGCTGGAGGTGTCGCTCGACGAGACCCAGCACATCTGGAGGATCCTGCAGGCCACGCACCCGCCCGCAGAGGACCGCTTCCTGCAGGCCATGGAGGTCAGAGACTCTCCCAGTGGTGTTTACACTGACACTGCTCCGGTCACTCTCACTGACACTGATTTAATTATTTCATTTGACTGGTAAAAGCCCTATGCTGTTATTATTCTAATATGATTTCATTTTGTATTTCTTGAGTTGTTAAAAAGCCTTGATTTTGTCTTTATAAAGTGTGCTGCAGTCCTGTCCTGGTGACAGATTGAGGTGTTTAACCTGTGGTTCTCCTCCCTTCCGCAGCCCGAGGACTCGGTGCTGGACAAACCCGTGAAGCTGAAGCTGAAGGACGCGGAGAAGAAGAGGAAGAGGAAGCTGGAGCGAGCGGAGCAGCAGCTGCTGATGGAGGCCCGGCCCAAGCCCAGGGTTCTGGAGCTCAAGCCCCGGAAGAAGAAGCTGAAGCTGAGCCCGGACCGGTCCCGTGAGCTGAAGGCGCTGGCCAAGCGGATCGCCAAGCAGGAGAAGGAGCGCAAGAGGAAGGAGAAGGCGGCCGCCCGGGAGGAGGCGCTAGAGAAGAAGACCCAGACCCAGACCCGCAAGATCCTGGACATTCCCTCCAAGTACGACTGGTCAGGAGCGGAGGACTCCAACGACGAGAATGCCGTGTGCTCCGCCAGCAGCTGCCAGAGGCCCTGCAGGGACAAGGTGAGTCTCCTACACCGTTCTCCACCTTCATTCACTCCGTGTGTGATGATCCTCGCTGTGCCATCCATGCCACCTGGCCTCAGTGGGGGGGGGAGTTGAGTTCTGTGTAGCCTCTGCCATGCCACTAAAGTGACAATGGGGCAATCTGATCCAGACTCATTGGCGCTAGGCCTGAGATTAACATGAATGAGTCCAATAGGTTAAAAGCTTTCTGAAGCTCAGAATGTACAAGTCATCGCGATTTCGTAGAGGAATATTATATATCATGTGATATGAACAGGTGATCTGTTCTGATAAAACCCAAACCATGTTTTCAGATGAGTTACATAATCACAAGAGAGTGAGCAAATTATCAAGCACTATTTAATGATAGAGCATACTTGATCCCCTGCTGATTTAGTAAGTTTGCCCACTTACAAAGAAATAAAGGGTCAATATTTTTTATGGTAGGTTTATTTTAATGGATAGAGACAGAGTATCAACCAAAAAATCCAGAAAAAAAACACATTATATAAAGGTTTTAAATTGATTTCCATTTCAGGAAGTGAAGTGATAAGTATTTGATCCCCAAGCAAAACATTGTTTAGTAACACAGAGGTAAGACGTTTCTTGTAGTTGGTCACCAGGTTAAATATAAATCTACCATAAAAATTATAGACCCTTCATTTCGTTGTAAGTGGGCAAACTTCAAGTGGGATCAAATAATGATTCCCCCTGCTGTGATTGTCTCTGTTGTTTTATATATCACCCATCCCTAGTGATTTGAGAGGTGCTTCAGTGAAGGATGACTTCTATTCCTCACACACACATATGAGGAGTGACACTATATTTTAATAGTATTCTTTAGATATTACTGTTACTTTGTAACTCCATGTCAACTAGCAGTCGTTATAGTGTTAGTAGACTGAGGCGTAATATCTGCTAACTCTTCATTGTGATGCTCCTCAGCATGTCCACACACTGCTAACACTAGTCTTCTAATGCTGTGACGGGAGTTAGCGGAAAGGCTAAAGGGGCGTAACTCATGTCCACTGCTGTGTGTGTGTGTGTTCAGGTGGACTGGGTCCAGTGTGACGGCGGCTGTGATGAGTGGTTTCATCAGGTGTGTGTGGGCGTAACGTGTGAGATGGCGGAGAACGAGGACTACATCTGCTCGACCTGCTCGTTTAAAGCCTCCGGTGGTGCCGTGACCCTAGTGATGTCATCAGCAGTCCCCCAAACCGACCCTCAGGAGGCCAGTTAACCACCACACACACACACACATTACACAGAAGACGGTTAACCCCCCACACACTCTCTCACAGACACACACAGAGAAATGCATCACTTCCTGTCTCTGCTAGGTTTAGCTGGTTGTTATTGTAGTTCTGGAGGATCAAGACTCTACAGAATAAACATGGCTTGGGGAATTGTGTGCTTAACCCGAGTCCTCAGTCACAGTAGACAAAGTGGACTTCCTGTTTGACCAGACAACACACACACACACACACACACACACACACACACACACACACACACACACACACACACACACACACGGTGTGGAGGATCAAGACTCTACAGAATAAACATGGCTTGGGGAATTGTGTGCTTAACCCGAGTCCTCAGTCACAGTAGACATAGTGGACTTCCTGTTCGACCGGACAACACACTCACACACACACACACACGGTGTGGAGGATCAAGACTCTACACAATAAACATGTGCTTTCTGGCTCCTGACCCGAGTCCAGTGGACTTCTGTTCGACCGTTTTTTCTGACTGAGGACGAGACTTATAATGGTTGTATTACATCTATTTATTCTGTAAATGGATTTTAAGCAGTGCATGATGGGAAGGTGGATGGTGGTTTCTCAGATTTTGTCAAATAAAGAAAGATGATTGATTGATTGATGATGATGATACATGTCAAGTCTGTGTCACTGCTATAAAAGAGCAAAAGAAATGCTTATATAATTTAAGCTAATTAATTCCACGTGAATAATAACAGCATGCATAAATCTGAAACTTGCCCACGGTTCATCTCTGGACATAATACAGGGCATTCTGGGCAGAAACTGCCGCCTTATACTGGCGTGTAAAGCAATCACTCAGTTTGTTATGTTGTGAGGGTTCTTCCATAAAATTTTCAGGAGACACGTATGGAGTCAACAAAGTGTACTTTTATTGACTGCAACACTTACTTAACAACACTTTGTGCAGGAAGAAAAAAACAAAACAAAAAAAACAAAAAAAAACACTGATTCATAAATTGTGCATCAGCACACAACTGAGTTCTGGGTCTCAGATGTTTACTCAGGGATCCCTCACCCGAACTAACTCAGCCACAGAAAATGAAGCCCTTTTAACAAGCTGGACCAAACCATTCTTATAATTACAGGGGTCTCACAAGTTCTCAATTACATCAGACTTAAAAAGGTGAAAGAAAGAAATACTTCTATACACAAACTCACATAAACCAAAATAAAAATCACATTTATCATAGTCATAATGAAAATACACTTAAACATACACACACAAAACATCTTTTAAACATTCAAATTAACACACAACCCCCTAGAACATTATCCCAAAAACTACATTTCCCATAATTCCCAACTAAATATATAAAGGACACCAGGAAAGGCCGCGCCCTTTTAATTCCAAGCCTTTGTTCCATGCTGCAGTCATGGAGCCCGGCGGAACCACGGGTAAGATGTACACATTTAAACAAACTTAAATAAAATGTTAAACCCATAACTTGGTTGTGGTCTAATTTACTCACTAGCGTGCACTCTAGAAATAAATGATTATTGACTTTGTTGCTCATTGGGATTTACAGCACCAAGGAGACATGTGTTTGGGTAGATAACATTTAAAGAAACAAAATAATTAGTAAATAAACAGACAAAAACATTAATCCTCTAAAACAAACAAAATATCACTTCATATTCAAAGTAAACTAAGTACTCATTCAGTGTGGCCTTAGCCATCACATATGTTCATTCATGATGTTTTGGGGTGATGTATTCACTACTGTGGATAAAAACTCCTCCGTCTTAAAACTGCTCCACAGATTTGATGGGACTAACCTTGCAAAAGTGTTTAGAACAGTGATCTTTCATGATCTTACATCTTTTACCCTCTGGTCATTGATGGGTGCCTGTAAGGGCAATTTTCAAAGGTTAATCAAACAGCATCAAAAGGCATAAGAAAACTTTCAGAGGCAAATTGTAATAAAGAGAAAAAGTTTATTCTCTGAGAGAATTCTGTTCACAGTTACCGCAGCTACCCGGTATCAGGAAGACAGAACCTAACAGACTCAACTCAAGGTTCGGGAGTTCAGGAATCTCCAACGGGGGGTGGGGGGTTAGTGTTGGATTAATTTGGTTCGATAGTATAGATAAAAGCCCCCCCGCACTGATAATTGATTGGTTGGGTCCTTACATGCGCTTCGTGGGGCACACTAGCGCACACACGCAAGGTCTCTCGCTCCCTCTCTCTGCCGTGCGCGCGCTCTTGCTCGTTCGCTCTAGGTTCCGGGAGATTTTAACTGATTTGCGGGCATCAGGGAGACGCTATCGACATGCGGGAGACTCCCGGAACTTCCGGGAGACTTGATGTCTGAGAAATACTGAATTTTTCCACAACAGTGTCCAGTCCTGCTGCTGGAAGTGTTAGGAGCCGTTTAGTTTTAACTAAAAATGGGGGGGAAAAATGTGTTTTTTGATTGTTCAATTACACGGCAACAGCGTTTTGTGGGCCTGAACTATACCGTGATCATCTCTGTAAACCACACAAACACTAATTTGTGAAAACTGTGATTGTATGTTATGTGTTCAGTATGTGTGAGTAGTATTTCTTTACGCCACCTACTGGCCTGGCAGCAGAATACAGCGTTTTTATTTGTTTACACGGATCTGTGCGAACAGGGATCGATTCGACAACGGTGTCGTCTCTACATGGAAAGCGGAAAGGTAAAACTCACGGTTGTAGAGTAAAGGTAGCCTGAGTTTATCTCCACCAGCCTCAGTCAAACACACCTGATGATCCAGGTCTGCCAGACTGTGTGTTAAGGTTAGCTAGATCTGCCGATGCTAACCCTAACCCTGGTAATGCAGAGTTCAGCTAGCTTAGTTTAGGTTAGGTTAGGGTTAGCATCGGCAGATCTAGCTGAATCCAAACCTACGGAAGTTCTTTCAAAATTCAAAAGAAAATTCAAATGCTTAAAAATATCAAATAATAACTCAAAGTCTTAAAACAGCTGCTCATAACTAACCCTAATGCAATTTTATTTCCTCATTCGGGATGTATCAAAAATCAAATTAAAACTCAATTGTATTTTTAATCCTGTATAAACCTGTCATAATTAAATGTATAATTCAATGCTCAAATTATAAATCAAATGCTCAAACCAGCATCGAAAATGGAAAATCAAATGCTCAAACGGACACCGCAAATGATAAATCAAATGCAAATGAGGAGTGTCAATCAAGTAGCGTGGGCGGAGCTTTGAGACGGAAGAGATCAAGTCAAGTCAAGACACCTTAATTTATACAGCGCTTTTAACAATATGAATTGTTTCACAGCAGCTTTACAGTGATAACAGGAGATTACAGTAACAGAGATTGTTTTGGCTTTACATCAGCTCTAGAATAAAGTTATTGTCCAGATAAAGTTGATTACTTCCATTGCGAAGATCAATAGTTATTAACTTAGGGGCCGCTAACACACACCGTTCTCAGGAAAATCCTTAATGTGCTTCGGCCGCCGATCCGCATAAAACAGTGCCTGGTGGCCCGAGAACACACTCCCGGAAATAGGTTCCAAGGTGCTGTTGAGTTACACATGTAAGAATCTGTATAATATCTGCTGATCTCATGTCCTTACATAACATAACATGAAAAACTAAGGTAGAGTACATTGAATTTAGTATTTAAGGTTATGATGATGATATCAGCTGTTAAGCAACGTTTCCAGCGAGAGATTCCTGCCAGTCCTGTTCTCTCTCTGAGTCAAACGACTCGTCAGATGAATCAATCTCTCTAAATCCCTCCTTTCCACGAGCTACTCTGCTCTGATTGGCCAGACAGCTCAGTCTGTTGTCAAGTCAAGACACCTTAATTTATATAGCGCTTTTAACAATGTAGATTGTTCCAAAGCAGCTTTACAGTGATAACAGGAATAGACGATCCTGTATTTTATGGGACGGGTGGAAACCCTGCGTCTTTTTCACTGGTAATAATTTATTTGTGCAATATAGCAAATTCTGTTTGTAGGCATATTTAACTAGATTTGCACAAAAACACCAATGGGTTGGACACATCAAAGTTTAATTTATTCATTTTTATTTATTACCATCACTGAAACTGAGGACAATCACATGGGTATCAGATTAAGATGCAGGCAAGTGAAACATCTTTGCATGTGAATTGATGCATATAAATGTGAATGGTCTTTTTTAGCATCTTACGTGTACAAGTTTACATAGATTGATGCATGTTCTGAACACGTAATGGATCTGGATGAAACCCCTGTTAGGGCTGCGCAAAGTCCAGCTGTATGTCTCCGCTAACTCCCCAAACATCGATCTCCTCCAGTTTAGTGAAGCGATGGTTGTAAGTGTGAGTTTCTTCACCATTGACAAACACCTTGTAATGATCACGATGGCAGAAAATGGTCACCTGAAAAGCACAAGCACAATGAGACTTTAAAAACAGATTTCCCCAACCTCTACTGTACAGTCTTTGTCCATCTCCAGCATATTTACAGGCTTATCGACACTGTTCATTTGAACAGAAAGTGAAAAACAGGCAATAATAAATCTGCATGTTTACCAGAGTCTGTTCCCCTCTTGTAAATGGCATGGGTCCAGATAGTTCCTCCACACCCCATTTCCCATTCTCATAAGTGTTGCGGACAACCACATTCTGATCAAAACGAATGTTGTAGTGAAATGCAATTCCAAGTCTGTGATGCAGGTTAAGCTCAATTCTGTTGGAGAAATAAAAGCAAAGGGAATTGTAAGAGCCTCCTGTAAGTCTCCCATGTGTTCTGTGTTTATGGTATCATTCATGATATTCACTGCACTGGGACTGTAGGTGGCAGGCGTGTCCACCGGGGTTTGGGCGGGAGTGATAGTGGTCTGTTCGTTTGCTTCACCTGTTCACCTGAGTTCAGTGGGGCTTTGACAGAGAGAGGGAGCGAGCACTTTCTGCTGACCACACTTTCACACTCACACAGCACTTTTATGACCTGGTGACTGCAGTACCAGTGGTATCTTACGTATGTTGAAGTGTAATAAATGATTGAACTTAGAGCATTGAGTGGAACTGAGTCTCTGCGCGTCGCAGTGTTTCCAGTCTCTCAGTGTTTAGTCCCTCGCGGCTGCAGATTTTGTTTTGCCTCGTCTACAGCCGCTAATAGGAATTATACTTTTGGAAAAACATCTCCGGGATTCAAGGATCAGGTAGAGGATGTTCCAATAGTGTTAGTTTAAAGCACAGCACATGGTAATCTGAGTGTGAAATTGCAGTATATTCCATGTTAATAATTGCAGGACTTTCACAGTAATTCCACAGCAGGACTTCTCTGGGATCTAACGGCGCTCTATGAAGTACTATGAAGGTACCCAGCATGCAGTGTGGCATGAAAAGATTATGCTGTGGAGTTTCTTAATTCTTGTTGGTTTTCTCTGTGCTGCTGAGCTTATTTTTGGATCACTTTTAGCAGTTTGTGTTTGTTTATTTTGTAATGTTCAGAATAAATCTTTTGTATTATTATTATTTCGAGCGTCACCATTGTTGTGTTTTATATTTCTGTGCATCATTAGGTGATGGAAAAAAATCTTGTGTTGCAAGATGATGTAAGATTTTCTCAGCAGCTGCTTTGCTATTGTGAAATATCCATCTACAAACAACTATGAATTTAACATAATATATTGGTAAATCTTTATGCTTAAATAACTCTAATATTACTATTTAACAAAGCTTAACTTAAAACCAGCCAATTAGCTTTTTAGATTCTAGCTTATACCCAGGGGGCAAAGGGGGTTTAGCAGACATGGGCTGCTGTAAAAGGTTGTCATATAAAAATGAAATCTATGATGTCTGAGGATCACAACCTGGGTGGACAACCCGGTAAACAAGCTGCTGGAAACTTATAATTAGGGTCAAAACAATGTTACCTCAAATTCGGCTTTAACTCCCGGAATCACCCAAACATGCTAAAACGGTTTAATTATATTCATGAATCCTGAGCCATATCTCCCTGATACTTTATGCTAGAAACAAACTGAGCACACCTTTAGAAAGAGTGGAAGATAAGCTTTCAGTGGATGCCTTGATTGTACATGTAATTAGAAGGTAAGAGTTAACAATGCCTCTTAGTTCATAGGTAGGCAAAAAAAAAAAGAGAAAAAAATATTGAACATTCCATTTGTAATCGGTAGCATTCTTTTCCCTTTGTTGTTGTTCAAATAAACAAATTACCATGTGAAGTTAACTTTTACTGGATGAAATCATATTTTGATCATTTTCACTAACCAGACAGTCCTCATGGCCCATAACACATTTAGAGGGAATTCAGTTTCAAGCCTATAATAGCCTGTCAATTCAAACAAGGTCCAAGAAAGAAGTTTACCATTAACTGATGTTAATTGTATATGGTTCTGTTTCTGTATCGTTTGCGTATTTATGCAATATCTATTATTTGTATTGCAATGTCTAGTATTTCTAATATTCTTTCACAAGTGGAATAGCTTTATTTATTCTATCGAAATAAAAAAAGGTATTTGAGGATTTTGGGTTAGGCTGGTTAGTGTTCAGTCCAGGTGTTTGGAGTGTGAGACAAAGGTACTGACAACTAAATGTTGAAACACTAAAACACACAGGGGTCATGTGTGGAGTAGGTTTAAAAGTATTTACTGATTAAAACTGTTACATTAAGTAGCAATTTGTACAAAAAAAAAAAAAAAAACAGACAAACAGATTACAATTCAGGGTGATAACTAATTTCTGTAATAATGTTTATACACTTTGTTTAGCTGTTTTCAGAGTCGCTGCTGCTGTCGCTGCTCTCTAGTGTTTCAGCATGCTGTGTCCGAACTACAACCCCTGGCAACGGCATCCTATGTAGCAGGAGCAGTTCTTCTGACAACCTTTAACCAGAGATGGGCACAAATACATCAAGAAGTGTTTAATTACAAATAACAAATACTTACTCATCAAATGTATTTAAATAAAATACAAAATACTGCTGTGAAAAAAGTATTTAATTAAAATACAAGTCATTTGTCATTTGAAAATACAAAAATATGTTTTTTTACAGTCTTCTGTAGTGCAGAAGATGTGTTTTTAACGTACATGTTTCCACATACTGTCATAATAAAAGATAATTACGCATATAACACTATATTTGTATTATATTACACAAAAACTAGTTAACGCTGCTGTGAGGGTGTTTCTAATAGTGCGGCTGTGACAAAGTTGACAACTTTCTCTCTTCCGACTGCCATTATCTATTTTTTTACTCTTTTTGAAAGTTGTGAAAACACTGTTGTGGCGTTTTGCTTTTTGAGTGCCATCATAAAAGTGCATCTATCCATCATAAAAGTGCATCTATCCATCATAAAAGTGCATCTATCCATGAATAAGGTGCATCTATCCATCATAAAAGTGCATCTATCCCTCATAAAAGTGCATCTATCATCATAAAAGTGCATCTGTCCATCATAAAAGTGCATCTATCCCTCATAAAAGTGCATCTATCCATCATAAAAGTGCATCTGTCCATCATAAAAGTGCATCTGTCCATCATAAAAGTGCATCTATCCCTCATAAAAGTGCATCTATCCATCATAAAAGTGCATCTATCCATCATAAAACTGCATCTGTCCATCATAAAAGTGCATCTGTTGCAAATCATCACATATATTTTTTGTGTTCCAATTTGCTCAAAAAGCAAAAGCAAAACGCCACAACTTTCAAAAAGAGTAAAAAAATAGATAATGACAGTTGGAAGAGAGAAAGTTGTCAACTTTGTCACAGCCGCACTATTAGCCACTAACACCCTCACAGCAGCGTTAACTAGTTTTTGTGTAAAAAAAAAAGCGCATCGTCTGCACTAAACAATGATATTGCAATATTCTAGACTCTTACATGTATCTAACGCCACACTTACACTACAGAAGACTAAAAAAATATATATTTTTGTATTTTCAAATGACAAATTACTTGTATTTTAATTAAATACTTTTTTCACAGCAGTATTTTGTATTTTATTTAAATACATTTGATGAGTAAGTATTTGTTATTTGTAATTAAACACTTCTTGATGTATTTGTGCCCATCTCTGGTTAAAGGTTGTCAGAAGAACTGCTCCTGCTACATAGGATGCCGTTGCCAGGGGTTGTAGTTCGGACACAGCATGCTGAAACACTAGAGAGCAGCGACAGCAGCAGTGACTCTGAAAACAGCTAAACAAAGTGTATAAACATTATTACAGAAATTAGTTATCACCCTGAATTGTAATCTGTTTGTCTGTTTTTTTTTTTTTTTTTGTACAAATTGCTACTTAATGTAACAGTTTTAATCAGTAAATACTTTTAAACCTACTCTACACATGACTCCTGTGTGTTTTAGTGTTTCAACATTTAGTTGTCAGTACCTTTGTCTCACACTCCAAACACCTGGACTGAACATTAACCAGCCTAACCCAAAATCCTCAAATACCTTTTTTTATTTCGATAGAATAAATAAAGCTATCCCACTTGTGAAAGAATATTAGAAATACTAGACATTGCAATACAAATAATAGATATTGCATAAATACGCAAACGATACAGAAACAGAACCATATACAATTAACATCAGTTAATGGTAAACTCCTTTCTTGGACCTTGTTTGAATTGACAGGCTGTTATAGGCTTGAAACTGAATTCCCTCTAAATGTGTTATGGGCCATGAGGACTGTCTGGTTAGTGAAAATGATCAAAATATGATTTCATCCAGTAAAAGTTAACTTCACATGGTAATTTGTTTATTTGAACAACAACAAAGGGAAAAGAATGCTACCGATTACAAATGGAATGTTCAATATTTTTTTCTCTTTTTTTTTTTGCCTACCTATGAATTAAGAGGCATTGTTAACTCTTACCTTCTAATTACATGTACAATCAAGGCATCCACTGAAAGCTTATCTTCCACTCTTTCTAAAGGTGTGCTCAGTTTGTTTCTAGCATAAAGTATCAGGGAGATATGGCTCAGGATTCATGAATATAATTAAACCGTTTTAGCATGTTTGGGTGATTCCGGGAGTTAAAGCAGAATTTGAGGTAACATTGTTTTGACCCTAATTACAAGTTTCCAGCAGCTTGTTGACCGGGTTGGCCACCCAGGTTGTGATCCTCAGACATCATAGATTTCATTTTTA
This sequence comes from Abramis brama, assembly GCA_022829085.1. Classification (NCBI taxonomy): domain Eukaryota; kingdom Metazoa; phylum Chordata; class Actinopteri; order Cypriniformes; family Leuciscidae; genus Abramis; species Abramis brama. Next base: position 44,461,295 of record CM040769.1, on the reverse strand, counting down.
TATGACAACCTTTTACAGCAGCCCATGTCTGATTTCCTAAAAAACAGGTGTTTTGCCCCCTGGGTATTATGGAGTGAAAACATTATCAAAACCTTCCACAAATGCACGCAAGAGATCCACACACACACACACACAGCAGTCCACAAATGCACACGACAGATCCACACACACACACACAGAGCAATCCACAAATGCACACAACAGATCCACACACACACACAGAGCAATCCACAAATGCACACAACAGATCCACACACACACACACACACAGAGCAATCCACAAATGCACACGACAGATCCACACACACACACACACACACAGCAGTCCACAAATGCACACAACAGATCCACACACACACACACACACACAGCAGTCCACAAATGCACACGACGAGTGCAGCAGAATTATTAATGGAAGAATAAACATTGTCAAACCCATTCGCTTCAGTATCGATGATTCCTTGGACGACGATGACTTTGCCAGGCTGAAGTCCGCCACGGATGAAGCTCTTATACGGGACCACCTGATTGTGGGTCAAAGTAATTCAAGATCATTTGTATAATACAGCAAATTTTTACAGCATGCTAACATGTTAATTAGGTCAAATCCACTTTGAACAATCCATTAAAAAATCTTTCTATTTAAGATACTTAAAAAATATGATGTCCAAATCATATCAATCATCCTTTCAATATAATTGGTGACTTACTGGGTTGAAAAACTGAGCCATTTCGACAGATGCTGTTCTCCTGCAAATCCTAAAGTTTGTATTGTATTCAAGGCTGGCACCACTTACAGTAGTTATCATCCAGGGGAGGATGGAGATATTTATAGGGTGGCGACACCACCCTCAGACATACAGTATGCGTAGACGGAACTCGAACTTTGTCTTCTCTCTGAGCTAATGAGAAGCTTTTCCAACAAAATGCACATTTATTTAGTATTGTGTTCATGTTTGATTCATGTTAATAATTAATATTCCATGTTAATAATTGCATGACTTTCACAGTAATTCCACATGTTTGATCAGTTAAAGCGTTTCCGTCTTATTCATCTACAGCGATAGCCTGATGACTTCGTTCATCATTAACTAACCACTTATAAATGACTTACAACTGAACATTATTATAAAGTGTTACCACAAAACATAAGCAAGAGAATTTAAAAATTTTGCACCATTCCTTTAATAAACAGTATTTCAAGTTATATTCCAAAACAAAACATACAATGTGACAATGTGAAGGTTTTAAAATATTCAAATGTTATTTATTGGAACAATTTCTAGCCAAATAAATGTTTAACTCTGCTACATTTATTTATGCGTGTTTAAAAAACAATTTAGGACAAATGGCATTTTCCTCTTAGATACATAATAGGCAAGATTATATATAATTATTATGAAATATTTTTGTAAAAAGTGAGTTTACTATTGACAGGTTCGTTTTTATAACAGCCGTTGCACACAGAGAGATCCTATAGCGGTTGGTGTAAATGTGATCGGGTATTGTGTCTGGGTCTTTACACCTGGGTGTCAATAAAGACAATACAAACGACCTGACATGTGTTATAGTTCCTTCATAAGATGAAGGTTTTATTTAAATATCACATTTTCACTAACGTTCTTTAAAAGTTGTGTAAATGTTAGTTCAAAACGTTATTAAAATAATGTTTTCGGAACGTTCATATAACGTTATTAACGTTCTTGTAACGTTGAGAAAAAAAAAACGTGCTTAGAACAACGTTCTTGGAACGTCTTTATGACGTTATTTGCTTGTTATTCGTGGACGTAAAGCAATTCAAATTTGTAATTTTCTTATGTCTCATTAGAACTACAGAAACGCGGTTTGGCAAACTTGCATAGTGAGGTAAAAGCAGATATAGGGGCTGCAAAGCGGAGGCATAAGTGCCTTTCACCCTGTTACGACTTAAACAGTCTTTTTGCGTGTACAGACACTTGTGATTATAAAAACGAAGCAGATCAGAACTGACCTATTCCTCAGCCGGATCTGTTGCTCCTCGAAATGAAACTTCCAGCACTTCTGAGGTAATTTTTCCAGAATTATTATTAAGATAGATAGTATTGTTCCTCACAGTGTCGTAAAGTAGCCTACATGACTCTGTTAACTCGCGGTGTGTGTTATCCAGCTGATGTGGGCATTTCACAGGTTTGAATAGCTGGATCCGTTGTTCCTTGATGTGAAACTAAATTATTCCTAAGGATTATTCCTCACAGCGAAACAAGACGACATAAAGTGCATGAGTCGCGGTGTGTGTGTTATCCAGCTGATATGGGGGCGTTCACAGGTTTGCGTGTATTGCCTCAGACCACTTGCGTTTGAATAGCGCGCGCACTCCACTGTATGCTTGTTTGACTTAGTATTCGCTGAGTTATTGTTCATTTTCGGACGCGTTTCAGAGAGCGTTTCGGACTACACTGACAGAGAGAAAGCAGAACTCACTTCATGTTTATTTTTCTTTATTTGCCAAAAAGCACAACACTTTGTTTTTATTGTGAGTATACACAAAAATAATACACACTTAACAGGATCGATTGATGTACAACACAACCATGTAATATCAAAATCAATAGAGTAATTTGAATCTCTTTCGCACTGATAAAGAAAAAAACAAGCAGATCACGCCGGCGTGATTGCTGACCTCAGAGGGTTAATGAACCACTGATACGATTTTGGAAACACTATTTTAAGGTAAAAAAAAATTTGTTTCCTTAGTGTTGCTTTAATGTCATTAACTTCTTCAATCTTGTCCAATAACAAGACAAAAAGTGGTAGGTAACACTCAGGGCCGGTTATTTGGTGCCCAAGGCGAGAGTGCGTGAGAGTGAGATTGTGGGCTATTTACACAAAGAGATAATCTCAAACCCAAACACTTTCCAATGTCATTCAAAACTTAACTCGTCTGGACTTCCTAGCAGCAAAGGCATGTATGGTTTCATCAAATGAAATTCGTTTTGACACTTCCTGATTGATGCTTATTAATGCCAGTCCACTGAGACTTTCCTGAGACATTGTGGATCGCAAATATGTTTTTATTAGCTTGAAGCTTCTCTCAGCAGATGCCACAGTCACTGGGTGGTGACGGCAATTCTCAGTGCTATCCATAGATTGGGATATGCTTCCTTAAGGTTTTTCTCCTCAAGAAACACCAGCAGTTCAAGCGTTGTCATTTTGGGTTTCGGCCAAGTTGGAAAATATTGCATCTCCACAATCAGTTCTTCCGCATATAAGTCTGATTTATCTCCAAAGGTCAAGGTGTGGGTCAGTTCTTTAGCTTGCTTCACAAGCTCATCAGCTGGGAGATCAGGGAAGTTTGTGAGAACACTAAACTTGCTAGCAATGTCACCCATCATTTCTGTTCTCTCTCTTAGAGATGAAATGCACACATCAACAACTGCATTGAAAAAAGAAACTTCCATTCTCTTCAGTGCATCACTAAGCTGCTCATCGGGAGCCTCATAGGAAAACTGCCTTTTGGTCACTCTGAGCCTCTTCTGCTTTAGGGCAGCAACTACATTCATCTCCTCACACAATTATTTTGCAGAGGATTGTGCATCAGCAAAACCAGTGCTTCTGTAACTGGCCAGGGAGACCTCAGCTTTTTTCAGGAGGTCCACAGCAACATCCAAGTGCATGGTTGGAGACTGCAGCAGTTTATTGACATTCTGGACTTTTACTAGAATGTCATACCAGACAACAGTGCAAATGCAGAAGCGGTATGAACCAACTTCTTCAGCTAGAGACTGTGCTTCTACTTTTATGACTGAGTCTGCTGTGCTGTCTCTCACCTCAATGAGGGCATCTCTAACTTTGGCAGCCTGAAACCTTACAGCCGCCACACTGTTAATTCGGCTCTCCCATCGTGTATCTGCCCAGGACTTCAGTGTTGTGTTCACGTGCTTTTGGAGAATGGACCACCTTTTAGTGGAAGCAGAAAACAAAGTGAACAGTTTTTGCAGGTAGCCAAAGTAGCCACCCAGTTGCATCTGCAGCGCTCTTTGCTGCATCTGAGACAACTAAATTAACAGTGTGTGCTCCGCATGGCACAAATAGTGCGCGGGGGTTTATTTGCTGTAGTCTTGCTTGAACACCTGCCTTCTTCCCCTTCATGTTTGCACCATTATCATATGACTGCCCCCTGCAGTCTTCAAATGGGATGCGTAACTCTTGAAGTCTCCCTAAAATTAGGGCTGAAAGGCCTTCTCCAGTTGTTTCTTCTGGCTCAAGGAACCCCAGGAAGTGCTCTTTTATTTGTGGAATGCCTTCAATTGAAACAATTCTCAGAATCACTGACAACTGCTCTTTGTGGCTCAAATCTGGAGTCTAAAATTATTGAAAAATATTTTGACTGTATGATTTCAGACACAATGGACTCCACAATCCTTTCACTGATAGTGTCAATGATTTAATTTTGGATATTTTTTCCGAGGTATGATGTATGGTTCGCTCCTCCTTCCACCTTGGCAACGTGCTCCTTTAGGACAGGATCAAACTGAGCCATGAGCTCCACTTCCTTCAGGAAGTTGCCATTGTTAGGTGCATTTAATTTGTCAGTGGTCCCCCTGAGAGCAATGTTGCGCTCAGCCAATGACTGGATGATGGCGACCAACCTGGTAAGCACTTCACGCCACCGTCTTCTTTCTGCATTTATCAGTGCCATTTCCACTTTGTCTATTGTTTGGCCTGTTCTTATGCGGCTCTCTAGCTCCTTCCACAATCCCATGTTCTTGGTGTGTTCTGGACTATTCTCATGCATTTTTAGAGTCTCACTACAGTTTTTCCAGTATTGAAACCCATCCCTACTTAATTTAAATGCTTTCTGGGAGAAGAGCTTGCAACAGAAACAGTATAAACTATCCCTTTTGGGCGAATACATCAGCCACGTTCTCTTAATTTTCTCCCCATTCACTAACTGCCTGTGGACATAGTGGTGATGGAAACTTCTTCCATCCTCACTTTTTGGGAATGTGAAATCTGGTTTTACTTCATAAGGTCCTCGACTAACTAATTCAGTTTTCACTGCATCAGTCAACTGGTGTGGCCAGTCAGCAGGATCCACAGGGCCAGCTTGTACAGGTTCACAGACATCTGTTGAAGCTGATGATGTGTCTTCAGGCTGTTGGATTGGAGCACTGAGTCTGCTGGTGCTGGGTCCTTCTTCTGTGAGAAAATTAAACACACAAACATAGAGCAACTTTAAAAATATCTGTAGATGCAATAGTGATGATTTTACTTCAAATACAAGACCCAGGTTTTCAGGTGTTCACTGTGTCCTATAATGAGTAAACTCAGTAGGGTTACATGGAAAATTTAACCCACGATAATGTCTTATTCAAGTAATAGAGTTGTAGTTACTATGCCAAACTATTGATGAAAATGCCATTATGAATGCCAATGAATGTTAATTTAGTATGAACACACAAACTAATGTCCATCATTTTATGCAAATTTACAACATAATTTGACAATGAGAAGTTATTAGAAGTACAACATCTTTAAGTAAGAAGACAATTTCAAATGTGTATGTTAGGGTGTCTTCAGAGTATTTAGCATTGATTGTGTGAAAAACAAGTGTCTGGTGTGGATTTAGATATATTAAGATGGCATATATCGATATATGTGATAAGCCGTTTAATTTGAAAAAGACCGTTTCTACTGTAGGTTACAAATAGCCTAACAAGTAGCCGACTCACCTGGTTCTTGATGCTGAGATTGTAGCTCAGTAAATGTGCTGCTGCTGCTTGATGGCTGGATAGATGCTGCAGCGTAAACAAGAAACAGAGACTGGCGTAAAATGTCATGCTGTGTGTTAGACAGCCACAGTGTGACTCCCCGACGTGTCGGATGAAGGGGGGGGGGGGGGGCAACGCGCGTGAGTTTGACAGCTGTCAGAGTGACTAATCTAGTAAAACAAATGGACAAATACAAGCAGTGTGTGGACAGTGCACAGTAAAAGTGTACAGCGTGTGCGCAGCTTTCATAATATGATACATACATTTAATTAACTTTTAAAAAAAAAAAAATGTATTCTGCAATTTTGCGCCCCGTCCAGCAGATGGCAAAGCCGGCCCTGGTAACACTGTCAATAATGCACAGTTGCATACTGTTATCACTTAGTCTGGTTGTAATTACAGTTATAATAAAATGGTTTGTGTGATCAATCTAAAACATGAAAAATCTAACAACAACAAAAACTATTTAAATTTGTCCAATTTGGTAAATATAATCTAGATATTAGAAACAAAAGCATGTTTTGACTTAGTGATGGCATGTTTTAAAAATATTTCAGGCACTTGAACTGGGATTGCTGGGTGGAGTGGACGTAAAGGACAATAAAAAATGACTTTGCCAAAGTGGTAAACTGGGGAGGTGTACATGGGAAAACACCTTTCCAAAGCTTGCAGCTTAAAAACATTGTGATTGGTAAGTGCTTTTTTTTGTCTAAGTCTGTCTAGAACTTCATGACTATTCCCTCATGTCATGAATGAATGTTGAAAGTTTTAATTCTTTGTTTGGTGGTGTCTTGTAATACAAATGCTTTATGTCTCTATTGTTAATTTATTTAAAAGTATTTTTAACTCTGTATTTGTATGCTCCTATTCTAGAGGCTGTAAGAAGAAATCTTGTGTGCGCACAGACAACTGAGCTGGAGGTCGAAAAAGTTATTAAAAGGTGGTTTCATCTAGCTGGTGATCGCGAGGGTGGCAGAAAAAGAAGGACACCTTTGCAAAATGTTAATGTTAAAATGTTTACCACACATTTTAAGTTATTAGGAAATCTGTTTTACATTGTCACAACTTATATTTTTACCTTTCTTGCACATTTGTAAATATAACTTGTATTTCATTTGTCTTTTATAACCAGCTTTTTGTTTGTTTCTGTATTTTACACATTTACACTTTGCTTATACATTTTTGTTGTATTGTTTGTATGAATTTAATTTATTGCTTGGTTTCTGTTACTTTTTTTAGTACGGTGGCCAAGAGGGCCGCAACAGAAGAAAACGCATGCAAATAGAAAAACACCAGCAAAATCAGAAAACATCTTCATCGGTTTGACATGTGAAATGCAAATATGCAAAACACAACCAAATACAGAAATGCGCTGCAAATGGCAGACCAACAATGCAAATATCTACTCGACAGTGGTGTTCATTTTATTTTTTATTATAAGGCTATTAGTTGTTGGTTGCATTGAGTATTTGCAGCATGTGTGTTGTCAAACTGATGAAGATGTTTTCTTAGTTTGCTGGTGTTTTTTCCTGTTTGCGTGTTTTCTTGTGTTTCAATGCATTGAGTTTCTCTTGGTTTGTGTCACAATCTACTGAGGAACGAAGACACAGAAATGGATTAACAATGTATATTGGACACGTAGTGCAACTCCAAGAAACATGAAGGCTCGAGGTCACCTCAAAATTACTCAATACGCAGAATAGATGCTCAAAGCACCGAATGACCAAGCTCAGGATCTTCTTTTTATTATTCTTGTATTGTGAATATTTGTTGCTTTTATTTTGCCTTACTCTAGTATTGGTTTATCTTGTCTTTTCCGAATTGTTTTTATTTTTCCTTTTATCTGGCTGAGATTTTCTTCCCCTCTCAATACAGTGAACTTTGTACTTTGCATTTGTGTAGTGTCATTCTTTTATTATTCCTTGCACAATATATAAGTATTACACCAGGATAATTTCTGTTTTCAGTTTTGTGGACTCTGGTATAATATTGGCCCCGTTATGGCTGTTTTCTGGAGCTTCTGGATAAGTTGTGGCTGAGTTCTGGGGTAAAGCTGGTGGCAGTTTGGCCTTTGTCTGGCTGACATCTGGGGATTACGGCGTTGTTTTGGGCCAGATCTGGATAATATCTGGGTACATTGTAAAGCTCTGTGGGGACCAGATGCCCCACTGATGAGTCCTACTGACTTCAACTTTCACATGTGTCACATGTGACAAAACCGTAAACGCTGTGTTCCTCCGTGTCCTCGTCCTATGTCAGAAATGGATACACACGATCACTGTTTTGTTTGTTTGGGGGAGGAGCACGCAGCTCGTGCGTTGGAGCAGGGCGAGTGCGAGCATTGTGAGCTGTTCACAGTTAAAAAAACGCAACTTGATCCTACAGAATTAGTCAATTACAGGCCGATCTCGAATCTGCCTTTTCTGTCAAAGATATTAGACAAAGCAGTATCCTCACAACTGTGTTCCTTTCTTGAAAGAAATTATATCTGCGAGGATTTCCAGTCAGGATTTAGACCGTACCATAGTACTGAGACTGCTCTCGTTAGAGTCACAAATGATTTGCTCTTATCATCAGATCGTGGTTGTATCTCTCTATTAGTGTTACTGGATCTTAGTGCTGCATTTGACACTATTGACCACAACATTCTTTTAAATAGACTCGAAAACTATGTTGGCATTAGTGGAATTGCACTAGCATGGTTTAAATCATACTTATCTGACCGTTATCAGTTTGTAGCAGTAAATGAAGAGATGTCTCATCGATCACAAGTTCAGTATGGCGTACCACAAGGCTCAGTACTAGGACCGTTGCTGTTCACTCTGTACATGCTACCCTAAGGAGCAGTGCCGGCCCGAGCCTTTTGGGGGCCCTAAGCAGAATTTGATTTGGGGGCCTCCTCCCACCACGCGAAGTCACCTGTGCTTGACGATTATTGACACAAATGTCACACTAGAATGTTACATTATAAATTAATACAATGAGGTTATGTATTAATACAAAATAAATACTTAATAAAAAATAGATACTTAAATAAAAAGTTTTAACTTTTCTTTACTCTTTTACTAACTCTTTGAAACTTCTGAAAACAAACTGTCACAAAACATATTAAATAAATTATTTGCAAAATATCCTCCAACGTTTTACAACACTTTGCAGTTTGAATGATGTCTTACATAACGGAGTATGTTTTTATGTTTCCTCTGTTTGATCGCACCCACGCCTCACACACACACACACACACACACACACAACATATTTCAGCATTGTAATCTTGACATCGCAGCCTGTTCATTATAGCCGTAATAAAATATAATAATAAAATAGTCAACCTAACATATAAAAATGACACTGCTCTGTTTAAAGCTGCAGTCGGCAAGTCTGGCAGATTGGGTCGACTTAGCCAAAATTTTGAATGTTTACAACTCTCATGCCCCTCCCCCACTACCAGCGAGCACCCGCCCATCGTCAGTGCGTGTTCACCAGATTTCTGTGAACGCGTCTGTCTCTTCAGCATCGATCAACACCATGGACTCGGAGGTAGGCTGTCCTGGCTAATCTATCCATAGATAGCAATAACCGAGGAATTGGAAGCTTGTTAGTAGATTTTCTCTCCGCCATCACGCTTCGTACAATCTTCAGGCGAACTTCAGGCGTGGCGGGTGCATGTGATATTGTAACGTGCGTGAGGGAGGGGGGATCTGTGGCGTGTGCACGACCTGTGATTGACAGTCAGATCTCACACCCCCCTGCACTGATTGGACCCGATGATCCGGGAAGTGGTGGATTTTTGCAAAACAAATAACACGCTCCAGGTGGAGTAAGAAGCTCGGGTTTTTTTCTAAAACCACCTTATTTATGTTGTTCTGTCAGATTATAGTGTCGATTTCACTGAATATGATCAAAAAAATTTTGCCGACGGCAGCTTTAAATAGTCAGTAGTACAATTTGTACCATTCACGGTAAGCACCGCTCCACTGTGATGTTTTCAAGCACATTTTTGCGCGTGTGAAGAGGATGATTTTTTCCGTCGATATTGGAACGTGAGTGAAGTATAGTGTTGCTTTCGTCAACGAAAATTATGACTAAATATCGTCGTCAACAAACCCTTATCACGTGACGAAAACGAGACGAGACGCAACGTAAATGCTGGTCATGTGATTATAACTATAATTAAATGTATAATGCAAATATTGTTGACGAATAAAAGCAAGACTAAATGTGGTTTACAAAATAAAAGCTATGCTAAAATGTCTCTTCATTTTCGTTGACCAAAACGAGATGAAATGTTATGACGTTATTTCATCTTGTTTAGTCGCATCATTATTATTATTTTGCAGTATTTCTGTTTCCCGTGTCTCACTTCAGGGGCTGCATCAGGTCTCACTGCGCAGACGCAGGCGACGTCACTTCCTCAAGCCCCACTCGCGGCATTATATAGAAGATGCAGCGGCGGTGAGTTAGTGTAAACGACAACAAACAAAGTTAAAGGGTTAGTTCACCCAAAAATGAAAATTCTGTCAGTAATTACTCGCCCTCATGCAGGGCCGGAGTGGGGCCACTTTTCAGCCCGGGAGTTTCAGGCCCAAGACCGGCCCACTTTTTCCATGGTGGAATTCCAAATTAGCACTTTTTCTAAATTGGATAAATGAAGCAACAGTTCAGCTCTTACCATTGTGTAGTTTTTATTAATACCATGGGTTAACAAATAATGTAAAAGTTAAATAATAATTCACTTAGACTTTATAAGAAGCAAATACGACTTTATTTCACACAATTCTGACTTTATATTTCGCAATTCTGACTTTATAACGCGACTTTATATCACAATTCTGACTCTATATCTTGCAGTTCTGACTTTATAAGCAACTGCAACTTTATTTCACGCAGTCCTGAATTTATATCTTGCAATTCTGACTTTATAAGAAGCAATTGCGACTTTATTTCACACAATTCTGACTTTATATCTCGCAATTCTGACTTTATAACACACAATTGCGACTTTATCACACAATTCTGACTTTATATCTCACAATTCTGACTTTATAACACGCAATTGCGACTTTATTTCACGCAATTCTGACTATATCTTGCAGTTCTGACTTTATAAGCAATTGCGACTTTATTTCACACAATTCTGAATTTATAACACACAATTGCGACTTTATATCACACAATTCTGACTATATATCTTGCAGTTCTGACTTTATAAGCAATTGCGACTTTATTTCACACAATTCTGAATTTATAACACACAATTGCGACTTTATATCACACAATTCTGACTATATATCTTGCAGTTCTGACTTAATAAGCAATTGCGACTTTATTTCACGCAGTTCTGACTTTAGTATCTTGCAATTCTGACTTTATAAGAAGCAATTGCGACTTTATTTCACACAATTCTGAATTTATATCTCGCAATTCTGACTTTATAACACACAATTGCGACTTTATATCACGCAATTCTGACTTTATATCTCACAATTCTGACTTTATATCTCACAATTCTGACTTTATAACACGCAATTGCGACTTTATTTCACGCAATTCTGACTATATCTTGCAGTTCTGACTTTATAAGCAATTGCGACTTTATTTCACACAATTCTGAATTTATAACACACAATTGCGACTTTATATCACACAATTCTGACTATATATCTTGCAGTTCTGACTTTATAAGCAATTGCGACTTTATTTCACACAATTCTGAATTTATAACACACAATTGCGACTTTATATCACACAATTCTGACTATATATCTTGCAGTTCTGACTTAATAAGCAATTGCGACTTTATTTCACGCAGTTCTGACTTTAGTATCTTGCAATTCTGACTTTATAAGAAGCAATTGCGACTTTATTTCACACAATTCTGAATTTATATCTCGCAATTCTGACTTTATAACACACAATTGCGACTTTATATCACGCAATTCTGACTTTATATCTCGCAATTCTGACTTTATAACACGCAATTGCGACTTTATTTCACGCAATTTTGACTTTATACCTCGCAATTCTGAGAAATAAAGTCAGAATTGCGAGATGTAAACTCGCAATTGTGAGATAAAAAGTCGCAATTATCTTTTAAAATGTTTTATTCTGTGGCTTAAAAAAAGCTTCCATACCTCCTGGCCTCTTCCTCCCATCCATCCTCCCTGACGCGTACCGTTACGGTAGGGCCGGCCCAGCTATCGGTAGGCGCCGGCGGTGCCGCGGTAGCCTACTTGAGAAAACGTTTTGGAAAAGACGGACTATGGACCCAACCAACTCTATAGGAGGGGAGGGGAGAACTCCCTCACATGGTACAACCCATGCAGAGGCTGCGCGCTGCGGTGTCAGAATGCGAAACGTGTGTAGCCTATGTAACTAACGTGACATTGAAATGTAAAAAAAAAAATATATATATAATAATTTCCTCGACCGGCCCACAAGTGAAGCGGCCCACCGGGAATTCTCCCGATTCTCCCGATTACCCACTCCGGGCCTGCCCTCATGTTGTTCCAACCATGTAAGTCTTTCGTTCATCTTCGGAACACAAATTAAGATATTTTTGATGAAATCTGAGTGCTTTCTGACTCCTCCATAGGCTTTCAGAGGGACCCAAACTCGCCGGCCCAGAATAGTTATTAAAAACATTGTTAAAATAGTCCAAGTGACTACAGTGGCTCTACATTAAGTTTATCATGCGACGACAAAACTTTTTGTGTGGAAAAACAACAAAAAACACAGCTACTTATTTCCATTCACTTCTTGCTTTATCCAAAGACTTTTTGGTCATAGCCTTTTCGAATACAGTCTTCCTTTTTTTTGCCTTGTTTGCCTTCGCTGACTGTATATGCAGGTACTGGGAATTTTGACTGCTCTTTCTCGGCCATAACTGTGATTCTTCCTAGCTTCCGTGCCTCTTCCTCTCCTTGAGTCAAACGGGTGCGCGCATGTGGGCGGCTCCTGTAGCAGCAGGGGTGGTAGCCATGGTAGCGAGGGAGAGTGACAGTCGCCCGGCCAATCATTTCATTCGTTCCGAATGGAAATAAGTAGCTGTGTTTATTGCAGCCCTGAGAGGTCTAGAGACACTCGATTTTTATACTCTCTTTTTCAGAGTACTAACATTTTAATTATGTATTGATATATAAAGACATTTTAAACAAATTTGGGAAAAAGTTTAGAAAAAACCTGCCTACCCTGCCTTTAAGTGACTGCATTTTTTTAAATTGTGTTTTTACAGGAAGTTATTTTTTATATATTGCGAATCATATTGTTTCAATCATACGTTTTAAAGCTGTAATCACAATATTTTTGCTGAAGATTATCATTCTGTCAAATTCTCATACCAGCGCATCTGTATTTAGTTCATTATCACTGTGTATTTAAGTTCCTCCTTGCATTCAGTACTTGGCGCATTATTGTTTGTGTGTTTGTGCTTGCACGCTGTCTCGCATCATTGTGGATTATCTGAGTTTATTTTGTGTTAGTAAAAACACTGCTATTTGAATCTTCTTCATCGTCTTTGGACTAAAACATGACATTTATGCTATCTGTGTTGGTCATACTTGCCAACCTTGAGACCTCAGAATTAGGCAGATATTCAAAAGGGGTGTCGTCATATATATCACACACACAAACGCAAAGAAAAATGTAATTCATTTATTTGACAAATTCAATTCCTTAAGGCCTCTATCTCGGCATAAATAACACCATCGGGTCTACCTTTGGAAAGATGGCCCAAAATACTGGGCTGTGACCGGTGCTGCATTGCCGCAGCCTTGTGCTTTTCTGACCCTATGTGTGTAATTAAATCCGTTCGGCCACCGTGTTCAATGGAGAAGTCTGATCTACAAAATTTGCAGGCAGCATATCCCTTCCCCTTCGAGCTGTCCTGGATGAACGTGAATTCTTTTTTCCATTCAGTTAGGAATTTGCAGGCATATTTTCTCTTTTTATTCGCCATGGTCTCTTCTTTCTTCCTTTCCCCCTTCTTCTTCTGCTTCTTTTTCCGTTCTGATTGCCGCGCTTGACTTCGAGGTGTAACCTTTATTATTGTTCGGTCTGAAACGGCGCCCAGTGACGGATGGTGTAGCAATATTGTTGTCCGGGTGGAAATCGGGAGAAATTCGGGAGAAAGGTCGGTCCGGGAGATTTTCGGGAGGGGCTTTGAAATTTGGGAGTCTCCTGGAAAAATCGGGAGGGTTGGCATGTGTGGTGTTGGTGTGTTTTTTACATTAGAGTGCATATCTTTTTTAAAGCAGAATACATGCAGTATTGTACATTTTTAACCGGTTGGTGGAAAAGTATTCTAAATACTTTATATATGTAAAAAAATAAATAAAATCTATATAATTTGTCATAAGGAATTATGGTATTATTATGGCCCACATATTGAAAAATATAATTTTCAATTCCTTTTGAAAATATACTGGGAAAAAAACTTTTAATACAGTGGTCAGTCAGAGGTGTTTAATCTGTTAATAATTGCATATTAAAAGAAATAATTTACATGAATAATTTTTTTTTTTTTTCATTATCCTGCAGCTCAAGCTTCCAGGTTGTATTGCTGCTAACATTATTTAAATTCATCTTTATTGCAGGTGCAGTCAGGCAGAATCCCCTTACAGGAAAAGCCTCAAATAAAGATATTGAATTTAACATTGGACATCTCCGTCTGCTCAGGAGTTCAGAATCCTGGTATGTCACTTGTGGAAGTGAGGCATCTCGCCGCCCCATCAAAAGGATGTTGGGTGTAACGGGATCTGGGTCAGCAATATCTGAAGATGTATAGCCAATTGGTTTGGCGTTCAGTAGACCCTCTATCTCAATGAGAACAGTCCGCAATACTTCTTCAGTGACTGTCTGTGCTCCGAGGACCACTTGCAGGGCTGTTTTTAAAGATCGAATTTCCCGCTCCCAGCATCCACCAAAATGTGGTGCACTGGGTGGATTGAATGTGAACCTAATCTGCTGGCCTGCAAGTTGAGCCTGGAGCTCAGGTTGAAGAGCTGCAAAGGCATTACGAAGTTCTTTTTCCCCACCTTTGAAATTCGTTCCTTGATCTGAAAGGATTTCATAAGGTTTCCCTCGCCGAGCAATGAAGCGACGAAGGGCCATCAGGAATGAATCACTGTCCAGACTTGCGAGGAGATCAATATGCACTGCACGGATGGTCATACACTTGAAAATGATCCCCCAACGTTTCTCATTTCTGCGTCCCACCTTTATGAGATAAGGGCCGAAGCAATCTATCCCAGTTGAATAGAAAACTGGCTGGTGAATTCTCAACCTTGCAGGTGGGAGGTCAGCCATTCTTGGGGGATGCGGTTTGGCCCGCCATTTTTGGCATTCAGTGCATTGGCGCTGATGATGTCTGACTGCTGCTCGTCCTTTTAATACCCAGTATTTCCTCCTGAGCTCCGCAAATACCCTCTCTGGTCCAGGGTGATGCAAACGATCATCATAATCTTTGATGATCAGCTTGGTGAGTGGGTGATGTGGGTCAAGGACAATTGGATGAATGGTATCTTCTTCTAGTTCACTGATCTGTCGAAGACGACCGCCAACACGTACAAGATGTGTATCGGAATCTAGATCAGGGGCTAAGCACAGCAGTCGACTGCTACTTGGCAGAGGTTTACCAGATTGTAAATGGGACACCTCTTCAGCAAATGAGTCTGCTTGGATCTGACGGAGTACATTGAGCTCAGCTTCTTTATAATCCTCTGCAGTTAAAATAGGGGGAGAGCTCTCATTAGATGGTTGTATAAGGGCCTTTAGGTAGTCTCTGAATGTGTGAAATTGCTGAGGATCTGGCAGTGGCAGAGCAGAGGTTAACAGTCCACAGAAGCTAGACTTTTTTAGCTCACTGTCTTGGTTTGTGTGAGCTAATGGTGGCATCTCTGGCCAGCTTCCTGGGGGTTGTCTGAGGAATGCTGGACCTTGGTTCCATATGCTGTCTCTATGGAGATCAGAGGGAGACTTTCCTCTCGTTATAGCATCTGCAGGGTTGTCACCTGACTGTACATAACGCCAGGTGTCAGATTCAGTTAAGTCCTGTATCTCTGTCACTCTAGTCCCCACAAAAACCTTAAAGCGACAGGAATCTGATAAAAGCCAGGTCAATACTGTAGTGGAGTCGGACCACAGAGTGACACTATTGAGTGGTAATGTTAGCTCTGTTTTCAGGACTTTAGCAAGCTGCGCTCCTGTGAGTGCTGCACACAGCTCAAGACGAGGGATGCTCTGCTGTTTCTTGGGAGCAACACGGGATCTAGCTGTTACAAAGGCCACCTCCACTATACCTTGAGGGTTCTCTGTTCTTAAGTAAGCCACAGATCCGTAAGCTTTCTCTGAGGCATCGCAAAAGATGTGAAGCTGCCTATTACTAGTGGGACAGTCTAGTTCCATGCTGCAATAACATCTAGGCAAAGTGATATGCTGCAGGCCTTCTAACTCGCTCTCCCAGTGTTTCCAAGAGTCTATTAGGTCCTCTGGTAGCCGTGGGTCATCCCACTCCCTCTTTTTGTCCCACAACCTCTGTACTAACACCTTAGCTCGAGTGGTGAATGGTACAATGTAACCAAGTGGATCATACTGGCGAGCAAGAATCTGGTAGATGCTTCGGCATTGTGGGCACTTGACAGTCAGGTTTGCGTCGTTTGTATGAGAGGGTGTCGGATTGACAATTCCAATGCAGGCCAAGTGTTGATTCCTGAGCCTCTTGGTGACCGTCACGGAGCCAGAGGATGCTGCTCTGAGATTGAATATCCTCTGGCAGATGGCTGATAACTGAAGGGTCATTGCTAGCCCATTGTCTTAGCTCAAAGCCACCTGATGCTAGCAGGCTGCAGAGTTTGTCAACCAGATTCTTGGCCATGTCACGGGAAGCAAAGCTCTGAAGACAATTGTCCACATAAAATGACTTCTCCACTGAAACCTGTGTGTCCTCTCCAGGCTGGCTGTGATCTATTACATGCTTCTGTAAAGAAAACGAGGCACAACACGGACTCCAAGTAGTCCCGAAAGGCAGTACCTGCCATTCATAGACATCAGGGATTCTGTCTTTTTGCATATCTCTCCAGATGTATCTCAGTAGTGGTTTATCCTTTGGCAAGAGGCGTACCTGATGGAACATGCCACGGATGTCACTACTGATGGCAACAGAGTGCTCCCGGAAACGCAGAAGGACTGCTAGAAGTGACGGACCAAATGTTGGACCAGGTAGTAGGAGCTCGTTCAGGTTGTGCCCTTGGTATGAGAATGAACAGTTGAAGACCACCCTATTCTTCTCATTATGTTGCACCATGTGATGCGGGATGTACCAGGTTTCCTTTGTTCTGTTCACCTGCTCCTGATTAAGTTTGACAACATACCCAGCTTGCACTAGCTTGGCTAGCTCCTCTTGGTATACTGCAGCCAGATCAGGGTCCCTTTCAAGTCGTTTCTCAATTGCCCTTAACTGGGGTAAAACCGCTTCCTTAGGTGCGCAGAGACGAGGCATGTTCTTGACACGTAGCAGGGGAGTAGCATATCGCTGAACACCAGCAACATCCACTCTCACAGTGTTTTCTTGCAGAAGCTGAATGGATTCTTTGTCTTGGCGTGACCTGGTGATCACCTTTTCACTCTGGTAAGGTATAACATCCATTTGCCACAGTCTCTCCACGTTTGCATAAAGGTCATTGACAGGCCGCAGTGAGGTAAAGAAGCATTGCTCAGGGGAAAGAAGACTGCTCAATTCTTGAGTTGGACCCTGCAGTGTCCATCCCAGACGTGTTCTCACTGCTGCTGGACCACCAGGGGGCCCCAGTCTAACTGGCTGTATAGGTGTGATAAGGTGGGGGCAATCAGAGCCAATGAGAAGCACAGGATGTACCTTGTTCAGCTGTTGTAGTGGTAACCCAGCAAGATGCGTGAACTTTCTTTGCAGTGCACTGACTGGGTGAGTATGCTCTGCTAGGTTGAGTACATCGGCTGTGAAGGCATTACCAATCTTGTAGACTTTACTGGGGTTAACAGTTGGGGACACAGTAAAAGTCACTGCCGCCCCGTGAATGACCTGGGTATCTTGTCTCACTGTGCGAAGCATAAGATCCTCGGGTTCCCCCACAAGTCCCAATTTCTCTACTGCATCATGCAGAATGATGGTCCGCTCTGATCCATCATCCAACACAGCATAAGCCTCCATTGCCCTGTTACCATTCCTGATCAGTACCTTTGCCACTTTGAGAAGCACTTTACTGCCGGATGTTGGGCGGTCAACATACAAAACTGCACTAGAAGGAACTGTATTTTGCTGATATGGCTTGACTTGATCATTGACTTCATGCAGTACCAGAAGATGCTTCTTGTTACAAGTTGGACAGGGAGTCTTTAGTGTGCAGTTGGCTGCTTGATGTCCACGACCACAACGCCAGCATCGGTTTTTAGTCTTTATCCAGTCTATCTTCATGTCTTTGCTGAGAAGCTTGAAGTTGTCACAGCCATTCAAATAATGCTTGTTATTGTCACAGTACGGACAAAAGGCCTTTAACTTCTCTGCTCTGACTGGAGCTGGCTTAAATGTAGCTGATGATGTTAGCGTGGACGATGACTTTTCAGTCCCCAGGAGAACAGTAGTTGGTCTGCGAGGCTGCTTAGGCTCTCTTCTCACCTCTCTGATGTGTGCTGAGGAGTCCTGCTTTGGGTGACAAGTATACTGGCTATTGTCTTCCTGTACTTGAAGCTCATATTCCAGCCAATCCGCAAAGTCCAGCAGTGTGGGAATAGCAACTTGCAGTGGGTGGGTATATCTTTTGAAACTAGATCTGAGGTCATGTGGCAGTTTACTTTGGAGGCGAGACATATGTGATCCACATTCCAGCTCTACATTTCCTTTGTGGCTCAGCTGTTGCAACATACTGACAAGAGAGCGCACCTGCAGTCCAAACATCCTGAAGGCTTTTATATCTCCACTGCGTATGTTAGAGCCATCCATCAGCTCAGAGATTCGTTGCAGGGCTAATTGGTGAGGTTGACCATACATTTTATTCAGAGCTCTCATAGTGTTCGTGAAGGGAAACCTCGAATTGCTGTTAGAGTCCGCCACTAGGAGGGCCTCTTCCAGTTTCAGATGGTCGGTGAGGATTTGAAACTTAAAGTGTTCTGTGGCATCGTCAGGCAGGATGTTCTCCAAAGCAATTCTCAGCCTTGAAAACGCCCTAGGGTCAGGGGACGTAAGGAATGGGATTGTAGGTGCTGGACCTCTGTAGGTTTTCTCATTAGTAGATGAGGGGAAGAGATGCTCTGAACTGTATTCTGCATGGGCTGGCCTCCTCCAGTCCTGTGATGGGACCACATATTCAGGCAGCTGAGGTGGAAGTGAATACGGGGTAGAGTTGGCATACCTGATCTGCGGTGAGTCACCATACTGTGTTGTAAAGGGGATTTTCTTATGTGAGGAGGAAGAAATGTTCATGTTTCTCAGGTCCTCAATCAGCTCTGAGCGTTCTCCTGACGTAGCTGGGCATGGCTGTCTCTTAGCGACAGGTGGTGGCAACCTGGAGCGTGGGGCTGCTATTGGGCGGTATGGCTGTGGAGTCTGAATGTTGACTGCTGGAGAGTGAGAGCGTGGTGATGGCATCGGTGAAGTGACTGACTCAGGTGGAACTCCACGCTCAGATTTCAGGCTTTGAAGCTCATTACAGAGTACAGCATTCTGTTGACGCATCTCTTGTAATGCTGTGATGATCTCAGGGAGCTGGCTAGCTTGTCGTTGCAAGGCTGCGTTCTCCCACTTAATCTCTTCAAACATAGCTGTAAGCTCTGGCAGCTGTTTCACTTGCCGTTGCAATGCAGCATTCTCTTCTCTCAGCTTGTCATAGGTGCTGTCCCATCGGTCGGTCAATCTCCATTCCGAACGATCTGATGCTTGGCTGACTGGTGAAGTGGATCTGGAGTAACCTGTAGGACTTGGCGGTTCATCCTCTTGTACAGCCTGGTAGGTAGGCGACCGTGGTTGCTGTCGACGAAGCCCAGGTCCACTGAGCTCATAGTCTTCAAAGTAAGCTGGAGGGTTAACTTGTCTCCTTGGTCGTACGGCAGGGGCTTCTCTTTCTGGGTGAGACATGGCTGTAGCAGTCCACTATCCGGCTCGAAGGACCATGTAAAACTTGCTGCTCAATCTTTTGGTTCGGAGTATTGAATGGCTACAGGATGTCCGGTTAGAACATTACGTCTCACACCAGGGGGTACTTGAAGATGATTTATTGTCATGTAAATGTCATGTATGTGGTTCTGTAAACATAAAACAATATACAAAATATAAATAAACCTATTAGTATAAATCAAGGATCCATAAACAGTACTAGAATACTGGTATAAGTATAATCAGCACACTGTAAAAAATGTCCGTTAAAATAACAGTGAAATGCTGTAAAATCACAACATTAAAATACTGTAAATTGAATTACAGTGAAACATTGTATACTTTACAGTGTAATTTAGTAACATGTTAAACTAAATGTAACTGTAAATTCAACATCAAAATGATGTTTTTTAAACATACTTTCTCTGTGTAAAAGACATATTGATGTTATTTTGACAAACAAACACTGTTTTTGCAATACAATGCAATACAGTATAAATGGCAATGAAATTGTGTTAAAATTACAATTAAATTCTGTAGACTTAAATAAAAACATGCATGGTTTCCAAAATGCTGTAAGAAAGACTGTCACTTCAACGTTGCCTATTTATTTAGCCTGTTATTATTTTATGAAAGGTGAGCAGTATTTGGATTGTTTTAGCAATGATTTTAGGGGGAATGTTCAAACAAAACACCCTGGGTAAATGAACACTGAAGAACATTGGAGGACCAGTGCAAAGTGTCTCTGGTAAGTAGCCTAAAATCGTTGAAAATCTCTATTTTTTTCTGCTTCTGCTTCAGTTCAGACATCCTCATTGGATTATTTGGTTCCTATAGACTCGTTGCCAAGGTGAGATAACACGTTCTAGTCCGCGGAGAAGCCTATCGCTGCAGCCTGTAGGATTTGGATATCCATATCCAAGTCGGCCATATTCATTACGCCACGTTCGATGAGATATCTAAGTAAAACAAACTGCAAAACGACAGAAGACAACTACAAAAGACGAACTTTATGCTGGTAAGTGACCACACATAGTGTCTTATGTTCATAACGACTTTGCTTTGTTGACATTGGGGAACAATAATGCACGTAATACGGTGATATTTGCCTCTTGGATAATGTATCGTTGTCGTGTCAATTTAACGTTAACGTTAGCTGGATCAAGCTTGTTCATGCAATATTATCCCGCTGTGCGAAATTAACTATACACATTTTCAGTTTGCTAAATTATGCAAGATTAGTAAAACCTAAGCTGCTGTTATAGCTAAATATGAGTTTGGCATGAAAAACACTAACGTTGACGTTAGTTTCCAGTGTTGGCCAAAATAACTAAATTCAGTTAAGCTTTTATAGTGTTGTATCTGCATTTAGTAAGCTTCAGAAAGAATTTAATAGTTTTTTTTTCTTTTCTTTTCCCTTCCTATGTTGTCATTATAATGCCCACACTCCAGTCTAGTAGGTGGCGGTAATGCACCTTTCAGATGAGTTGCCAACCATATTTGCTGCGCGCGCGCCCTCACTCAGCAAGAACTCTCTCTCTTCTCCTCGTGGTGTTTACAACGCTTTATACAATTTTGATAGAAAATTAAGTGCTACCTGCTTATATAGCGTGGTAAGTCTGCACTGCCTTTTAGAGACAACGTTTTTCAAATATGTGTTTGTCAGTTGGGTGAGGTAATGTTAGCTATTCTTTCGGGTGTTATGTGAGAGTTTAGCACTAGCTAAAATGGTTGTCTGCCGTTTTTGCAACCGACATTTTGCAAGTTTGAAAGGTTATGTACTGCACTGTAGAATCCACAGAAATGAACCCCGTTGTGTTTTTAAATGTGAATCCGCCGATTGCAAGCAGACATTTTGTACATATTCAGGGTTTAGGGGGCATTTCTATCGCAAACACAATGCGCCCACGCTCTCTGTTCTTTCTGATTGTCGTACATCAGCCATTATTGCGAATTTTGCTTGTGCTGTTCCACTGTGCGCGCGCCAATTTCAGGCCGTTAAAGAACTTCTATCCCACTTAAAAGAACATCTTGTGGAGGGGAGACCTGTGGCATGTCCGGTAACAGGCTGCAAAAGTTCGTTTACTTTAAAGTCATCCTTTACTGCTCACATGTCCAGGAAACATAGGGACTGTTCAGCTAGTACCATCAGTGAAATATATAAGAAGGTTACACCACAGTCCTCTGATGCTGCATTTCATGATGCCTCCCAGAATCTAGCCCCAAATGATGCGCCAAATAATGACTTGCCTCAGAATTTGAACGAGACTTTTCTTAGAAATATGTGCATGTTCTATCTTAAGTTGCAAGGCCAGCTCCTCCTTCCAGCTTCAACCATACAAATAATTGTTGAAGAAATGCAAAATTTGCATGAAATGGGACAGGAATACACATTAAGTAAACTGCATACACTTTTGAGAGAGGAACTGAGTCTGACAGATGATGCCATTGATAAAATTGAAGCCTGTTTGAGGGATTCAGATCTCTTCTCCAACTCTCACCAGGGCCCACTGAGGTCAATATATTCAAGAGCACAGACATTCAAAAGCATGTTCCGGTACATAGAACCTACAAAGGTTGCATTAGGAAGTGATGAAAACTTGACACAGAGGTTTGCTTATTATATTCCA
Source organism: Abramis brama (assembly GCA_022829085.1). Lineage (NCBI taxonomy): Eukaryota > Metazoa > Chordata > Actinopteri > Cypriniformes > Leuciscidae > Abramis > Abramis brama. Next base: position 44,438,793 of record CM040769.1, on the reverse strand, counting down.
GTGAAGCAGACATTGGCCAACTTATTAGAATCTGAGTTATGGAAAAATGCAATATCACAGTCTTGTGACTCAGATACAGATGTGCTTTGTGATATAAAAGATGGAAAAATCTGCAAGTCAAACAAGTTCTTCAAAGAAAATCCAGGGTGTCTTAAGCTGATTCTGTACCAGGATGCATTTGAAATCGTAAATCCTCTTGGCTCAGCAAAGAAAAAACACAAACTTGTTGCAGTCTACTTTTCTGTTGCTAACTTACCTGTTCATGTGAGGTCCAACACTGATCACATGTCCCTTGTCCTACTATGTGGTGAGAATGATTTAAAACACTTTGGACCTGGTAAGATCTTTTCCAAGTTGTTACAGGATTTAAAAGATTTAGAAGGAAATGGTATCACTGTTGGTGGTGAAACAGTCAAAGGGGCTTTGTATTGTGTTGCTGGTGACAATTTGGGATCACAGTATTGGAGGGTTTACAGAAAACTTTAGTCAATCTCAGTACTTTTGCAGATACTGTGAAATTACTCGACGTGAGTTTCATGATGACCCACATGTTTGTGGTCCACAGCGCAACCCAGACAATTACGAGGCAGCTCTTGGACACCTACAAGCAGAAGGCATCAGAGACGTCAAAGGAATTAAGGTAAATTCCGTTTTCAATAACTTGGAATCATTTCATGTATGTCAGCCGGGTCTTCCACCTTGCTTGGGCCATGACTTATTTGAGGGTATCGTATCCTATGATGTTGCACTCTTCTTGAAGTATTTCATAAAAACAAAGAAATGGTTTACATACTCAATTTTAAATCGGCGAATCAAACAATTCAAATATAAAGGATCTGATGCCCTCACTAAGCCATGCAGTGTCAACCCCGTTGCAGGCAAACTCTCTGGTCAGGCTGTGCAAAATTGGAATTTTTTGAGGTTGTTGCCTGTGCTGATTGGTGATAAGGTGCAAGATCCAGATGATGATGTGTGGCAGTTAACGCTACAGCTTAAAGATGTTGTGGATTTGGTCTGTGCTCAGAAGATTTCCATGCCACAGGTAGCTTATCTTGAAATCACAATCCAAGACTATTTGGATTCAAGAAAGGGCTTGTTTCCTGAGATTCACCTAAGGCCAAAACATCATTACTTGCGGCATTATCCCGCACTAATTCTAAAATTTGGCCCACTTATCAGACTATGGACAATGCGGTTTGAAAGCAAGCATGCCTATTTCAAAAGGTGCGCAAGGCATTTGAAAAACTTTAAAAACATCTGTCTTACTTTATCTGAAAGACATCAAATGTTTCAGGCATATCTATCGGCTGGACTAGGATGCAGTCAGTTGTTACATGTGAAAAACAGTTGTACTTTTGTCCCCAGCCTTTACAGTGATGCAATTAGGCATGCTGTTACTGATTTTGGCTTTTCTGAAAATGACACGTGTCTCCACAGACATCCAGTATAAGGGCACATCATATAAGAAGGGAGATTTCCTCATTACAAAAAATGATGAGTCCATGGAGTTTGGAGAGCTTGTTGTCATTTTAATCCAACATAATGCAACTGTTTATTTTGTGTTGGACATGCACACATCTGAGTATCACAATGAATATCACATGTACTCTGTAACAAAACTGACTGCACAGTTGCTGTGCCTTAAAGGGATAGTTCAGGATTTTAGACATGAATCTCTATAGCTTCCCCATAAGCAGTGTGGTGCATTGACCATGACTTACCCCCGACAGCGTCCTGTGAGCCGAGCTCCGGTCCAGTTTTGGTCAAGATGAAATTAGTCCGGCAAGATTGCTGGGGTCACGGCAATAAAGCTTTTTTCTTCTCAAATCAATATGTGTTCAAAAGAGTGATATATTTGCGTCACTAAAACGTTGTCTATGGAGAGGTCAGACCTCGTAATGGCTTGGCACTATTTTCTCCCGTCATATCACTGCGCGCTGCCGCTACCTACAGCCAGCTGCGAGCTGCGCAGGCGCACACCACTTTTTCAGTTGTTCGGCAGTGTTTACAGCTGGCGTAACTCGTCATCTGTGTATTCAGGTTCGTAAAGATATCCTTTTGGCTGTGTGTCGAAGTCAATGTTGTCATCGTCGCTGCTGTAGTCAGACATGTTATCGTTCTCTTTACGAGCTGTAAACAAAGTGACACGTGCGCGGCTCCCAGCTGGCTGTAGGTAGCGGCAGCGCGCAGTGATATGACGGGGAAGAAAATAGTGCCAAGCCATTACGAGGTCTGACCTCTCCATAGACAGCGGTTTTGTGCTGCAAATATATCACTCTTTTGAACACATATTGATTTGAGAAGAAAAAAGCTTTATTGCCGTGACCCCAGCAAACTTGCCGGACTAATTTCATCTTGACCAAAACTGGACCGGAGCTCGGCTCACAGGACGCTGTCGGGGGTAAGTCATGGTCAATGCACCACACTGCTTATGGGGAAGCTATAGAGATTCATGTCTAAAATCCTGAACTATCCCTTTAACATCACTAATTTGGTAGATTTTTATCCCTTAAAGTCGTACATCATCAATGGGCACCGAGTCATTCCATTAAAGCATAGTATATTGTCACAGTGAACTTCCACACACACTGTACTGTAGATAAAATGTCTATCTACAGCATGCTATCAGACACACTGCGTCAACAGTAAGCCATGACTTGTTATAGGTATAATGGCAGGTACTTATGTGTATAGTTTATAGGTGAACATGTATATAGTTAATATGCTTGCTAGAAATGTGAGCTAAATGTATGATTGTTTTTTTTTTTTTTTTTCTATCATGCAGAAATGGCTTTTCTACACGATTCCATCCGTGAGGTCCTGCCTGACCTATCTGATGTGGCAAAAGACATGTTAGTGGAAACACTGTTAGCACAGGGGGTAGAGACATACTCTGACTTGCAGTATATAACAGAGGCAGATTTATTGTCAGCGCTAAGACCCATTCAAGCACGGAAAGCTGTGGCTGCATGGAAGATAAAATGTAAGTATGATGCAGCCAGCCATAAAAGGAAATAACATTGATCTGAAATGTGTATGTCCCTAATAATCTTTTGTGTATTTGTGTGTATTTTAAAGGCCAGGATACTACCCAGGATAGCAACAGTTCATTCCGCATCCAGGAAGGTGCTTCATCTCTTCCCTCAGTCTCACCAGGACCTTTTTCATCCTCTCGGTCTCTCTCACCATTATCAACCTCTTCCAGTGCCTCTCACAGCCCAGATGTTGACTGGGCAGATACTTTTGACATTCCATGGAAGAAATTTCCAGAAGAATTGATCCAGTCCTTAGAGAGAGGGAAGCGTCCAAGTCCACAGAAGAGGAGGGAGATGGTGAGGATTGTGGTACGCGAAATGATGCAGAAGTCATCAGACATAAGTAGAAGGCACTGCAGTATTGTGGCCAAAAAAATAGTGGCTACATATCCCAAATCACTGCAGGATGTAATTGAAGGGGACATAATTGGGTCAGGGTACCATTCCCTCGTAAAACAGCTCCAAAATAGAATTGAAAATGCAAAACGCTCCACAACACCAAAAAGCAGAAAAAGAAAACTGCACGCAGAGTCTGACACGGATGAAATGCCTGCTGAAAAAAGAGCTCCAATCCAGGAGACCTATGGTTGCATCAAATGGGAAATGAAGTTCATGCCCCTTGGGGAGACTGCTGAGAGCCAACAGCAGAGCAGAGACGAACTGAAAAGCCTGTCTAAACAAAATGCCCCAAACCAGGATGTGGTTAAACAGCTCACCAGGTCGACATTCTACACCCAACGCAAAGAGGTAAACAACGGGAAAGAAATCAAATACTTACTGGAAGACTGGCCATTTTTGTTTGATGAGATAGGCATGGCTGTTCACTTTGAAGAGCTCACTGGTGTTAGTCTGAAAGAGACATTTGTTAGGAATTTGGACCTAAAGGGGGAACGACTCTTAAATTACTTGAAAACAGTTGCTGTGAACAAGTCAAAGAGGCTAGTCCAATCTTTTACAAACATTCAGCTGATGAGGAGAGAGCACACAGGGCCCTCAGGCGATGTGTTGGAGATGGTGTTGCTCCTGTTGTCTTATTTCGACGAGAATGAAGACGTGATGTTCACAGACGTGGAAGACACATGCCTGCCGGAGGAGGTGCAGATGGACCAAGTTCCCTTGACACCAACCATTGTTGTCTGTGGTAAGTTGACCATGTGCTCTCTCACACAGGCATACACATGCCAAACTGTGTCTCAGAAACACACCCACATCCATTGTCCTCTAACCTTTTTGTTGTTAATTGTATTTGTTTTTGTAGGACAATCGTGCTTCTCGGCAAAGAGATGGATGCTGAGTGTGGACCGAATGATTGTACAGCCCAGTATCACATCGTTCATACCTGCCCTGTGTCTGATGTTTGGCAGCTTCTATGTCTTCAATATCCACTATCCAATAGTACTCGCATCCACGCTGGAGTTCTTACAGAGTTTTTTTTTTTTATCATTACATTATTAAAAAATAACTTCAATATTTGTCATAAACCTTAGTAACTATACTGACTTTATAGTTTGTATAATTTGTCATTGGATGTTGAGGAAATGTTTAATGAGCAGGTTTTTTTTTTTTTTTTTATGTTATTTTTTTTGATGAAGCCTTTGTGCTTTTAACATAGTCTGGTTTTCTTTCTCTCGTTTTCTTCACTGTTCTCCAGATGTTTCTTTTCCATCAATCCGGAGAGGGGGACCAAGGTGGAGAAGACCAGCAAATCCCGCCTCCATGTGAACCCGAGAGTTCTTACACTTATACAAGACCTGTCTGACCATGAATGGTGCTCACAGTAAGACTGTTCGATGATCCACCCTCTCTCACTCATCCGCCCACAAACATACATGCATACATACAGACACAAACATGCACAAAAACATGCATTGCACACACACACATACATATACACACACACATGTACAAGCATGCATACACATACACACTCTGTGTGTGTGTGTGTGAGAGAGACAGAGTACATATGTCTGTGTAAGAGTGAGTGTGTGTGTATGTGTGTGTGTGTCTGTGACGGTCCCGTCTTTGACGGCCCCATCCTTCAGCCTGCGGGATGTGATTGGCGGGTCTATCAGCGATAATCCGCAGATTGAATGCACCTGCTGCTGCTGCACCACGAGTGTTTCCTTAAAAGAGTGTTAGCTGAAGCATTTGGCAGATTCGCGTTCTGGACTTTGGGTTTTTGGATTTTGGTTGGAGTTTGGTTACTTTTAGCATCTTTTACACTGCACCAACAGTACATCACAATGTTGCACTCAGGCACCCTGCGCTACACACTGATTCTGACGTATGCAGGAAGATTATTATGTTTTGTTGTTTCTTTTCTTCTCTTTTTAGTGGATTATGTTTAAAATTAAACCTTATTAAACCAAATTGAACGGGAAGCTCCAACCAAAATCCGAAAACCCAAAGTCCAGAACCCAAATCTGCCAAATGCTTCAGCTAACGCTCTTTTAAGGAAACACTCGTGGTGCAGCAGCAGCAGGTGCATTCAATCTGTGGATTATCGCCGATAGACCCGCCAATCACATCCCGCAGGCTGAAGGATGGGGCCGTCAAAGACGGGACCGTCACAGACACACACACACACTCACTCTTACACAGACATATGTACTCTCTCTCTCTCACATATACACACACACACACAAACACATTAATGACCTATAGTATGATTCATCTTTGATCCTCTCAAACACATACTCCCCTACATGCAGTCATATGCACACACACACACACACACACACACACACACACACACACACAGGGGGAGAGAGAGACTCACTCTTACACAGGCATATGTACTCTCTCACACACACACACACACGATTCTGATGCTCTTGTGAATCAATGTTCTTAAGATAATGTTACGTTTGATGGTTCTGTGACAGTCTTGTGATTACCGAAAGTTGGGCTTTGATTCTTCATTGTTTATGACAATGTCACACACAAGAGACGTGTTTATATACACACAGACACACACACACAAACACATTAATGACCTATAGTATGATTCATCTTTGATGATCCTCTCAAACACATACTCCCCTACATGCAGTCATATGCACACACACACACACACACACAGGGGGAGAGAGAGACTCACTCCTACACAGGCATATGTACTCTCTCACACACACACACACACGATTCTGATGCTCTTGTGAACCAATGTTCTTAAGATAATGTTATGTTTGATGGTTCTGTGACAGTCTTGTGATTACCGAAAGTTGGGCTTTGATTCTTCATTGTTTATGACAATGTCACACACACGACACGTGTTTATATACACAGACAAACTCACTTTCTCTCTCTCTCAAACACACGCACACACACACACACACACACACACACACACACACACACACAGAGAGAGAGAGAGACTCACTCTAACACAGACATCTCACACACGAAACATGTTTTATTCTGATGCTGTGTGAACATGTTTTTTTCTGATGCTGTGTGAACATGTTTTATTCTGATGCTGTGTGAACATGTTTTATTCTGATGCTGTGTGAACATGTTTTATTCTGATGCTGTGTGAACATGTTTTTTTCTGATGCTGTGTGAACATGTTTTTTTCTGATGCTGTGTGAACATGTTTTTTTCTGATGCTGTGTGAACATGTTTGATTCTGAGTGAAGCAATGTTCTTGAGATAATACGTTTGACGGTTCTGTGGCAGCCTTGTGGTTAACAAAAGTTACAATAAAGTTTTACAATAAAGTCTTTGTGGTTAACAGGATATCTGTGACATGCCTTTATTTCTGTTCCAATATAGTAGTCCTATAATAATGGTGATTTCGTAGTAAAATACGGTGTATGTTTTAGTGTAATCAAATGGATTTTGATGTACAATGTAAAAAAAAGTCCCGTAGTTTTTACGGAAAAAAACTGGCAGCTGGGGTTACCAGAACAATTCCGTAAAATATACAACAAAACAGTAATTGCTTTTACCGAGTAACATGTACATTTTACAGTTTAAACCAGCATATAACACACTGGAGTTCTGTTATATTTACTGGTTTATACTGTAAAATTGACATATTGTTCAGAATAGCACGTACATTTTAACTGTAAAATGTACATGTTACTCGGTAAAAGCAATTACTGTTTTGTTGTATATTTTACGGAATTGTTCTGGTAACCCCAGCTGCCAGCTTTTTTCTGTAAAAACTACGGGACTTTTTTTTACAGTGCAAGTTTAAAGGGCATTAGAGAAATCAAGCAATATAATAATAATAATAATAATAATACATATTCTCTATAGAAATGATTGTGTTATCACATTAAGTATGCCTAATGCACGTAGTACTAATAGCGAGTGCATCTAACTCGCCAGATAAACATGCCCGTACATGTTCCCTGAGACCCAGTCTAAATCCACACAACACGCAGATATATAAAACACTTTACAGATAAACAACGCGGGAGGATCACGTGCCATTCGAGTGACAATACAAAGTGCAAACATGACAAACAATGCAAACACTCACGCCGGTTTCACACTGCATGCATTAGCAGAGCGTAAGCAGCGCAGGAGCAGTGCATATGGTGAGCAGGAGCAGGACACGCGCGTTTTGCTTTCACACTGGCAGCGTTTGTCACGCGCGGCTGAACCGCGGCGTGTGTATAGACAGAGTAGGCTACTCTATAATGGATAAGTTGGCATTGCTTTATTTCGTTTTCAAATACATTTAAGAGAAAAGACTTGTCAGGAAGCTTATTTTATTAATCATTTCATTTATATAACTTTTGGTTCGTCTTTGTTTTTATTGTTCGGGCAACAAGTTTGTTTTTGGACATTTGTTTTCTTTTTAAATTGATGTTGGTCATTTGATTGACTGTTTAAAACACAATATATCATCAATGCGCTTTTTTGGTAAAACTGCGGTGTATTTTGGCCATGATCAATGTATTGTCACTTTAATTCAGCGTAAGCGGCGCAGCAAAAAATAGACCAGGCGCCGAAACGATCGCGGCACTGCTGTTCCTGCTCTGCTCCTGCTACGCGCTGCCGCGCCACCTCTGCGTGCGGTGTGAATGCACTCATTGAATAACATGGACGCCGAAAAAAATACGCGCTGCTCACGCGCCGCTGACGCTTGCGGTGTGAAACCGGCGTCAAGCCTTGTTTATACTCGACGCAGCCGCAAGAGCGCGAGTCACCGCAGACCGCGCGCGCACCTCTCCAGACGGACGAGGCATTTATACTTGACGCGCGCTCCGTTGTGTTATTCTTTGAAACGACAGGGGGCGACTCGGAGTAATTTACCTCTAAACCACCGGGAAACAGCAGTGAAGAAGTAGTTTGCAAACTGGGTGCTTAATAGAAATGTGTTTCTATTCACAAAATGAGAGGCTTTTATTGGTCGCCATCAATGTAAATGTTTCTATGTGTATAGAGACAAAAGAATGAGGTTAATCACTGTCTGTTACCATCAGTGTACTGCCTCACTTTTATTTATGAAGACATTTATGAATGCAAACACAAAATAAAATCTTTAGTTTTTGTTTTTATTTCACAGCAAACTATAAATACAAATCTCTTTTGTAAATGAATTAGAATTTTAAATAATACACAATAGATAAAAAAAAACGTTTCTGTTTACAAATTTTTAAGTACTTTGTAATGTGTGTAATGGCAAACAAAGTCTATGCATCGTTGTCCCTCAGTGCATCAAAAAGGACCTGATTCAGCTTGAACTTTACATCAAGCTTCTTCCTTGGGTCCACTTTTGCAAGCATGTCAGCTAAAACTAATATAAACCTGTAGTCCTCATTGTCCTGCTGCATGGCACTTTGTCTCTCTTCATCCAGCCTCTCCAGTCTTTTTAGCAGGACATCTTCAGTGCTCCGTTTTCTTTTACGGGATAAAGGACATGGCGACTGGAAGGGATGCTGTGGATTGCCTCTCGGTGATGGTGTTTGTAGGGAGGACAAAGATGGCGTAGGAGATGGTGGAATATGCAATGTTATAGGAAGTGGAGAGATGGGGGGTGGTGATGGCGTAACTGGTGAGGAGCTGTCCGAAGTTGTTGTCTCTGGAGGTGAAGCAGATGTTGAAGATGTTCCAGGTGACTGTGTGGCCATGGAGATATGATCATCTCTGGTGTTATCTTCCTCCTTAAAAAGGCAATAAGTCAAAAAAATCAATAAAAAGTCTTTTAAAAAACACAATGCTACAGAAATATAGAATGCCTATGTAAACACAATGTATTCAAGTTCCTCAGGCACATTACTATATACTTACATGTTCAACACAGTAAAAGTATTACTTTGCTAATAACTTAAAAATTAAACATACAACTTAACTTTTAATTAAGTAATTACGTTATACAACATAGGCCTATCATACAATCTTACGCCTATTTACGTCAAAACAAAATTAAATTACCAAAAAAATACTAGTTAAATTCCTTAACTTTTAAAAGAGAAAAGGTAATTAAAAATATTGCTCATCTCAACTTGGAATTCCATATTGGAATCGGTTTCACGGTGCTTTACATACTGGGACAGCCAACTTAGTTTGTTTAATATTGGCGGATTGTTCTTGTATCCACCTGGGTCACCGCTTCTTCCATGGACTTTTTTCTTGGCTTTGACAAATTTGTCTCGAAGATTTTTCCAAACTTTTCGACAAAATACGTCTTCCTTCCCCAACGTCTTCGCAATTTCCCTCCAGGAATTCTGTGCCATCTGACTGTCTCTATGGTCCCGCATGGAAGGATCATAAACATGCTGGTACAGACGTACCAGCTCGGACAAAGTCGCCTCGAAATCGTTCATCTTCGGATGCGGCGCCGCGCGCGATGTTACAAAAAGTGCCGTGCACACCGCCAGGCGAAATTGGGTCTTGCGAACCCAACGCGCGAGACCGCCCACTCCGCAATGACGTCATTTTTGCCGCGCGCGCCTCGCGATCTTGCGGCTGCGTCGAGTATAAACAAGGCTTCAGACGGAATGCCGCGACCGCGATCCTCAACGTATGATGCAATAAAATATACAAATGTAGGCTACTTACAGTTAGTTGCACGCACACACACAATCCTCAAATCTCGAGATGACAACATTTCTGCCGGATTTAACTGTTATTTATAATAAACAAGCACATCTATACATCTGTACACATCTATACATCTAACATCTCTCGATGGAATCTTGTTTTCAACTCCCCGGAAAGTTTTAGAACAGTCCAAATCACGAACAGAGGCGGGGGAGTTGGGAGAGTCCATTTCCAAAGGGTGGCCTTTTTTACAACATAATAGATTGCAAAATTAAGTACTCATAAAGATATTCCCTTTTTGAACCACGGCCCTTTAACTCTTCAAAACCTTTAATTATGAACAAAAACAATTCTAATTTAACATGAATTAGGACATGTCCCACCTTCCTGCAAACTTTCTGCACATAGTTTTGTTCTACCATAAACAGAAGAGGACTATTGGAAAAACAGTTACTTAAATTCATTTCAGTTTGTATAACTACATTCATTATTATTGTTGTAATGTCACATGTAGATATGATAATAACTATTATTAAAGCATATCTGACATGCAAACAGTGTTTCCTCTATGTTGATTTGTCTGTGGTGGCCCTCCCCACGGTATCAGAAATAGGGCTGCATTGTTAGAGTGCATGTCGGAGAATAGCGCAGACACACGCTTCATACCGGAAAAAGGGAGAAAGGAAAAAGAGACGCTGTCCGGATGATAAGCCAGTTGAGATTGTGTGTGTATGTCCTTGAGAACTGTAAGTCGTATAACTTATGTTGTCAGTTCATTTAAGCCTGGTCTTGCAAATTTAAATTAAGTTAACTGGTGATTAACTGTGGATCACGGCTGAACGCGTCTTCTCCACACTCACTTACAAACATTTTTTCGCCTATCCTGCGTCTACTCTACACCCGTACCACTAAAAAACAAAACAAAGCGGATTATATCCAAGACTTCAGTCATAAATTAGTATTAATATTGATAGCATCACTGGTAGCGTCGTTGCTAACTTACTGTCCATCTGTTAAAATGGCAAATATATCAGATGTAAGTAGTCTACCTTTTGGTGCAGGTGAGGACACATTTGAGCTGCACGCGGTGCAGTCTGAGCTGGAAGCTGTTGAGAAACAGATCCACGACCTTTTAGTCAAGTCAAGTCAAGTCATCTTCATTTATATAGCGCTTTTAACAATGTAGATTGCTTCAAAGCAGCTTTACAAGATAAGCGTATAATTTAAGGTAACAGAGATTGTTTTGGCTTTATAGCAGAGTTAAGTTATTTCCATCTAAAGTTAGTTTTGATTGATTTGCTTCCGTCGCAACGATCATTTGTTATTAAATAAGGGGCCGCTAAGACGACACCATTCTCTCTACACAGACTTTAAACGCAAACCTGTGAGAAACGCTGATGGCGTTCACATGCGCATTTAGAATGGGTTCTATAGTTATGTGCGTTTGAATATACGCAGGTTTGGAATTCCCTACAAGCCAAGCCTAAACAAAGTACTTGTCTTTCCTTATAAATTTTGATTTTAGTGAGACAAGCCGAGCTAAGAGACCAGCGTTTAGCTCTTAAAACATCACACGCCGATGCACACAAATCAGAGATTAACGTTACTAACCCGCTGACTCCGACCTCGTCTACTCCATGCGTTTCTCAACATCGGTCCCGAGCGCCGAGGTCCCGATCAGCCATGGTCTCGTTCACTCCGGCTCCAACACGCCACCACGAAGCCTGGATGGTTCCGCAGCGGAAGACGCGAGTCAGGTCTAGACCAAGAATCTCTCCGCCCCTCCCGGTTTTCGAGATATCCACACAAAACCGCTTCTCCCCTCTTCGCGAAACAGAACGCGATGCTGTGATCATCGGCGATTCCATCGTTCGGCACGTACGCGCTACGTTAGGTAAAAGTAAGGTGCACAGTCACTGCTTTCCTGGTGCTCGTGTTTCTGACATCGCTGCTCGCGTTCCCGAGATTCTGAACGGTGACGAGCGCGTCGGAACTGTGGTCCTGCACGCGGGAGTGAACGACATCAGGATGCGCCAGACGGAGGTTCTGAAGAAAGACTTCAGGAATCTGATCGATACGGTACGCAGCACATCGCCCGAAACAACGATCATAGTGTCAGGACCGCTTCCCACGTACCGACTAGGACTTGAAAAGTTTAGTAGATTATTCGCGCTAAATGAATGGTTAATGTCGTGGTGCAGTGAGCAGAAACTGCTCTTTGTAAATAATTGGAATCTGTTTTGGGAGCGTCCTAGGCTTTTCCGTGCCGATGGCTTACACCCAAGTAGAATCGGAGCAGATCTTCTGTCGGATAACATCTCCAAAATGTTAAATAGCTTTTGACTAGTAACCAAAAGTCCAAATCATAGTCTCTGCTGCACCAATTTAACTGATATAAATACTAGTGTAGAACATTGCATAGAAACTGTGTCTATTCCTCGTTTAGTGAGATCAAATAATAAATCCACTGCAGGATCTAGGAAAAATCTAATTGTTATTAAAACAGAAAATGTTGCTATTAGTAAACAAAAACAATTTCTAAAGCTAGGTCTTCTAAACATTAGATCACTCACACCTAAGGCAGTTATTGTAAATGAAGTAGTCACAGATAATATCTTCGATGTACTTTGCCTTACTGAAACCTGGCTTAAACCAAATGATTATTTCGGTCTAAATGAGTCTACTCCATCTGGATACTCCTATAAGCATGAGCCCCGTCTGATTGGTCGTGGCGGCGGTCTTGCAACGATCTATAAAGATATTCTTAATGTTACTCAGAAAACGGGTTATAAGTTTATTTCGTTTGAAGTACTTGTACTAAATGTTACGCTCTTAGATGTTAGAAAAACATCCCTATTATCTCTAGCCTTGGCTACCGTATATAGACCGCCTGGGCCTTACGCTGATTTCCTAAAAGAGTTTGCAGATTTTCTCTCAGACCTATTAGTCAATGTAGATAAAGCATTAATTGTTGGAGATTTTAACATACACGTAGATAATCCAAATGATGCGTTAGGGGCTGCGTTTACAGATTTATTAAATTCATTTGGGGTCAAGCAAAACGTCACCGGACCAACTCATCGTCTTAATCATACACTCGATTTAATTATATCACATGGAACCGATCCAACCGATATAGATATCATTCCACAAAGTGATGATGTCACTGACCATTACATGGTAACTTGCATATTACGTACTGCTGTAATATATCATGCTGCGCCGCGTTATCGACCGGGCAGAACAATCCTTCCATCCACCATAGATAATTTTTCAAATAGCTTATCTGATCTGTCTCAGCTGCTCAGTGAACCCAAACAAGCACATGAACTAGAAGAACTAACTAGCACTATGAGCACCATTCTCTCTGGAACATTGGATATTGTCGCACCCATTAGATTAAAAAAGGTCAGAGAGAAAAGTGAAGCACCATGGTACAACAATACTACGCATGTTTTAAAGAGAGAAACCCGTAATTTAGAGCGTAAATGGAAACAAACTAATTTAGAGGTCTTTAGAATCGCGTGGAAAGACAGTATGTCACGTTATAAAAAGGCCCTAAAAGCGGCCAGGGCTGAGCATCTCCGCAAACTAATAGAAAACAACCATAACAATCCTAGGTTTTTATTTAACACCGTGGCTAGACTAACAAATAAACAGATGTTACCTGAACAAAATATTCCGTTACAGTTTAGTAGTAATGATTTCATGAAGTTTTTCATTGAGAAAATAGAAAACATCAGAACCACAATTGTAAACGTTCAATCTTCGATCGCACCTTATAATTCAGCCTCAATTATCACCCCGCAAGAACAATTACAGTGCTTTACAACTATAGAACAAAAAGAGTTAAATAAACTTATCACTTCATCTAAAACTACAACATGTTTATTAGATCCTATACCAACTTAGCTACTGAAAGAAGTGCTACCTGTAGTGGAAGAGCCTCTCCTCAATATTATTAACTCGTCTTTATCTTTAGGTCATGTTCCAAGAACATTTAAACTGGCAATTATAAAACCTATCATTAAGAAACCACAATTAGACCCACATAATCTAGCAAATTATAGACCCATTTCAAATCTTCCATTTATGTCTAAAATACTAGAAAAAGTTGTGTCCGCTCAACTGGGCTCTTTCTTGCAAGAAAATGACATCTATGAAAAGTTTCAGTCTGGATTCAGGCCGCATCATAGCACTGAAACTGCGCTCGTTAAAATCACAAATGATTTACTTTTAGCTTCTGACCAAGGCTGTATCTCAATACTAGTTTTACTTGATCTTAGTGCTGCGTTCGATACTATAGATCACACAATACTCTTAGATCGACTACAAAATTATACTGGTGTTCAAGGACAAGCATTAAGCTGGTTCAGATCATACCTATCTGACCGCTACCATTTTGTCTATTTAAATGGAGAAAAATCGATCATAACTCCAGTAAACTATGGAGTGCCGCAGGGATCTGTGTTGGGCCCTCTGTTATTCTCAATATATATGCTGCCACTTGGAAATATTATAAGGAAACATGGAATTAGTTTCCATTGTTATGCTGATGACACTCAAATATATATTTCATCACGGCCGGATGAAAACGCTAAATTATCCAAATTGACAGAGTGCATTAAAGATATAAAAGATTGGATGACGCGCAATTTTCTTTTATTAAATCCAGACAAGACAGAGGTGATACTTATCGGTTCAAAAAAAACGCCTACAAAACCTCTCACAATACAACTTTAATATAGTAGGATGTCCTGTTACTTTATCCTCTACAGTAAAAGACCTGGGTGTTATACTAGACTGCAACCTGTCTTTTGAAAATCATATTTCATATGTTACAAGAACAGCCTTCTTTCACCTTAGAAACATTGCTAAGCTACGTAATATGCTATCAGTTTCTGATGCAGAAAAGTTAGTTCATGCATTCATGACCTTGAGACTAGATTACTGTAATGCTTTATTAGCCGGTTGTCCTGCATCCTCAATTAACAAGCTACAGTTAGTCCAGAATGCAGCCGCTAGAGTTCTTACTAGATCAAGAAAATATGATCATATAACACTGATTTTAACATCACTACATTGGTTACATATAAAGTCCCGTATTAATTACAAGGTATTGCTACTGACTTATAAAGCCCTAAACGGCTTAGCTCCAGTCTATTTAACGAATCTTCTATCGCTCTACAATCCATCGCGCTCTTTAAGATCACTTAATTCAAGGCTTTTGGTCATACCTAGGATATCCAGATCCACCAAAGGAGGGAGAGCATTTTCACATTTAGCTCCAAAACTCTGGAATAGCCTTCCTGATAGTGTTCGTTGCTCAGACTCGCTCTCCCAGTTTAAAACTAGATTAAAGACGCATCTCTTCAGTCAGGCATTCATATAATATTTTTAATCTTACAGTTAAATCCAGTCTCTAGTTCATAAACGCCAGAGGAGAACTGGCCCCCGACTGAGCCTGGGTTCTCCCAAGGTTTTTTTTTCTCCATTGGGTGACATGATGGAGTTCTTGGTCTCCGTCAGGTCACTTGATGGAGTTTTTCGGTTCCTTGCCACTGTTGCCTTTGGCTTGCTCAGTTGGGGATATTTTGGGAATATTAATTTATTTTTATCAATTAATAAATTCCACTAGAAACAAACCTTGTTGTATTATTTTAATTTAATACTGTGAAGCTGCTTTGATACAATTTGTATTGTGAAAAGCGCTATACAAATATACTTGACTTGACTTTCCCTGTGACTCTGGACGGGCCGCCTCCTAAAAGGGCAAGGAGACACCAGCTGTGTGGCGAGCATGAGCGGCACTGCTACGACCACTGGCGTAGCGAGCAGCTCAAGCTCCGGGAACGTCGTGTCCTTGGTAAGCATCAATATACACGTTTTGTAACAAAAATTGTGTGTCAGGGATGGACAATTAGTGAAATCTCATAAAACATGTCACCACAATGGCTAATGCTCCTCATGATTTGTTTTTATAGAACACTTTGGTCGGCATCAGCCGTCTGGGACCGGGATCGAGGCCTGAATCCAGAAGCAGGGGTGGACTTCCAACCTTCCACAGGCTTCCCTGATACTGAGGCAGTGGGAGGCAGGGGAGCCATTAGAAATTCACCCAGTAACCTTTGATTAACCGTGTAAATAAAATACAATTTCACAAAACTGAGAGCTCTCGTATGGACTATCAGACATTGATAGTTCATGTGAATGGAGCCTCAGTTGTGCCATAACATTGGTTTTTCATGTGAGCGTCAGTGTGAACATTGCAATGATTGACTACATTGCATTGGGATACTTAATTTAATTAATCAATTAACAATACTATTGATCAGCATTACCAAACGTGGACGTTTTACACTAGAAACTAACACTGATGTACTATTTTATTTAATACTGTGAAGCTGCTTTGATACAATCTGTATTGTGAAAAGCGCTATATAAATAAAGTTGACTTGACTTGACTTGACTTGACTACATCTATGTCCTGGAGCTGGAGTGGCTGGATGTCTGACAACCCTGACAGACTCTATAGTAAGACTCTCTATAATTTTGTACATATATTTATGCTTACATATTAAAGGAGAACTCCGGTCAATTTTTTGTAAATTTGGAGTGCTGTCAATACAGAGAACAACGACAAAAATCAGTGTTGCCTACACCGTGTTATCCTCTTTTTAAAATTTGCACCCTCTTGACTTAAACGGGGCAAGTTTTAAACCTGCTTTTAGCCTCTTAACATCCTTCATGTGTCACTACAAGTGCACCAGCCATGTGAGTGATTCCTTCAGAGTGAACACGGTGAATCTGACTGCAGTAGATGTGAAATATATTAATAAAAGTGACGTTAATTCAGCCAGCGCACATACCTGTATTTACATCCTGTTTTTGGTCGAAGTCCAAAGTAGTCGATTGTCGAGTTCACGCGCGTGATCATAGGTAACTAAACCTATGCTTGTGAACTCGACAATCGACCACTGTGGACTCCATCCGAAAACAGCACTCCAAATTTACAAAAAAATGAGCTCTATGTTAAAATTGACCGGAGTTCTCCTTTAATGCTTACCTTTTATACTACAGTTACAGTTTTTCCCAATTGCTAAAACACAAAAAGTGAATGCCCAGATCAAAGCGTCAAAACCATACCGTTTGCATGCATGTCTTACACACAGGCACCAAATGAATAAACACATTGTAGGCATTGCACTGCAAACAATTGTGCAACACACGGTGCAAAACACTACACACACAGTGTTGTATGTTACACACGTTGGAAAATGAGGAAACACTTTGCATACAGCACATCCATTCAATAATAAAAACACATGCGACAATAGCAACACCCCCGCACACACAGTAAAACACTTAACCGGTAATTGAACACCAATCAGTCACAGCTGTAGCACTATAAATAGAACTCAGGTATGCGCACCTGTCGTGATACAATTGCGAATATGGAGGCCGAAGGACCAAGGGGAAGGAGAAGACGAGGAAGAGACGGGGGAAGAGGGAGAGGAGAACGAGGAAGAGATGGAGGAAGAGGGAGAGGAGAACGAGGAAGAGACAGGGGAAGAGGCAGAGGAGAACGAGGAAGAGATGGAGGAAGAGGGAGAGGAGAACGAGATGGGGGAAGAGGGAGAGGAGAACGAGATGGGGGAAGAGGGAGAGGAGAACGAGGAAGAGATGGAGGAAGAGGGAGAGGAGAACGAGGAAGAGACAGGGGAAGAGGCAGAGGAGAACGAGGAAGAGATGGAGGAAGAGGGAGAGGAGAACGAGATGGGGGAAGAGGGAGAGGAGAACGAGATGGGGGAAGAGGGAGAGGAGAACGAGGAAGAGACAGGGGAAGAGGGAGAGGAGAACGAGGAAGAGATGGAGGAAGAGGGAGAGGAGAACGAGATGGGGGAAGAGGGAGAGGAGAACGAGATGGGGGAAGAGGGAGAGGAGAACGAGGAAGAGACGTGGGAAGAGGGAGAGGAGAATGGCACCAACCTGAACGGGAACCAGGCAGACGCACAACTATCACTGACAACATCAGGGCCACTGTGGTGGACCATGTCATCAACCATGGCCTGACTATGAGGGAGGCCGGGCAGAGGGTCCGGCCCAACCTCAGCCGCTTCACGGTAGCCAGCATCATTCGGACATACCGACAAGAAAACAGGTATGTCCTGAATTAACGCCAAAGGACTGCACAGTACCCACACAGCAAATTGTCTAGTGTTAGTGTAGATTTTCCAGTGTTACAGTAATTTAACACTTTTACAGTGGTTTACATATAAACCCTGGGGGAGTGTTACATAATTTGACTGTAACTCTGAGAGTGTTAAATTTGCGTTTTCAAATTTGCTGTGCATCAGCGTTCTGGCTGAATCTGGTTATACAGTATTTCACCACGTACAGTATGACAGTACGGGATGGGGAACAGAACCTAACCATCGACACTAATCATGCATTGTTTGCAGAACTGCCAGGCGACCTGCCGTGGGAGGGAGGCAACGAGTGTTCACCCATGCCCAGGAACTGGCCGTTGTCAACCTTGTGGTGGCAAACAACACCATCACCCTGCGCCAATTGCGTGAGCGCATCCTCGAAGACCAGGCAATTTTCCACAATGTGCACAGTGTCAGTACGACGACACTCGCCCGGGTCCTGCGGGAACACCACGTCAGCATGAAACAACTTTACAAGGTTCCATTTGAGAGGAACAGTGTTGCAGTCAAGAACCTTCGCTATGACTATGTGCAGGTGAGTGCCACAGTACCACTACAATGGCAGTTGTGTGTTTACATGGATATATACCTTGCAGTCGCCCCCCTTCCATTGTTGGAGGGACACTGCCAACATTTTGGTGATATCCGAATGTGTCCAACCCAATCCACAGTCATTGTGCGACATTGTAGAGGCAGTACCGCTGTATTCAGGAACACAATAGTGACATTTTGGTATATGCATGTTCTGTTACAGACTGTCCTGGCCTTCGATGCGGCAGCGCAGCAACATGAGTACATCTACATAGATGAAGCTGGGTTCAATCTGGCAAAAACCAGACGTCGGGGCCGGAACATCATCGGCCAAAGGGCCATCGTGAACATCCCCGGGCAGCGCGGGGGCAACATCACCATGTGTGCCGCCATTAGTGGTCAAGGGGTCCTCCATCACCATGCCACCCTAGGACCCTACAACACTGCACACCTACTGGCATTTCTCGATGCACTACATGCTGTGGTCACACAGGACAGACCAGGGCAGCCCATGTTTGTTGTCATCTGGGATAATGTCAGTTTCCACCGGGCTGCTCTGGTCCGGGACTGGTTTGCCAACCACGACCATTTCATAGTGTTGCACCTGCCCCCTTATTCCCCGTTCCTAAATCCGATCGAGGAATTCTTTTCGGCATGGCGGTGGAAGGTCTATGACCGCCTACCACATGTACGCGTGCCGCTCCTGCGAGCGATGGAGGAGGCATGTGGGGACATCGAGGTGGGGTCGATCCATGGGTGGATACGCCACACACGGAGATATTTTCCCCGTTGCCTGGCAAGGGAAGACATTGCCTGTGATGTGGACGAGGTGCTGTGGCCCGACCCCAATCGACGACGAGATCCCTGACATGGACCTGCAATAGAAACACCTACACCAGATGTTCAATACTTATAGTAGTTCTGCACCTGTACACTGAGTTTTGGTTGTGGAAATAAACACGGTTTACAGACTACAAATGTAGGCAGTGTCTTGAGTACAGTTGACCTGTGTGTTGTGTTTGCTTTGACTGTTTATATTGCATGTGCATGTGTGTTTCCTATCGATCCGAAGAGGGCCTTTTCAAGTTAGAGTGTTACGTTTTGATTGCAGAATGTTATTTTGCATTGGCAGTTAGATGTTGATCTCCAAGTGCTGTGTCAAGAAATCTTGTGTGTTGAGTTTTGACACAATGAGCCAAATTTTTAATTTTGTGTGTAAGCAATTGAAAAAAACTGTAAATCAGATCAAATGCATTATTATGAACAGCAGCTATGCTAATTATTTCCCATCGAGGTAAATAGTTAAATCCAAATGTGGTTTTATTTAGAAGGGAAATCCAAACACTTAATCCAATTCACAGGCAAAAGTCAAACACAGGAAGGCAGTCCAAACTATCCAGCAAACAAAACAGGCGAGGGTCAGAGGCAAAAAGGGTAATCCAGTGAACAGAGCATAAAATACAAAAACCGAGAGACGAGAAAACAGAACACTCAGAAATGCAGTATGAATAAAGCAAGACATGAGTAGGGGTCAAACAACTAAACATCAAGTCAGGAATCTTGGTGTGACACTAGAGTCAGACCTTAGTTTCAGTAGTCATGTCAAAGCAATAACTAAATCAGCATACTATCATCTGAGAAATATTGCAAGAATTAGATGCTTTGTTTCCAGACAAGACTTAGAGAAACTTGTTCATGCTTTCATCACCAGCAGGGTGGATTATTGTAATGGACTCCTCACTGGCCTTCCCAAAAAGACCATAAGACAGTTGCAGCTCATACAGAACGCTGAGCAGAACCAGAACATATGAACACATCACACCAGTCCTCAGGTCCTTACACTGGCTCCCAGTTAGATTTAGGATTGATTTTAAAGTATTATTACTGATATATAAATCATTCAATGGCCTAGGACCTCAATAAATTGCAGATATGCTCACTGAATATAAACCCAACAGATCACTCAGATCACTAGGATCATATCAGCTAGAAATACCAAGGGTTCACTCTAAGCATGGCAAATCTGCTTTTAGCTATTATGCCAGCCGCAGCTGGAACCAGCTTCCAGAAGAGATCAGACGTGCTCCTACAGTAGTCACTTTCAAATCCAGACTCAAAACACTTCTGTTTAGCTATGCATTTACTGAATGAGCACTGTGCCACTGTTCGTCTGACTGTTTGTACTGTATTTTATTTTTCTAAACTGTTTTAATTTTTCTTATTTCTTTTTCTTATTTTAATTTCTTCTATGTAAAGCACTTTGAATTGCCATTGTGTATGAAATGTGCTATATAAATAAACTTATATATACAGTACCAGTCAAAAGTTTGGAAACACTACTATTTTTAATGCTTTTGAAAGAAGTCTCTTATGCTCATCAAGCCTGCAGTTAAATTTTTTTTTTTAAAAACAAAAAAAAAACAGTAATATTATGAAATATTATTACAATTTAAAATAATGGTTCTCTTTTTTAATATACTTTAAAATGTAATTTATTTTTGTGATGCAAAGCTGAATTTTCATCAGCAAGTACTCCAGTCTTTGGTGTCTTATGATCCTTCAGAAATCATTCTAATATGCTGATTTATGATCAATGTTGGAAACAGTTGTGCTTCTTTATGTTTTTTTATAACCTGAGATACTTTTTTCAGGATTATTTGATGAATAAAAAGTTAAAAAGAACTGTATTTATTTAGAATAGAAATCTTTTGTAACAATATACACTACCGTTCAAAAGTTTGGGAACAATAACTATTTTTTTTTTTTAAGAAATTAGTACTTTAATTCAACAAGGATGCGTTAAATTGATAAAAGGTGATGGTAACGATTTATATTGTTAGAAATGTTTTTATTTTGAATAAATGCTGTTTTTATGAATAAATGCTGTTAACGTTTTACTCATCAATGAATCCTGAAAAAAGTATTCCAAAAAAATATATTAAACAGCACAACTGTTTCCATCATTGATAATAACTGAGTATCAAATCATCATATTAGAATGATTTCTGAAGGATCATAAGACACCAAAGACTGGAGTACTTGCTGATGAAAATTCAGCTTTGCATCACAAAAATAAATTACATTTTAAAGTATATTAAAAAAGAGAACCATTATTTTAAATTGTAATAATATTTCATAATATTACTGTTTTTTTTGTTTTGTTTTTGTTTTTAACTGCAGGCTTGATGAGCATAAGAGACTTCTTGCAAAAGCATTAAAAATAGTAATGTTTCCAAACTTTTGACTGGTACTGTATATATATATATATATATATATATATATATATATATATATATATATATATATATATATACATAATATCCGTGGTAAGTCATGGGTCGTGTATGGCACTAAAAATGAAAAAAATGGCATTAAATTTGATTTGAAGATCCCTGCAGAAACCCTGCGAACGCCAGAGAACACGACAGCGTTTACTGTGTTTCGTCTGACGCTCGGAGACACACTCGTTTATGATGGAGGGAAAAAGAAACTTGCATTTTATTACTGATATTTAGCGCCAGTTTCCCAGGAAGTGACTGGAATATTGCTTAAAACATTTGCAAATAAAGTTAAACTCCCAACTTTAGATGGAAACATAGCTAGTGTCACGGCTGCCGGACCATCAGATGTTTTTTGTAGTGTAACCAACGGGACACTAGAGGGCACTCCAGTGCAGTAAAGGTTATAGAGTGTTGTATAGGAGAGAATAAAAATAAATGGATGTTCAGTAACTGAGCTGTTTGCGTGTCCTAATGTTTCACCTCAGAGTTTAAGATATAACCATCTGTTACATGGTGTCAGAAGTGGTTTCTACAACCTGAAAAGAATGAAATAAGGAAATTTAAACAGTGCATGAGTGCAATTGAGGACTGTCCTGTGAAAAGAAAAGAAAAGGAACAGCGGAGCAGTGCGCCCGAGATTAAGAGTGAGTGAACACAGTCAAAATGGATCAGATATTTTCGCTGACACCTCCGGGAAGTTTCAATTTTAACGAGCCCAGTTCATGGCCACAGTGGATGCGCCGCTTTGAGCGATTCAGAGTAGCATCGGGCCTTGCAGAAAAACCCTCCGCCTACCAGGTAAACTCTCTTCTTTATATTATGGGGGAGAAAAGTGACGATATATTAAATACGTTACCCCTAAGCGAGGAAGAGAAAAAGAGTTATGAAGAAGTCAAGAAGGCTTTAAGTGAGCACTTTATTGGCAGACATAATGTTATTTACGAGAGAGCGAAATTCAACAGCAGATTTCAACAGCCTGGTGAATCAGCAGAGAGTTTTATCACGGACGTGTATAAGCTCGCAGAACACTGCAGATATGGCGATCTCCATGAGGAAATGATCAGAGACCGAATTGTAGTGGGCATAAGAGATGCAAAGCTTTCAGAAAGACTGCAACTAGATCCAAATTTGACATTGGATAAAACGATAACTCAGGTCAGACAAAATGAGGAAATAAAACGTCAGCAGCCAATAATAAGACGAGAAAAGTCTGAAGTGAAAGAAGTGAACGTTGATGCAGTCGTGACAAAGAGAACATCTAAAGCAAGAATGACATCGCAGAAAGCAGAGGGGACAGCTCAGAGAACGCAAAGTTTTTATAATGCAGCTCATAAAATAAAACAGATGGATTCATGCAAGAGATGTGGGAAAAGTCCAAAGCACCCGTGGAAAGCCTGTCCAGCCAGAGAATCGGAATGCAGAAAATGTAGAAAGAAAGGACATTTTGCTGCAGTATGCCGGTCAGTTCAAAGACTTGAAGCGATATTTGACAGTTCATATGAGTCTGCTTTCTTGGGAACAATCCAGACCCAAAAACAAGAGAATATGTGGCAACAGAAAATCCTGGTGAATAAAGAACCAATCATCTTTAAAATAGATACTGGTGCAGCAGTCACAGCAATTCCAGCATCTATGTATTCAGCTGAAAAGCAAGGGAAACTCAAAGATTCCAAAAAGATGATCTTGGGACCTAACAGTACTCCTTTGAAAGTGATGGGTACGTTCAGCGCATGCCTGCAGAAGGACAAAAAGAGAATCCGGCAAGATATATATGTTGTAACGGACTTAGTAATGCCGCTGCTGGGACTGCCTGCAATCCAAAGCTTACAGTTACTGCAACAGGTAGCCAACTTACATGAATCTGGAGAGCAGTACAAGGCAATGTTCCCCAAAGTTTTCTCGGGACTCGGAAAATTAGAGGGCAGCTACAAAATCAAACTGTCGGAAGGAGCCGTCCCGTATGCACTATCAGCCCCACGACGAGTACCACTGCCGCTCGTGGAGAAAGTAAAACTGGAGCTCCACAGAATGGAAGAAATGGGAGTCATTCGATGAATCGAAGAGCCTACTCCCTGGTGTGCGGGAATGGTTGTCGTGCCAAAACCGAATGGCAATATCAGGATTTGCGTCTATCTCACAAGGTTGAATGAGAATGTGTGCAGAGAAAGACACATACTGCCAGCTGTGGATGAGACTTTAGCGCAACTAGAGGGAGCAGTTACACGAAGACTCAGAGCCACTAACAACATTCATTACACCCTTTGGGAGAGACTGCTTCCGGCGTCTTCCTTTTGGGATATCTTCGGCCCCGGAACATTTCCAGCTCAGAATCTCACAGATCATTGCAGGAACGACTGGAGCTCTGTGCCATGCAGACGATGTCCTGGTGTTTGGAAAAGAAAAAAAAGAACACAATGAGAGACTGTGTGAGGTGCTGAAGAAGTTTGAAGAAGCAGGACTGACGCTGAATGATAAGTGTGTCTTTGCTGTTGATAGAGTGAAGTTCCTAGGCCATACAATAAGTGCTCAAAGGGGTCGAAGCAGACCAGGACAAGATTAAAGCCATTCTCAACATGCCTGAGCCACAGAATGTGGAAGGACTGAGACGTTTCATGGGAATGGTTAACTACGTCGGGAAGTTTTCACCTCATCTGCCGACTCTCACAAAGCCACTGAGAGACCTGCTAAGGAATGACAGCACCTGGACATGGGATGCACAGCAGAAAGAAGCGAGGCTCCAGCTGATCATTGATCGTCCCACTGATGCATTAGAGGCCGTGAATCGTGAAGAGGGGGCCATGATCTCTTCGCTGGCTTAACTAATTCCAGTGGCGCAGAGAAACTGAAAGTGTCTAATAAATCGTGAGCTGAAGGAGTCGCAGCACAGATCAGCAGGAGTCAGATCTCATTATTCACGAGATTGAGGAGTTGACTGACAAGATGGAATATTTGGTGTCAAAGCAAAGGGAATTTGTCATTGTACCGTTTTGTTGTTGTGTTTTTCATCAAGGATAATAGGCTAATGAACTCGCCATTCAAGCAATCCACCCTTGAATTGGCACTAATTTGAAAGTGAAGCTAAAATGCACACGGACGTGGAGCGAGCAGAGCAAACGTTTTCAGTTCATTCCTATGGAAAAACTCTTGCTCTGGACCGCACCATTACGAGTGCCCATGTGCATTTTACTTTTGTCTTCAATTTAGCGTTTAAAAGCCCCCGTCTGAGATACCGGTGTCGTCACACGCCGATTAACCGGTGGGAAAATATCCTCACCACCACATCCCCAATACGCATTAAAACAGAAGTGCATTGTGGGGACTAGAGCTCGGGTTGTACCTGTGAGCGCAGGAGGGCTTCTGAAGGCTTCTCCTGTGCCTCACAGTGAACAGTCATTAGCTAATGACATAATCACAAATCAGTACCAAAGGCTGTTTTTGTTGTATAATTTTTCTGAGGTAAACCTTTTCTAAAAACTGATTATGAACAATTCATTAATAATATATCTACATATGTCGCTGGTTTACCAGTGGCCAGACTGTGTCTTAGGAACTAACGTTAACCCATGTTAGCTTGTGTCCGCCACGGAATGAAACATTTTAAAAGATAATTGCGACTTTTTATCTTTCAATTGTGAGTTTATATCTCGCAGTTTTGACCCATTTCAAAATTGTAAGATTATACAGTACAATTCTGAGTTAAAATATAAAAAAAAAGACAATTGTGCGTTTATATCATGCAATTGTGAGGGGAAAAAAGTCCCAGTTAGGCCATGTTCAAATTATACCATTTACTCATGATATATATCATTTACTCGTCCTCAAGTTGTTCCAAACCTGTATGAATGTCTCTCTTCTGCTGAACACAAATATGATATTTTGAATAATGTATATAACCAAATAGTTGATGTAATGTTACCGGGTTAACTTCCATAGTATTTTTAATTTTTCTCTGCTATGGAAGTCAGTGGGGTCCATCAACTGTTTGGTTACAAGGTTTTACAACGAGCGACAGTCTGTCAGTCTCCATACAGCTCGTTTATTCCATGCTTAAAGTTGATTTTCAGTGTTTCGACATCAGTGTGCTGATAATCCTGATGTTCTCAGAGAGCAGCTTGAGTGTTCGGAGCCGGTGAAGCTCTATTGGAGATCAGATAAACAAGCTATCCATCAGCTGGACGAAGATGGTGCTCCATCCAAGAGCTTCAGCTTCGGTGAGTTGAGCTTCAGTGGATCTTCCAGTCAGTATGTGTGTGTGTTCTTACCCTGGTGTGTTTAGGGTTAGGGGAATGAAATGATCCAAGATCCAGGACCCTAAGGTCCCAGAAATGGCTATGCACTGGCCCACTTTCTGCTGACCACTAACGGTCACCCAAGGTCAAGAAGGGGAACGATACCATGCTCCAACGTCCCATAACCATGTCCACTTGATGAATACGTAGATATTTATATAATAATCTCAGTGATAATAATAATAATAATAATAATAATATAATAATGTTGACACCAATAACCCGTCTCATAACATCTGTTTTATATGTAGTGTTGTAAAGTTTTCTTTGTTCGAAGCAGAGACCAGTGAGACAGTTGGGATCGCGTTCAACAGAAGTTATTCTTTATTGAGAACTCCTCTGTACGCGGCTGTAGAAACGTCCAACATGATCTAATCTAATACAGTATGCATTGTAGTTATATACATTCCAAGGGGGGGGGATTACATAGAGGTGGAGACTCTGGACAAAGCATGTAAATGAAGTAGGAACACACCCTACTCTGAGTCCAATTGAATCAGCATAACTATTCACATGCTGATACTGGCAAGGAACTCCAATTCCAAGAGCCATCCCATAGCCATTAAAGACAAAAGGTGAAAGTCAATCAACCTAACGATTCAACGTCTGGGCTCCGAAAGGTGAGAATCAAGTGATCTGACTCATTTAAAACACAATAGAGAAAACCGGTCTGGCAGGAATGGAGACTCTTGCTGGAGACTCAATAATCACCTGAAATCAGTCTACTAAACTTAATCAGTTTATATACTATTGCAGTGGAAAAACTAAATTAAACATTTAATAAAAATGTAATCCAACACTTCCCCCTTTGAGAGTTCTAATAACTCTCACAAAAATACAAATTTATACACTTAAAAGTTAATTCTTGTAACTTGTGTAAGTTACAGGCACGTATAACTTATTCTGTGTTGTGTCCTTGATTTACATGAGTGTCATAGTTCTTCTCAAAACCATAACTGTTGACACCTGCGACGCAGGGTGTAAAATGTCATATAAACTACATGATTACACAGAAAACCATGTAGCATAAGAGTGGAAGTCTTGAAAGTCCATGGCGCCTGAATAGCTGTGAAGTCTGTTTCCTGTAGAGTCCATTTGTCACGTAGAGTCGCTCTGATGACTCGTCCCTCATGAGGTTTGTTCATGGAAATCTGAGGTGATGTTTTATACCAGGATGCTGCTTGTGAAGACATCATGGCATACACACATACCTGTAACACAATAAAACAAAGAAACGGCAGACCAGCAGTATTCATGCATGGACTTCATTCTTCCATAAGTCGCACATGTTCTGTGTTGATTTTCTGTAATTGCATGTTGACACAGAAACGAACATGCGATTAGGGTCCGTGAATTTTCTGCGTTGTGTATTTTTCATTTTCTCTTGTGATAGTTCGTTCAGCAGTGGGTCTGGTTGTCTTCTTGAGGTTGGGGCTTCATACGCAGATGAGACAGTCGTTGCATATGGATCTCGAAAAAGACATCAAGTTTTATCTGCACACTGTAAGACAGAAAACAGAAAAACAGAGAGCAGTATTTGTCCAAACACTAGGGTTGTAGCAGTATTCAGAGTCTGCTGTTGTTGTTTCATTCTTTCCCTATTTCTTAATTTATTTGACACCTATGGACCAGTGAGGTAAGGATGGACTAAATGGGGAAAGGCCTATGAGGTTGTCTTCACCCTGGATTGGCCCCCGACGCCTGTTGCGTCAGTTCTTTCCAGGGCACCTCACTTGTCCGTGTCCTATTCTGTCCCTGTGTTGTGTACACACTGTACAGTGTGTGAGAAAATTGGCACATTTCCATTCTCCAGTGAAACATCAGTCCTACTAGACATCATTAACAGAGGATGGTTGTCTGACTGCAATATTCTATGGCATAACATTTAAGGCTGTGAGTTTTCTGAATGTCCCCCAAACAAAGGCTGTGACAGTCACTTTCCTTTTGTTCTATTAAACAAAAATAAGTCTTTCATCTTTGTTGTGAGTTACTGGGGAAATTAAGCACTCACAGCCTAAATGGTTAACACCGTATCAAGTTGCCCCACGAGTTTAACGAGGAGGGGAGAGGCTGCTTCAGAATATCAAGCAGGCTAAGCAGAAGCTGAGTAACCTTATTTACATCTTTAAAGTTCTTTTTGCTTTTCCTACACTCATTTCCAAAATGTCCGTGCTTGCCACAGTAAGAACAACTGGCTTCTCTAGGACTTTTGCGTTTCTTTGGCTTCTCTGAGTTGACCTTAATGGATGCTGCTGCAATTCTTACTCTCTCTTTGACATCAGAATTTCTTTCCCAAATAGCTAAACTTTCTAGGTTACTTCTGAGAGTTCTTTTAGCCCACGTAATATCTAGGAATGGCAAGGCTGTTCTGTACTCAGCTACAAGACCATCTGCCCAAATTCGGATTAGAGCTCCTTTGTCAGCTAACACACTTTCGGAATCATCCACTATTCCACTGTACGTTACCGCTACCTGACAGAACCTCTCAGTATATTCACTCACAGTTTCTTCTTTCTCTTGTACACAGCTAGTAACTCTCGACCAATCGATTTTGGGTCCTAAGATATTCTTTAGGATTTTCAAAACACCTTCTCTCAAATCGCCTTTACTGACATGTTGCAGTTCGGAAGTAACAGCAGACTCAAAATTGTTGAATTCAGATTCAGTTAGAATTTGTGACATCAGCTGTGTGACTTCCGGCAACGACATGTCGTAAAGATGCATTTTGCTGAACAATGCTCTTCTAAATTCAGAAAAATTTGTACGTGCTGAGGGTAAACTCTGGGAGAGTCTATCTATATCCTTAGGACCTAAAGATGTTTTGGCAACCGTTTGTATTTGGACAACAGAAGAGTTCGGAGTAACACTTTCAGTTCCCTGAGATCTTCTCCTAGCCCCACAAACCTGCACTGAATCTACAGGCTGATCAGTTACTGATTGGATGGCTACATTTGTTTCAACGAAAGCTTTTAAGTCAGGATAATTGTTATCAGGCTGACTAACTTCTTCCACATCAGTTTTTTCTGCATCTTTGTTGCAGTTTACTTTCTTAGTCAACGAAGATATTCTAGCATGGAGCTCTTTGATCTGTTTCTCTAGCTCAGAGTTGCGCTTAGACTGTTCTGTAGCTAGGGTTAAACCGAATTCTCTGTGACAGAAGATAATGCCTTTGACACTGTTCTTGCGAATACTTTCTCCTAGTACCTTTTTACAATCTTCGATTGACCAAACTTTGCCTGGATCAATGCTAAATTTCTTTGTTAAATTCAATCTGACTTCCTCAGTCACGATTGAGTCCATGTGCTCTGATAACAAAGACTTAAATTCACTATCTGTCCAAAAAGGTGTAATCTGTCTAGTACTTTTCCTAAACATTTTGTGAATTTCTGTTACCACAAACAAAACACTAAAAAAAAAACTTCTCTCTACTGTCTTGCAAACAGAGGGTACAATCTTATTAGCACATGAGGCTAAATCTAATTCTAAAGCTAATTCTCTAGCTTACAGATAGGTCTTCTCTAGCAAGAGCATACACACAATATTAACATGTAACTGTTAATCTTCCCTGCCAACAACAGGGGGTAAATTTCATCTCTAAAAGAAAAACTTTTTTAGAGGCTCATCTTTAGTTAACCAAACTCTACAGCTGTTTGTTAACTACTTCTCTGAACGGCGCAGAGGAAAACATTTGTACTGGTCTGCATTGGTTCTTTGAATGGATTGAAACTCACAGAGTCTTTGGTTGTACAGAAAACATTCGTCTGGAACTCAGTCAGCTTTGTTGAGATCTTTGAGCTTGAAGTTTCAAGATTCAGTCTGGGACTCAGTCAGCTTTGATGAGATCTTTGAGCTTGAAGTTTTCAATCTGGAGGAAGCTGGAAAGCTTGAAGTTTCAAGATTCAGTTCTTTGAGTTTCCTTTTTCTCCATCCGGCTCACGGCACCATCTGTTGTAAAGTTTTCTTTGTTCGAAGCAGAGACCAGTGAGACAGTTGGGATCGCGTTCAACAGAAGTTATTCTTTATTGAGAACTCCTCTGTACGCGGCTGTAGAAACGTCCAACATGATCTAATCTAATACAGTATGCATTGTAGTTATATACATTCCAAGGGGGGGGGATTACATAGAGGTGGAGACTCTGGACAAAGCATGTAAATGAAGTAGGAACACACCCTACTCTGAGTCCAATTGAATCAGCATAACTATTCACATGCTGATACTGGCAAGGAACTCCAATTCCAAGAGCCATCCCATAGCCATTAAAGACAAAAGGTGAAAGTCAATCAACCTAACGATTCAACGTCTGGGCTCCGAAAGGTGAGAATCAAGTGATCTGACTCATTTAAAACACAATAGAGAAAACCGGTCTGGCAGGAATGGAGACTCTTGCTGGAGACTCAATAATCACCTGAAATCAGTCTACTAAACTTAATCAGTTTATATACTATTGCAGTGGAAAAACTAAATTAAACATTTAATAAAAATGTAATCCAACAGTAGTGAATTGAATGACTGCTATTGTTTGTTTTTTTATTAAATATTCTTCCAGGGGTCGACCAGAGAGGGCTGCCAACATTCGGGGTGCACTACAGAGGGCTGTCCAGACCGGACTAACAGGTGAGTGGGGTAGGTTTTGGTGTAGTGAATGGAGTAATTGATCTTTTTTGTTTGTTTGTTTTAATTTTCTAATTTACTGCTATGTTGAGAGTGATCTGAGAAAGCAATTGGAGTAGACATTGGGGGAAAGGGGAACAATCTGCAATCTGTCACTAACCCAGGAGGGCTAGGTGGAGAACCATTAGGTTCTGGTGGGGTTAGTTCAACCTGAGGGGTGGGTACCCTGTCATTGAATTGTGGCTCTTCCTCCTGAGATGGAGGAGCTAAAACAGAGATTTCCGGCACCGGTGTCTCAGGGCGGCTCTGAATTGGAGGGACCGTTAGAGAGGGCTCCGCTCCCGGTTTTAGGTGGCGGCTCTTCTGTGCTCTCTTCCTCTGTTCACAGGGTTGAGGTGCTCCAGCCTGTATGGGCCGGGGGGTCTCTGGCAGGTCCTGGGGCGGTGCTTACTCCTCAAAGGACCATCTCCTCTCTGTGGAGGAGCGTTGGTGACTGCTTTCTCTGGCAAACAGAGTGTTGGAGAGGTTTGTATTTCTACGTGTTTTTGACTGATTGTTTGTTTAACAGGAGTGGTGTTGGTAGGAGGTACGGTCGACAGAGGTGCAGTGACCTGTGTGACGGCTCGGCTGGTGGAGGCAACGACCGCAGCGTAAGTGCGAGGGAATACGGTCCCCATTGTTTCTGTGGGGGCTTTCTGTGCCGTCGAGCTCTCACTAATTGAAACCTCTGCCGTAATTAAGGCCTCCGCTTGTTCGATAGCCTCTGCACTAACTCTACCTCTGTAATTTCTGTCCGCCCAGTGTGACACTACCTCAAATGCTTCAGGCCAATCAGCTTGATTGGTCTGGGTACGTATGTTCTGTACAATCATCAATCATTGATTCGTAATGTTGTTCGAGAATCAATTGTGTTTTAGCGGACCAGTTTTTTGCGTTTCCCTGTAGCAACTGTGTGACTCGCTCATTTGCAAAGGCTGGTCTCACCGTCTCTATCAGGAGGTCCGTGAGCCTTTGGAACGTGATCGGCTGGTTATTTTGAACCTTCGTGGTCACTCTCTCGAGATGGTGTACCTGACGAATAAGTTCATAAAACAATTTAATTGTTGTTTTGAGTTGAGGTGGTGCCGGTGTGAAATCTGGGTTGTGTCTAAAATTGCGTTTGTTTTCTCTTGCAGGTTCTACCCTCGTTCTGTTTCTAGGAGGAGGGTGGTGGAGTTGGTTTCCAACCCTGTTCGTGTGGTGCAGGTAAGTGTCGTTTAGAGGAGGATTCACGTCCTTCTGTCTGCCTCCATGAAAATTGAAAGAAACCGTTCTAGGTCTCTGATTGGAGGGGGTGTATGTGTAGTTACTGTTGAAATATGATCTGGTATGTTGGTACTCAGGGCGTTGTGGGCAAGGAAAATCATCCTCGTTCTGGGTCTCTGGACCTTCCTGAAAATAATCATACCGAGCGCGTTTATGTGCTACCATACCACCCTGGTAGAGACGTGGTTCTCTAACTTTTCTCTTTCCCTTTGTGTTCTGACCAGGAGGCCTGTGTGGGCCTGCAACTGATCTAAAATGATCCTTATGATAGGGAGATCTGTATGGATCTACTACCTTATCATAACGGTCATTTTGTGGAGCAGGGAAGTGTTGGGAGGGTCCAGGCCTGGACACCCCCCTGTAAGTTGCTCTATTAAAGTCCCTGTTTTGCTGTCTCTGCATATTTATGTTTCTGTTTTTAACAGGGTGGAAGTGTGGAGCTGCATTCCTCTGTCTCCTGTCTGGGAAACTCTGCTCCTTATCACGGGGACGTGCTGAAGTGTTACTAGCTGTGACATTAAAATATCTATAATCTGGTGTAACACTTGTGTGTCTAATTTTTGGACGTGGTGTGGTTCTCTGTCTTGGTCTACCACGGGAATTGTCCATAATGTCAGAACTGTGTGTGTATATTTTTTTGAAACTTTTTTTTTTAATGAATTTTTTTTGTTAAGTTATGGATTTTTTTATGAACAAAAACTGAACAAGAAATAACAAAAGAAATGGTAAAAAGTAAAAAAAAAATGGTTCAAGTCCTTCGCGACGTTTCGGTAAATAATATTACCTTCTTCAGGCTGACTTGAACTTTAAGAAAAAAACTTAAGGAACAGTAGAAAAATATACAATATATATTAATAAACTATAATATGTATAGAGTACAATATATGTATATTTATATATAGAGATATATCTTCTACAATAAGATTAACAAGGTAAATG
The DNA here is from genome assembly GCA_022829085.1 of Abramis brama. NCBI lineage: Eukaryota > Metazoa > Chordata > Actinopteri > Cypriniformes > Leuciscidae > Abramis > Abramis brama. Next base: position 44,405,592 of record CM040769.1, on the reverse strand, counting down.
AGCTCTTTGTTAAGACGTGGAGGAGCGAAAAGGCTGCGACCAGTTGCTGTCTGTTGAGAGCTTGAAATGAGCGCGCGCTTGAATGCGCGCCCCCTTATATAGTCTAGCTCTAGAAAAAAGACTAGTTTTCAATATGTGGATTTACAGTCCTTCTAAGTGAAATAGTTTCAAAACTGGACAGCGAAGGGTAAGTAGAAGTTCATGTAGTAAAGTGTATAGTTGTGTTAGTATGTTTATTTCCTGATTTAAGTAAGAAATTAGTTAGTTTCGTTCGTGCGTGTGCGTCGATCCCTGATGACGTCATGCCCACTGAGAATGGTAAGAAACTATAAACCTGTTAAATATAGTCTTAGATATGAGTAAAAATTCCGTAAATGAAAATTTATAACTAAAATATAAAGTTGAAAACTTTCATAAAAAGAGTTGGGACAGAAAATGCTGTTAAGTATGTGTTTGGGATTTGTTTACACGACGACATCGTTTCGCCCGGGACGACATCGTTTTATCCACAAAGCGTTTTTAAGGTAAAATAATGCCTTTTAATTTTACCCATATGTGAATTTAATCCCAATACATCCCAAATGGTATAGGAAAAATATGAGTTGAGGCAGAAAATGCCGTTTGATATGTGTTTGGGAATTATTTCCGCGACGACATCGTTTTGTCAGGGACGACATCGTTTTGTGTTTTTAAGGTAAAATAAATGGATTTTAATATTTTCCATATGTATATATGGTCCTATTACATCCCAAAGGGTATCAGAAAAATATATAAAGATGAACTATGCATTTGCAAATTCTAAAATAGGTGTATAAACATATACCTATGTATCCAATATAGGTCTCTTAAATCCCAATGCTCTTGCAATAGGATAAAATATCCATAAGTATCCATATATAATGTTTGGTGCATTATTTCATAAGGTTGATCAAATAGGGACATAAGAGACAAAAGACACACTGAACGACCCACATCTCAACCCAGGGCTATCCAACCCATCCAATAAGGGTTAAGTTAAAATTATTAGCACACAATAAATATAAGAAGTTAAAAATGTATACAAAACGATCAACACCTGACACACACATAAAGCACAACACACACATTCACCTGCCAGTGACAGAACAAAGCAGTGGAATACAAGAGCCATTTTGTGTAGTTATGAGTTATCATTTAAAAATCATATAGCAGAGGGAATGAACGAGTTTGCATAGCGATTCGTTTTCCGTATTGGCACATAATACCGCCGACCTGACTGCATGAGAACAAATCCATCCCTGAGCACATGATCTGGTTGGCACAGTATTCTATCTGCTTTTTGGACCACTCTTTTTTTCCAGAGAGAACAGAGATCATTTAATTGGGTACCAGTGATTTTTGAGCATACTTTAACAATGTCGCTCAAACTCTTTTTGTCTTTCACAGCTAAACCACCATTAAACCAACCCAAGAAAGAAAAAGTTAATAGACTCTCAATGAATGCCTGATAGAATGTACAGTGCTATGCATAAGTTTAGACACCTATGCTAAAGTTGATAAAAAAGAGGAATAAAATATCATCTTTTGGAAATTGAACTTAATGCCTTAATTTAAAAAGGCCAAGGGAACTTTATCAGGATCATAGTATCCTGGATCCATGAAGTAACTGGCCTTTAAAAATAAAAATCTGCCTGCCTCTATGGGAATTTAACATAGGGGTGTCCAGACTTATGCACCCTGTATTTTAAGGAAGAACATTTATTTATTTACGATACATTAGGCTATTCATTCACAAAGAAAATTGGTGTCCTTAAAGGTTGGATTTTTCCTAATTTTTTAAATTAAGGCATTAAGTTCAATTTCCAAAAGATGATATTTTATTACTCTTTTAAGTCAACTTTAGCATAGGTGTCTAAACTTATGCATAGCACTGTACATGACATTCTTTTACAAACCCCAAAGGAGTTCAGCTTCCTCAGTAGGTATATTCTTTGGTTTGCTCGCTTAATAATGCTATCAGTGTTCTCTCTGAATTTCAATTGTGAGTCAAATACTGTGCCCGAATACTTGTATGTTTGTACCACCTGAACACCTTCATTGTGTATTACACTCGGTTTTGGTTCGTCACTAACCTTCCTAAAATCTATTATCAATTCTTTAGTCTTTGACACATTAAGTCACGGAGATGTGTCATCTGAAAACTTCACTAAGTGGCTGTTCTCCCAAGATTATGGAAGCTTATGTGTAGCAATATTCAATTTGAAATGTAATATGCAAAATGACAATGCAATATGTAAAATGGCAATGCATTTCTGTAATTAAATTTTAATTTCCCCATACATTTGTGCAACGTTTGGTGCAAAATGAAAATGAAAATTCAATTATAAAATTTACATTTGCCATTTCATACACTAGTTTTAATATGCAAATTGAATACATATTTTAACGCTTTATAAGTTGCAAAATTAAAATGTATTACAGAAATGATTAGATATGTTTAACATGTTCAAGCAAAAACTGTGGCAAAATTGTAATTTAAATGTAATTTTTTCTTAATTGCATTTACACTCACAGTTAAGACACTTGCGATTGCATTTCCATTAAGTGTCACGCAATGAATGTAGCAAAATTCAATGTGCAATTTGAAAATGCATTCTGAGCCGATCACGTGCCCGTTAGGGTTATTCCTGCGTAATAATCAAGAAACTTTGCTGCCGTACCATGGGTGCAGCAGGTGTAATGATATGAGGCAGCGCATGCCGCCTGATAATAGGCTAATGAGCTGGGGACTATTTTCAGGTGCTCCATCATATCATTACGCCTGCTGCACTCACGGTACGGCAGCAAAGTTTCTTGATTATTATGCAGGAATGAGAGTATAGTTCCTAGCCATATCAGCCTAGAAAATCGCAACTTTTCATTTTCTGTCGGTCTTAGTACACGATGTAAGTACAGAAGAGTCAAGTTTTAAATAGGAAAAATACCGAAACTCTTTGGTCATTTTTTTGAGAGAGATGCTAATGGTCTTGTCCGATTCAATGATCTACAGTATGCTAAGCTATGCTAAAAGTGGTACCGCCAGACCCGGAGATCGGCTGAATGGATTCGAAAACGGTAAAACTCAACTGTTTAACTCTGGGGAAGTTGTAAAATGAGCCTATTTCCAAAAAAAGTGGAGTATCCCTTTAAGTGTTGAAGTACAAATGTTAAGATGCCAGTGTTCAGCAGGGCTGAGTTTTATCTCGCCAGTTTGACAACCAAATGTAAAAGAGTAAATGTTAAGTGTTTAAGTATAAATGTTAAGATGCTAGTGTTCAGCAGGGCTGAGTTTTATCTTGCCAGTTTGTCAACCAAATTTGAAAAGGCACAGTACAATATTGTAATGATTGGCGGTAAAGAGGAAGAGATTTTTTTTCTTTTCATGCCATCACTGAGGAAACTACACACTAGAAGCCTATTAGGTCATGGATTTGTTTCTTTTGTTGCTAAAAAGAAGACATGTTCAATAAAAATAAAATTGGATCATTGTAATGTTGCAGTTGTATGTATTTATTTTACATTGCTCTATTGATTGAAAGATATTTTGAGTTTCAGGAACTAAAAGTTGGGTCAATTACAATATACAATTTAGTTGAATTGGTAATGGAGTAATGCTTACTTAACAAGCTGAGTTAAATAAATGGGTGGGGAATGATTGTTTAAACTAAGTATCTTCAGTTACTGTAACTCAGTTGTAAGTACATTCAACTTAAATGTTCTATTCCATTCCATTATGGGCTTAAGTACATTGAACGTAGTCCACTTCACTTATTCAACTAATGCTTCATTACTTAAAATTTTTAAGGCAACGAGTTACCTCGGGTTTTTTAAGTAAATTCTACTTATCCGGGTTTACAGTGCTCAACAGCGCAACCTTGTTACCGTCAGTAATATCCACTATCGATCGCAACTTACAATAAATATAATACAATCAGAATCATTCTCTCATTTTAGCGATTCCCTAGTTATTTTTTTTATTTTTTTGTTATTGACTTTTAATCAGGCTACTTGTCCGGTTGGGCAAATAAAATTCTCTTTTACGTGTCCCTTCTAAAAAATCCACTTGTCCCGGACAAGCGGACAAGCGTTAATGTCGAGCCCGTCAGGTCCTGTTGTTAGCACCGTAAATATTTTTAAATTATGCTAGATGAAGTTAAAATATGGAGACACAAATATTAAGCAAAAAAATGGAAACTCATATATTGAGGTGGTGATGAAAAATTTACTACCAAGTCAAATTGCATTTGTTACCTTTTACGACCTTTCAAGGGCCTTAATTTTGGTAGATTCTTTTTACTACCGCGCGGACACCCTGAAAAAAGAGCTGGTTCAGAAGTACAGGTGAAAATTAACTCAAAATGAACAGAAGTTCAGATGAGAATGAACACAGAATGAAAAAGACATACTTATTTCTAATCCAAGAGGAAGAAAGATTAGTACAACGTTGAATAATAAAGGAATCACACAATTTTTTTAAATAATCCCATGCAGGGCTCGAACCCATTATCTCTGGGTCAGATACCTGTCACTCATATCATTGCGCCACTGGGAAGTTGTGTTTTTGGCAAGATGAAGAAGGTCCATAGTTCAAGTGAGAAGCAATTCAAAATGAATAATTTTTGTATAAATTTGCTGCATGTTGTATTTATCGAGTTCGTTCATATACAGACACCATGTCTGGAACAGAAGCAACTTTTCCACCACTTAAGGCCACAATACCACTTGTGGTCTGGGAATGTGCCACACAGGATTCAAACCCACAACCGGAATGGTTCGGGGCTCGTGGCACGTGGTTTAGCAGCTTGCGCCACTCAGTTAACGCTGTCTTACCAAGCTGCCAAGGAGAGGCATAAGTGTAAGAATGAGCACACAAAAGCATGTTAACCAGATTAGCAAGCTAAGTTAACTTAATGCTAATGTAGTTTATGGTTATCCTGATAGCTGAAGAGCCACATTAGAAAGAATGGCATCTGGTTAGCATGCTAACCAATTAGCATGCTAAGCTAACTACCATAAGCAGTAATTGACAAATACAGGTCAAATTTGGAGAAAAATATATCAGGAATGGTAGCGAAAATCAAAAATCTGTTCAGTCACTTCTGTGTGGCTTGGTCCAAAGTTCATCTGAGCCAATTGTCGTAAGAATTGAAAAAAATTTGAATGAGGAGTAGCAAAAAAACTGAACACTGTACTTTTCAAAATGGCCACTACTGTAATGGGCAGAGTCTTAATGTAAGATATTGATTGTGATCACCATGAGTGGAATCAGGTGTACTAAGTTTCATTTTACATCTATTTACATTCACATCTAGATCAAAGGGTTCAAAAGCTATAAACCTTTTAATGTGGAATTTTTGAACTGGAGGTGGCGCTATAGAGTTGGTCCTAGAGACTCAAAAATTGGTCCAATTACTATTCATTACAATCACTACAAGTGTGGAAGGTCACGACGTGCCTAAATTCAGGGTCCGAATGTCAGCCGCATAATTGATGGAGATATGCTTCAGTCTATCTATGTGTAGAAAATGTGTGATTATTTATTAGCCAATCAGAATCATTCAGCCTGAAGCAACGACAAAGCTTAGACCTTGGTGAAGGGTATAATTGCTGTGATTTTTGTAAATGTAAGGGTGTCAGCACTTTTGTTACTGTAATCACTCCTTGTGATTCTTGAAGCTGACTTCTGCCTGATGAAACTGCAAACTATCTTCAAATCTATCAGTAAAATTTCCTTTAATTTATTATAATTCTGACTCTTGTCTTAAATTGAGTGCACTTCTAACTCCTGGTCTTAATAAATCATATTTGGTCCTTGGGTCTTTAACTGTAAGTCCCAAAATACAGATATACAGTGGTAATCCATATTGCAACAAGGACAATAAAGCAGAAGTTTCAGCAGATATTCTTTAATGATGTTCCACTGTTTAAGGTACACAGTGAGCACAACCATTGGGCATCTTTTTCAGGTAGCTTGTCTGGTGATAGTCCAATGCAGCATACATTTGGTACCATCTTTGGCACTGTTCACATTGGTAAACATGACAAGGATTAATTATGTAACAAACCACTAACAGTTATAGTTATGTGTGTTAACCAATTACATAATGCAATGAATAAATATTAAATAACATGTTCAATTGCTTAACTATTTTTGTTTACCCAAAGTAGTCCTGACTGGAAACATTTGAAAAAATTGTATTCAAACACACACATTTGTTTTACTTAAACTTTTACGTCACTTCACTAAACGAAAATATAGTAAAGTAAAAAGTACTTGACAAAACAATCAGTTAAAGGGTTTATGATAATATAAGAACAACTTAAACCAAGAGAGGATCAACAACAGCAAAATTTTGAAGAGGTGAAATTGAAATATTACTCTAACCACAAGGAATTAATTACAACTTTTATGTATAATCCCAGTGGTATTCCATGAACAATTAGAAAGATAATAGAAATAAAACAGTGCACTGTACAGTATCTTGAATGCCTCCATGATCTTGCTGTTCATTATCTGTCAGATTTGCTAAACCAATGCATACAGGTTCAGTCACTACTGTTAATAATAATGTAGCCCCTATTAATGTACTACAACCTTAAACAAACAAACCCCTTTTAGTGAATTACAGTATTATATCATTATGTAATACAGTATTATTAGGTATTGTCAAAATTTCACGTGTAGTAAGTATGGTCACTAGGAAAGTACTACAACCTTTGGGATATAAAAAAACAAACACTATAGGTGATTTACAGTTTATTTCATAAACATATGTAATAAACATATGTAAATATGCTCATTACATAAACATATTTGATAATTGTACAGTAAGGGACTTTGTGTCAAAATTTCACCTGTAGTAAGTCAGTCTGGTCCGTAGGAAAGCACTACAGCCTTTGGAACACGAAAAAATACTTAGGGTGAATTACAGTAATTTTTTAAAAAACATATTTGTCAACTGTACGTACAGTAAGGGACTTTTTTTCAAAATTTCACCTGTAATAAGTCAGTCCTTTCACTAGGAAAGTACTACAACCTTTGGGATATATAAAAACAAACACTATAGGTGATTTACAGTTTATTTCATAAACATATGTAATAAACATATGTAATAATATGCTCATTACATAAACATATTTGATAATTGTACAGTAAGGGAGGTATTGTCAAAATTTAACCTGTAGTAAGTCAGTCTGGTCACTAGGAAAGCACTACAGCCTTTAGAACACGAAAAAATTGAATTACAGTAATTTTAAAAAAACAGATTTGTCAACTGTACGTACAGTAAGGGACTTTTTGTCAAAATCTCACCTGTAGTAAGTCAGACTGGTCACTAGGAACATGTTACAACCTTCGGATAGTAAAAAATCCTTTTGGTGAATTAATGTAATTTTATTCTAAAAATATTTATGTACATTATGTATAGTGAGGCAGGTTTCCTAAATACAATCATTATAATGCACTTTTTATTGTTGCTAAAGTACAATCAATAGCATTAGAACACATAATGTGAGAGAGATTTGCTGGTACATCTGTACTTTGCAAAAATGTAGTTGTCTGTTTGCACACAATGAAAAAAATAGAACTTTTTAGACGGTCCCTATCTTGTTTACCACACACATTGGACATTCAGTGGACATTCGCAACTTTGTATGCCATTAAAACAATATTTGCCCATTTTGATCGATTGTGCACATAAGAAATTTTACCATGGTATTTGTACCATGGTAGTACCATGGTACAAATACCATGGTACTAGTACCCCGGTATTTTTGACAGTACCATGGTACATGTACCATGGTATTGTAACGATCACCAGCTGGAGCTGCCCTTGTGAGCCACCAGAGGGCAGTCCACATCAGACTATCATATTCACTCACTAACTACATTTCCCATAACTCACTGCCCGGACTCATCACTTATCACTGATCACATTCACCTGTACCTCATTCACTGATTGCATTCACCTGTCTCATCATCCTGTTAGTCTGTCTATATATACCTTGTTTAGCCTGTACTTTGGATTACGCCTCTGGATTGCCCCAGCCAATAAAGCGGTTCGTAACAGGTATATTGATGGCACCATGGTACATAAACCATGGTATTTTTAATAGTACAATGGGACGTGTACCATGGTATGTACCATGGTATTTGTACCATATCTACAACTGTCAAATGTACATGAATTTAAATATTTAGCTCAGGCAAATAAAAAGACAGTAAACTAAAAAATGTTTTTCCCATTTTATTTAATTTTTTCCATAGATTTAGCATGATTGTCTTTTTATGATCTTGGCCGCATTTGACAACTTCTGGCGAATGAATCCCTTAATTTCAGCATCCGACTTTTCTGGGAAGACAGATTTAACTTCACCTAAAGAGAGAAAAGAAGGGAAGGAAAGGAAAGGAGAACAGACACGTTACAGATAGATACATAGACATTAAGTACAAATAGGTACATATACATACACAGATATTACAGATACAATGACAAACTATTGAGAGTGAAAGAGTAACAGTAAGGGCAACACATACCCACGCCTGCTTTGCAAAATACCTGGTTACCTTAATTTCTTAAGTCTGTATGGCTCACTCAATGTTTTCTAATGTTGTGAAATGATACAACACTACACTACACAGTGCGGCAGGCATTTGTCACTCTTTACGGACGGTACATTACTGACTGTCACTGAAGTGATGGAGTGATGGTCGTGTCTCCCCCTTGCATGATGACCCAAGCCCAGTCACACTGTGAGATGCCATGAATGCAGTGGTGTACAGGCCATGCATCAGATCGTTTGTATATTTGGCTGCTGTGACCTTGTTGCAGCGGCCCCTGATTGCCTGTGGAATATCCTAAGAACATAAATTGGTATCACATTGGGTCATATTACCAAAAGCTTGTTATGAAATAGTCGTGTTGGGGTTCAAAGGGGACAACTAAAATAATTTAGTTATCTTCCTATTTATCTCAGATTTCTATTTGCAGAAGTTCCCTGGTCCCACTTTATAGTACACTTCTGTTATTAGTGAATATAACTTACCAGACAGACAGAACGGTCATCCACAGGCAGCTGTGTTCTGGAAGACTGCATACAGCATTTAAAAAGCACAGAAGAATGTATGTTAGCCTACTCACAAGAAACCAACAAGAAGACAGACAGACAAAACAGTAGGGCTGTAATCAACAAAAGAAAATCTTGGTCGACTGAAGTCCTGAAATTTCTGACAGCGTTGCATCACGTGCACCTGCGCAATATCATATCAAATATAAATTTGCATTTGACTTTTTCCCCGTTTACTAATAAAAAAAAAAATGCTGCCACGCTGTCGATGTCTTTGTTGGCATGATAGAAGAGGACTGATTATAAATTAAACGCTCTGACAATTAAATAAATAGTATACAGTGTGTGATTCAAAACATAGCTTACTATCAATTATTGTGCCAAGGTACTTGTATTCTTGTACTATCTCAATAGGTTGGCCATCAATGATAGTGAGGGAAAGAGGGGGGCTCTGTTTCCTAAAATCAATAATTAATTCTTTAGTTTTGGATTTCCTACCAGTATTTCCTACTTCTCCAGCAGCAGCTTTCTTCAGAAATGTTGAAGTCGTGGAGCTTTCCCTCTGTTATGGGTTATTTTGTTGCTGCTGAAATCACAGAACATTTTTTTATCAATATTTGTTTACCACTGAGCTAACGTAGTTTCAACCAATTTTCTCACTAAATGTAAGTGACGTCACCGATTACATACGTTATGTTTAAAGTTACTTTGTGTAAAATAAATTAGCTCACTTCCAAGGAAAACATATACACATAAGAGGTGATTAAAAGCCCAAACTTTCATAAACAAAAGCTCAACCGAGTTAACGTTAACTTAACGTTAGTTTACCTCTTCTGAAAACGGTTGAGATGCTAACGGACTTTTTCCGAAGACACAAAACCATGTCTATAAAAGTAAATATATCAACAGAAGCGTATCAATTACTGTACAAGTAAGAGAAGTGTCAAGAACAGTTGTGTGTATTATTCTTGTGATTTTAGAGACTAATATCACCTGAAAGCAGTGAAAACAACAGCGAGAGAGGGAGTTTTCCTGCTTACCAGTCGCAGTGGTCCAGCGCCGTTTCCATGGCAACTCTGCGTCGCGGCCGCTCCAGTGTTTGAAAGCGACATGAAAGTTCAAAGTTCACGCGCACGGCCATTGATTAACCCATTTAATCCCAAATTTTTCCCAGACACAAAAATATCCAAATCATGTGTCATTAGTATCCCTTTGAAACAATCAGTCATCATTTTTTGAAATTTTTATGGAAAAGTGTGTGAAAAAGTGTGTTTTATGATCGGTCACAATTGTGACCGGTGGGATACTGTGTTGTATCAACCATTGTATTGATTTAATATAGGTCTGTTTGACCTATGCAGTGTGTTTGTGTGTGTTTTTGTGCGTGTGTGTGTGTGTTTTTTTTTTCTGTGTTTTTTTTGTGTCTGTGTGTGTGCGAGTGTGTGTGTGTGGGGAGATCAGACATCAGAGGAGACGTGACCATGTCTGAGTGTGTGTCTGTGTGTGTTTGTGTATGTGTGTTTGTGTGTGTGTGTGTGTGTTTCTGTGTGTGTTTCTCTGTGTGTGTCTGTGTGTGTGTGGAGATCAGACATCAGAGAAGACGTGACCATGTGTGTGTGTGTGTGTGTGTGTGTGTGTGTTTGTGTGTGTGTGTGTGTGTGTGTGTGTGGGTGGGTGTGTGTGTTTCTGTGTATGTGTGTGTGTGTGTGTGTGTGTGTGTGTGTCTGTGTGTGTGTGGAGATCAGACATCAGAGGAGACGTGACCGTGTGTCTGTGTGTGTGTGTGTGTCTGTGTGTGTGTGTGTGTCTGTGTGTGTGTGTGTGTGTGTGTGTCTGTGTGTGTCTGTGTGTGTGTGTGTGTGTGTCTGTGTGTGTGTGTGTGTGTGTGTGTGGAGATCAGACGTGACCGTGTGTGTGTGTGTGTGTGTGTGTGTGTGTGTGTGTAAAATTAGGTAGAAAGTAAGGTAGAACAGTTAGCCTATGTGTATTAGTATGTAGATACAATGGGTTATCCCATCGGTCACTATTGTTGCCGTTGACATGTTTGTGAGTGCTATGACCACAGGGTTCTCAAGTTTTATCAAAAGCTTGGAGTGAGATCACATGCGGTTAGGGGAGGAGCCCTAATGAAGCCCCGTCCCCGCCTGTCCCCGCCCCCGCCCCCCCATTTTACCCATTGTTCATAATTAACCAGCACAAATTGAAATTATAACAATTGGTAAATCTGATAAATGACAGAGCAATTCATCACATCAAATATACTATTTAATGTTATATTTCAAATTACAAATATACAAAAATATAACAAATTGCTCCAAACAGTTTGGAAAAACAAATCTTTTTGCATTTTGAATGTGTCTAGTCGAAATGGTATAATGATTTATTGTGTGGTGGGACATTGTGAACAAATGACATATTAGAGTATTAAGGTGTGTGTTTGTGTGTGTGTGTGTGTGTGTGTGTGTACACAAGAGCAGGGCTGGACTGGGACAAAAAAATCGGCCCTGGCATTTTGGCCCAGACCGGCCCACTATATGATCATAAACACCACCCATCTTTGCACGCCCTTAAATATATGCATACCAACTCCAATTCCTTAAAACCACTAATGCCATGTAATGAGTGAGTATAGGAACGAGTGAGAGTTAACAGATAAAATAAGTAAAAATTTGACATTTATTAATACAGTTGAACTATACTCCAGTGATGAATCCTAAAACAAGCTATAAGCTGCATTGGCATAGCAATACCTGTGTTTCTTACAGGATTTTTGGTAAAATTGCGGTGGGTGGACCTTGGTCCTTCTAGGGGGGGTTGGGGGCAGTAAGAAAATTTTGTGCATTTTAATGTTAAATTCATCAATCTGGTGCACTTTGAGAGTTCAAAATTAAAAGCTCCAAACCATATTCAGTGTGCAAATTAAACAAAGAAAAATGTAAGCCTCTTTTAGTTACAGTGTCTATTTACATTACACTACATAATAATGTTATAATATTAATCCAATGACAGTAATTGCCATATTTTGTAAAAACAAATGCACTAAAAAATAAAGGAAACTTTCATAATTAGATTTGTACCTATTTCAACACTTGAAAGAGATAAGCACATGATCTTTTATTTTGACGCAAACTGCATCAAGCTTTTATTTTGGCGGAAAACATGGTTTACAAACGCGTCTCATTAGATTTCTAGTGAATTGCGGTAATCGTCAACTATGCAGATGTGGAAATAATCTGTAACTGGGTTATGGGTTCCTACACTCATGACATAGCCTAAGTGTTTTGAAAGTAACGTTAGTTCTGCTTACCGCAGGCTCTACACTCTCTCATCTCTCTCCTGATCCTCCTCACTATCATCATCATCACAGGAGCTGATGAAGGTCAGAAAACATATATTTTGACACATAAAGCGTCTGCTTTAAGGGCCTGTTTCTATTTTTTCACGCTATTTCTCTGCACATTCCTTGCGTTTCTTCTCCATCTCGCTGACTATTTTGACAGATACACACTGACACTGCTGCACGCTCGCTCACTCGTTTAAAGTTGTGATTGGGCCAGCCCAGTGTCAATCAAGAAAAGAACCAATGGGCCGCTGATCTACGTGTTTCATGGGCTGGTCTGTCAGAAAAAAAAAAACTAACGCTGACTTTTTTTGACCAATGCATTACACCAGCACAAACCCAGCGCGTTCGCGCGATGTTGTTGGTTACCTAGTAACGAACGTATGGTGCGTGTGCGTGCACACTTTGTGTGCGTGCGCCTCGTACACAACGTTATATATAAAGCTTGCAGGACAACTTGGTTGGCATGGCCTTTTCAGCGTGAGAAATACATGGTGTGGCGTGTGAGCGTGTGAACTGGTTGAATTGCGTGTGTCTCACGGCCAATGCGTGAGACTTGAGAACCCTGGACCACATTAAACAAAGTTGAGTAATTGCAAATGCATATATCAATACTAGACACCTTAAACATGATATGTACCAAAAATCTATGTCCTATCTTTATGTTAACATACTTTACCACCCTTTTCTTTGGGAGCTTTCTTGCTGCCATCCTTTTCTCTTGGCGCAAACAGGAAATAAACAGCTCTGGTCATGTGACAATTTACAGTAAACATGCGACACTGCACATATTTCATTGAGACCCTTTATTATTTCAATATCTGCTGGAAATGCATTGATAGATCATTCAGTAACATTTTTATAGCCTTAGAAATGAAACATTTTTTTACGGTCACTATTGTGACCGGTGGGATTAAATGGGTTAAACCACATCAAAATCATGCAGCATTTACAAACATCTAGAATTAGAACATTACTTAAATAAAAATCTCATTAATATTAAATTATGAATTTAAAACTGATTTTGGAGATCTATGACTCGTTCATAGACCAAATGGCCTATGCCCACACTACTGCAGTCACTCACAATAATAATTAAAATAAAATAAAAATATTTGGCTTAGTTATTATTCATTAGTTATTTTTATTTTTGCTAAAGTATAAGCCTAAAGTGTTAATTCCTCTTACCCCAGGCTTAAAGTAAAAAGATGTCTGTACCATGCGACCATGCAAAGTACCATGCAATATTTGAGGTACCATGGTTATATCTGAGGTAGTATGTACCATGGTAATATCTGTACGGCAGAATGTACCATGGTTATATCTGAGGTACTAGGGCATGTACCATGGTAAATCTGAGGTACCATACTATGTACCATAGTAACATACTGTACAGTATATACAGTACAGTACAGTACTGTAGATGTTACTATGGTACATAGTATGGTACCATGATAATATCTGAAGTACTATAAAGTATGTACCATGGTTATATCTGAGGTACTATGGTATGTACCATGGTAAATCTGAGGTACCATACTATGTACCATAGTAACATCTACAGTACCATGCAATGTACCATGGTATCATGATAATATCTGAAGTACTATATGTACCATGGTTATATGTAAGGTACCATGGTACTACCATGGTACTACTATGGTATACCATGGTATGTACTATAGTACATCATGGTAAAATTTCTTATGGGATGGAGAGTGTTGTAGTTCACCATCTTTGTCCTAAAGATCATGTAGCTGCTTTTATTTTGCAAAAATGTGCTTTATTGCGCTTGTTATTGAGACAGTTTTTAAGCAAAAAAGTGTGAATGTGCGAATATAAAACCAACTTTACCTAAGTGCCATAGCGTACCATGCAGTGGAAAAGCGCAATTAGTGGCCCAATGCAGGGACGAGGTGTGCACGAGGGAGAGAGCGGCCCGATAACACAAGCGTGCACGAATTAAGTTACACAAGCACTAAACATATATGATGGGCATTATGCAAGACACACTATTTGTTAACATGCATGTTAACATGTGTTAAACACGATTACCTTCATGACGATGACACACATCAACGCTCTCCGTCGACTCGTCTCGAACTCCTCTCCTGATCCGGAGGCGCGCGCGCACACACACACACACACACAAGAAAAAGTGGCATTAGCATCGAACAGCCAATTGCATATGGAAGCTTATGTGTAAGTAAGTAAGTAAGTAATTTTAATTTATAAAGCACATTTACACACAGCGCAAGCTGACCAAAGTGCTGTACACTCAATGACCAAAAAAGCACAGTTAGAATAAAAACACATAGCACCAATAATCACAATTGTATGAAACATAAAAAATAAAAAAAATAAAAAATATATATATAAAAAAAATAAATAAAAATAAAAACTTTCAATCTCAGAGCACACAACACAGAAAATACAGATAACAAACAGGAGTGCCAAATTTAAGGAGCAAGAAAGGCCAGGGAATAAAAATGAGTTTTTAACTTAGATTTGAATGCAACAATGGAGGGGGCAGATCTAATATCCTGGGGGAGCTGGTTCCACAAACGCGGACCAGCGACTGCAAAAGCTCTATCACCCTTCTGTTTAAGCCGTGAGCGCGGCACAAACAGGAGCCCTTTATTTGACGATCGTAATGACCTTTGTACTGAATGTGGCTGTACAAGGTTAGTGATATAAGTTGGGGCGAGCCCATTAAGTGCCTTAAAAACAAACAGTAAAACTTTAAACTGAATCCTAAAATGAACTGGTAGCCAATGCAAGGAGGCCAGAACTGGGGTGATGTGCTCACGCTTCCTAGTGCCAGTTAAAAGGCGCGCTGCTGCGTTTTGCACCAGCTGCAAGCGTCTAAGAGATGATTGTGGGAGGCCGAGGTAGAGAGAATTACAATAATCCAGCCGTGATGTTATAAAGGCATGGATAACTTTCTCAAGGTCATTATAAGATAGAAAAGACTTTATCCGTGAAATCATTCTAAGCTGATAAAAACTATTTTTGACAACTGAACTAATCTGTTTGTTAAGGCAGAGTTCTGAGTCAAGGATGACACCCAAGTTTCTGACATAAGGTTTGATGAATGGAGTGAGGTGGCCTAAATTTTGCTCCACAGTGCATCTTGCCTTGCGAGAACCAAAAATAATGACTTCTGTCTTATCATCATTTAGCTGGAGAAAATTGTTAGCCATCCAATTTTTAATGTCATCAAGACAGACTAGGAGAGAATGTATGGAATCCCGAGATTTTAAAGGCAAGTACAGCTGTGTGTCATCCGCATAGAGGTGAAAAGAGATGTTGTGCTTCCTTATGATATCACCCAGTGGGAGCATATACAGGTTAAAAAGCATAGGACCCAAGATGGACCCCTGAGGGACACCATATGAAACGGAAGCAGAGGATGAGGAGAACTTGCCAATCGATACTGAGAAAGTCCTATCCTTGAGATAGGATCTGAACCAAAGTAATGCGGTCTCCCTAATGCCCACCTGCTGATCAAGGCGAGTAAGGAGGATGTTGTGATCAACGGTGTCGAAAGCAGCACTAAGATCCAGTAATATCAAGATGGCATTATCACCTGAATCTAGTGTGAGAAAAAAATCATTAGTTACTTTGAGTAAAGCTGATTCAGTGCTATGAAATGATCTAAAACCTGACTGGAAAGGTTCTAGTATGTTATGGGTGGTCAAAAAGGGAAGCAGCTGTGACAAAACAGCTTTTTCCAGAATTTTAGAAATAAAAGGAAGCTTAGAAATGGGACGGTAGTTATTTAGACATTTACCATCAAGATTGTGTTTTTTAAGCAGGGGTTGGACAATCGCATGCTTAAAACATGTAGGGACAGTGCCAGATGCAAGACATGAATTTAAAATGACCTGAATGGACGGGCCAACTACATCAAAAACATCCTTTATAATAAAAGATGGAATAGAATCACAAGATGAAGTAGTAAGTTTCATATGTGAAACTAAATTCCTCAATTCAGTGAGAGAGATGGGCTGAAATTGGTTAAAAATAGCTAACGCACCAGAGCAACCAGGCGGAGTAACAGATGAGGTGAGGGTAAACACTGATCTAAAGTTCTCAATTTTATTAGTAAAAAACTTAAGAAATTTCTCACAAGCATCAGTGGATGCATCAGCAACTGGGGAATTTGAGGGGTTGATCACAGAGTTTATAGTACTGAATAAAATTTTTGGTCTGTTTGTGTGTTTACTGATCAAATCAGAAAGATGCTTTGCTCTGGCTATTTTTGCAGCTGCCTGAAAAGAAGCTAATGCAGATGTAAAAATTTGAAATGAAACATTGAGATGATCCTTTTTCCATTTCCGTTCAGCTATACGGCAAGCCCGCCTAAGAGAGCGCGTATCCTCATCTAACCAGTAATGAGATTTTAATTTGGGGCGAGTGTATATAAAAGGTGCTACAGAGTCAAGTATGGAAGAGCAAGATGAGTGAAAAAGGGTAACTAATTCATCCGTGCTAGAGGAGAACGATGCCGCTGTTGCAATAGTAGAAGCAACATTTTCACTCAAAAAACTATCAGAAAACTGAACTGCAGTGAGAGGATGTATCTGGCGAGAGTAACAGTCCTGAACTCTGACAGTTTGCAGAGGACTAAAAAGGGTAATGTCAAATATAATGGGCTTATGATCAGAGAAAGTGGCCTCCTCAATCATAATATTATCAACAGTAAAACCATAAGATAAAATTAAATCAAGAGTATGTCCCAGCTTGTGAGTAGCTTTATCTATATGTTGCGTAAGGCCAAAGGCATCTATTAGATCACAGAATTCGCTAACCATAGGTCTATCTGGACAGCAGACATGAATATTGAAGTCACCAAGTATAAGGAGACGATCATACAGTGACACAAAATGAGAAAGAAAGTCAGAGAATTCTGTTATAAAGTCTTTGTCTGGCTTAGGGGGCCTATAGATCAGTGCACAGACCAATGATGACATAGTAGATTCTACAATGTGTAGCAATATTCAATTTGAAATGTAATATGCAAAATGACAATGCAATATGTAAAATGGCAATGCATTTCTGATTTTAAATTTTAATTTCCCCATACCATTTGTGCAATGTTTGGTGCAAAATGAAAATGAAAATTCAATTATATAATTTACATTTGCCATTTCATACACTAGTTTTAATATGTGAATTGAATACATTTTAACGCTTTATAAGTTGCAAAATTAAAATTAAAATGTATTACAGAAATGATTAGATATGTTTAACATGTTCAAGCAAAAACTGTGGCAAAATTGTAATTTAAATGTTATTTTTTCTTAATTGCATTTACACTCACAGTTAAGACACTTGCGATTGCATTTCCATTAAGTGTCACGCAATGAATGTAGCAAAATTCAATGTGCAATTTGAAAATGCATTCTGAGCCGATCACGTGCCCGTCCCGCCCTGTCAATCACTGCGTGAAGGCGACAAGGCGTGGCTCGGCAACAGGTAAACATAGGCTTTGGTGCGTATTTTGAGGTGTTGGAAGGAAACAGGGCGGCGGCAGAGCTGTTACGAGCGTTAAATTCACTAGCAGATGAAGTGGAGCATGGACAGAGAATGGTAGTGTTTCCGAAGATTATCACGCGTCTGCAGTAGAACCAGTACGATGTTGGACCGTCTGGGTCTGGGAGAGTGTTCTGCCTATCAAGCGTCGTCGACACCCATGTGCTGCTGTTGTCTGATGCTGGACTGTGTTGATGGTTTCGTTTTGTATAAAATATTGTCATTGTCTGATACATGCTTATCTTTATTATTATTAGCCTACTATTAACTGTAATACCCAATAATGTTGGAGATCCTATAGTTTTTCCTTACAAATGCATAGGCCTATTACCCTGTGACCACATAATATATGACAAAGCTCCATTGGTATTCGGTATTAATAGCTACCGAAAAATAAATGTGACCGCTCTTTATTTATTTATAACTGACTGTAATGTTCAATAAAGTGGCGAATGTGATGTGTGACCATCTCTGTTTATTCAGCTGTATAATCATAAAATATGAGGCAGAAATATGCGAGTCCCTTTCCATTTTATAAAGCATATTTATAAGGTATTAATACATATGTACATGGTCACGGAATCTGACGGGTCAAATTCATCGACCTAGCCTTTTTTGGGTGAATGTGGAGCAGGTTAAACAACGAAGCAGCACACGAAACTTTAACCGGCACAAACAAGACTATTTTGGGTCAATGTGGAGCAGGTAGGGGCTGAGTGACCTCAGAATGACCAATAAATAATATTTTAATATTTAAGAAACCGAAGCAGCACAAAATAAACGTTTATCGGCGCAAATTAGAACAAACATGAGTCTATTCTGGGTGAATGTGGCCTATTTTGCCGACGTTTTGCATTGGGTTGGGGGCGGAGCCAACTTCACGCAGTGATTGACAGGGCGGGACGGGCACGTGATCGGCTCAGAATGCATTTTCAAATTGCACATTGAATTTTGCTACATTCATTGCGTGACACTTAATGGAAATGCAATCGCAAGTGTCTTAACTGTGAGTGTAAATGCAATTAAGAAAAAATTACATTTAAATTACAATTTTGCCACAGTTTTTGCTTGAACATGTTAAACATATCTAATCATTTCTGTAATACATTTTAATTTTGCAACTTATAAAGCGTTAAAATATGTATTCAATTTGCATATTAAAACTAGTGTATGAAATGGCAAATGTAAATTTTATAATTGAATTTTCATTTTCATTTTGCACCAAACGTTGCACAAATGTATGGGGAAATTAAAATTTAATTACAGAAATGCATTGCCATTTTACATATTGCATTGTCATTTTGCATATTACATTTCAAATTGAATATTGCTACACATAAGCTTCCATAATCTTGGGAGAACAGCCACTTAGTGAAGTTTTCAGATGACACATCTCCGTGACTTAATGTGTCAAAGACTAAAGAATTGATAATAGATTTTAGGAAGGTTAGTGACGAACCAAAACCGAGTGTAATACACAATGAAGGTGTTCAGGTGGTACAAACATACAAGTATTCGGGCACAGTATTTGACTCACAATTGAAATTCAGAGAGAACACTGATAGCATTATTAAGCGAGCAAACCAAAGAATATACCTACTGAGGAAGCTGAACTCCTTTGGGGTTTGTAAAAGAATGTCATGTACAGTGCTATGCATAAGTTTAGACACCTATGCTAAAGTTGACTTAAAAGAGGAATAAAAAATCATCTTTTGGAAATTGAACTTAATGCCTTAATTTAAAAAATTAGGAAAAATCCAACCTTTAAGGACACCAATTTTCTTTGTGAATGAATAGCCTAATGTATCGTAAATAAATAAATGTTCTTCCTTAAAATACAGGGTGCATAAGTCTGGACACCCCTATGTTAAATTCCCATAGAGGCAGGCAGATTTTTATTTTTAAAGGCCAGTTACTTCATGGATCCAGGATACTATGATCCTGATAAAGTTCCCTTGGCCTTTTTAAATTAAGGCATTAAGTTCAATTTCCAAAAGATGATATTTTATTCCTCTTTTTTATCAACTTTAGCATAGGTGTCTAAACTTATGCATAGCACTGTACATTCTATCAGGCATTCATTGAGAGTCTATTAACTTTTTCTTTCTTGGGTTGGTTTAATGGTGGTTTAGCTGTGAAAGACAAAAAGAGTTTGAGCGACATTGTTAAAGTATGCTCAAAAATCACTGGTACCCAATTAAATGATCTCTGTTCTCTCTGGAAAAAAAGAGTGGTCCAAAAAGCAGATAGAATACTGTGCCAACCAGATCATGTGCTCAGGGATGGATTTGTTCTCATGCAGTCAGGTCGGCGGTATTATGTGCCAATACGGAAAACGAATCGCTATGCAAACTCGTTCATTCCCTCTGCTATATGATTTTTAAATGATAACTCATAACTACACAAAATGGCTCTTGTATTCCACTGCTTTGTTCTGTCACTGGCAGGTGAATGTGTGTGTTGTGCTTTATGTGTGTGTCAGGTGTTGATCGTTTTGTATACATTTTTAACTTCTTATATTTATTGTGTGCTAATAATTTTAACTTAACCCTTATTGGATGGGTTGGATAGCCCTGGGTTGAGATGGGGGTCGTTCAGTGTGTCTTTTGTCTCTTATGTCCCTATTTGATCAACCTTATGAAATAATGCACCAAACATTATATATGGATACTTATGGATATTTTATCCTATTGCAAGAGCATTGGGATTTAAGAGACCTATATTGGATAGTGAAAAAGATAAATAATGGACATAGGTATATGTTTATACACCTATTTTAGAATTTGCAAATGCATAGTTCATCTTTATATATTTTTCTGATACCCTTTGGGATGTAATAGGACCATATATACATATGGAAAATATTAAAATCCATTTATTTTACCTTAAAAACACAAAACGATGTCGTCCCTGACAAAACGATGTCGTCGCGGAAATAATTCCCAAACACATATCAAACGGCATTTTCTGCCTCAACTCATATTTTTCCTATACCATTTGGGATGTATTGGGATTAAATTCACATATGGGTAAAATTAAAAGGCATTATTTTACCTTAAAAACGCTTTGTGGATAAAACGACTGCGGTCAAGTGGGCCGCGCGTTGAAAATACACGGTCAAGCCAGCCGCACATTTTTTTTTTTTTAGTATGTGCGTCTATTTGTGTACTTACGGTATAGGTGCTGGAAGAGGCCAAAATTGATTTTAAGACACATTTTCTGTTATTTTCCATCTTATTAGGACATAAATAATTAAATTTCATGATTTTTGTATTAAATACGACTTTTAATTGTGTTTAATCTTTATTATTTTAATGTTTAGGCCTATATATGATTTACATTAATTATTACACAATTTATTCATGTTCATATTAATGTTAATTATTATACATCATTCTTTTTTTTTACATTTTCATTTTTTTTTTTTTAAGATATGACTTTTATATTTGTTTATTTTTTATTATTTTAATAATTGTAGGCCTATATATGATTTACATTAATTATTACATAATTTATTCATGTTCATATTAATGTTAATTATTATACATCATTCATTTTTTATTGTCAAATTATTATTATTATTGCTATTTTATCTATATATATTATATATTACTATATATTTGTATAGCGCTTTTCACAATACAGATTGTATCAAAGCAGCTTCACAGTATTAAATTAAAATAATACAACAAGGTTTGTTTCTAGTGGAATTTATTGATTGATAAAATCAAATTAAATATCCCCAGAATATCCCCAACTGAGCAAGCCAAAGGCAACAGTGGCAAGGAACCGAAAAGCTCCATCAAGTGACCTAATGGTGTCCTAAAACTCCATCAGGTGACCCAGCTAACACAGTTACGTTGTGAAGACGTAACCGGACCAGACCATATTAGTCGTAGTGACGTTCCACATAACGTTCCAGCGACGACCAAAATACACTGCATAGGCCTACATTTAATCAGCATTTATTCAGTGTTACCTGTACTATTGTGTGTGTGGACCGCATGGATCAATGTCACACACATGTGTGCCTCAAGAATCAATCAACTAGAAAACATTTATATAATTTATTAATCAGCAGTTAGTTAATGACATCTCCCAGATAATAAACAATTAACATATACTTTTTACCATATATATATATTTTAAAAGTTAACAAAGTTATTGAGAAGTGACAATTTGGCATTAATTTTAATTAATTTGATCTTGAAAAAATGAAAACAAATTTCTACTGAATAAAAAAGTCTTATTCGTCGTCAAAAAGTAGGAGTGTTTCATCATCATCATCATCATCATCATGCTGCTGCACACCTGTTCTCTGGTCCTGCTGCTGCAAAATGAAAAGTATATTTCAGTATATACAAGTAATTGCACATATCATTTGACTTTTACATTTGTTGAAATTAAGTGTTAGATTCAGCTGGTCAATATAATTTATTTAAAATATGATGGTTTAATTATATTAATCATGTAAGATAACTATAAATATACTATAAATCCATAACTAATAAATAAATAAATAAATCGTTAATTTAAACGACGATCAATCATGGGAATTTGTGAAAATTGATATCCCTAATAATAACTATTTTACAGAAAACTGCACCAAAGGAGCTTACATTCTGACACCTTGCTGGAGCATGCTTAAGTGTGTCTGCCACAATGTCCTCCACTGTTGCTTGCTGGATTTTAGGATTGGACATCATCACTGCCTCTGTAAAATTAAATTGGCAATACAGGTTTTTTGAGTCACTAACATATTGGACTTACTTTTTATGACCTTCATAATGTTCATGTTTAGTAGTGGTCTCTTCCCTTTCTTCCCTTTCAGACTAAACTCCTTCCAAACACTGTAGGAGGCCAGTGCCCGCATCACCCGCCGGGTGTTTTCCCCAGGGTTTCGACCTCCAACAAGACTTAAATGGTGTGTCTACAAGATGGAATACATTTTCAAAATGGTAATAACTTTTGTTATTTAACTTACTTCTAACATTTTTTTTTGGCATTTCACGGATAGTTCATTATTGACATACCACTCTATTCCGAAATGTCTCCTCTTTCATTTTTTCCTCAAGAGAGAGGAGTTCCTCCATAGTGCCACACACATCAAGGTTCATCTCCTCCACTCGCTGACTAGTCCCATCACCCAGGGCACGAGCATAGAGTTCATACAGGGCTGCTGTTGAGCTCCTCATCGCCTTCATCTCACTCTCTATGCTGATGATCCTCTGAGTGAGTAGGCTCAGGAGGTGATCTGGGAGAATCAATATTGATTCATTCAAATAAAGGTAAAAACTAAGTTTCAAATTATGTTTTGCATTTACCATTCTTCTGGGTTTCTCTAGGAGGCGCAGGTCTTAATGTTGCATCAAGAATTGATGCTGAATCTTCAGGTCTTGAAGGCGTTAGTGTGGTTGGTTTGTGTGGTTTAAATGCTGGGGGAAATGGCAGCTGAGGTTCCACTGTAAATTAGAAGTTAATTACTAAAAAATAGGAACAAACGCATAGCTATAAAATGTACCGTTATTGGAACCAATCAACTAATGAAATTGTGGTATTCTGGGAAACGCTTTTAATATGAAAATGTGCACAAGTGATAAAGTAAAAGAATTAAAGAAAGAAAGGCCTATAGCGGCAGCCAGTAACCGCTAAGAGGCTGAGTAGAGGGATTAAGGATTGACGCGTTTCCATTGTTGATCCAGGTGATTTATTTATAACATTGAAAAGGACAGTAACATGATGATGATGACGGTAAAGTAAACAAAAGGAAAAGAAATGAAATAAATCTAAATGAAATGAAAACGGTCAACAGAAAGTGAGCGTCCCAGCTACTCACCCCCTTCCTCCATGCCAACCACACACAAACTAACAGGTAATATGCACCTGAAACAAGTGACGTAACAAACCAAAATAAAATTTCAAAATAAAAGACATTAACCCAAACCTGGCACCTACACTCCAGCCCCTGATTATTACACCCCAAAACTGTAATAATCATAATACAACACAATCATGCAAGTTATACATCGAATATGTACCTACATACATAGAAATCGCTAAATTTTATTTCGCAAATAAACAATGTATAGGCTACACATGTATGTGTATGTATGTATATAAGTAAATGTCCAATTCTTAAATGTGAACAATGTCCGTAATCAACTGAAGTAAACATGTCAATTAAAAACGTCTTAAGTCAAAGTCTTCAGTAAGTCATTCGAGAGCTCTCACAAGTCAGTCAGTCAATTAGTCAGTCGGTCATAGAATAGCCTAATTAAAATCCTCCGTTTCAAGAAGAAGGCAAACTTTGGTAATGGGTCTGGTCAAACAGGAACTCTTGGTCTTGATTCTTACTTGACGTATCAATCCCCTTTTATCCTTTGTGATCTGAATAATCTTGCCCATTATCCATGAACTCCTTGGAGCAGTATCATCCACTACAAGCACAATATCTCCCACTTGAAAATTGCGTTTCTTCACCAGCCACTTCTGGCGTTCTTGCAGTTGAAGTAGGTATTCCCCGGTCCATCTTTTCCAAAATAGATCCACCATGTATTGGACCTGTCGCCAACGTCGTCGTGAATACAGATCGTCCTTGTTAAAGAGTCCAGGTGATAAAGATGGCTGTGTTTTTAAGAGGAGAAGATGGTTTGGAGTAAGGGCTTCCAAATCATTAACATCCAGAGATGCTCTGGATATTGGACGATTGTTGAGGATTGATTCGATTTCACAAAGAAGTGTGTAAAGACCTTCCTCGTCTAAACTTTGCCCTCTAAGGATAGAATTTAGAATCTTCCTTACTGATCTTATAAGCCGCTCCCAAATTCCTCCAAAGTGCGAGCCAGCTGGGGGATTAAAGTTCCACTTAATTCCTTTTTGAAGCAGAAATTAATTGATCTGGTTATGATTCCAGTTTTTTATAGCCTCCTGCAGTTCACGTTGGGCACCAACAAAGTTTGTCCCGTTGTCTGAACGGATCTCGACAACTTGTCCTCGACGTGCAATAAATCGTCTTAATGCATGGATGAAAGAATCTGTATCAAGAGAATTCGCTATCTCAAGGTGAACAGCTCTTATAGTTAAACATGTGAATATCACTCCATAACGTTTTACAATGCTCCTTCCCCTTTTTACTTCAAATGGACCGAAGCAGTCCACTCCAACATGCGTGAATGGCGGTTTGTCAGGTGTGACTCTATCTTGTGGCAAATCTGCCATCTGCTGATGACCCGGGATTCCATGAAGACGTTTGCAGACCACACACTTGGACAAAATTCTTCTTATAGCCGTGCTAGCACCAGGGATCCAATATCTCTGCCGTAAATTAGCCAGCATGTAATTTCGTCCACAATGTCCAATGTCATGATGAATCTGTCGCAGAATCAAATCTGAAATGTGTAAATCCTTGGCCAGTATTACTGGATGCTTAACTCTTTCAGGCATCATAGCCTTGTCCAGTCGCCCACCAACTCTGATGACATCTGATTGAAGCACGGGATTAAGTCTATAGAGTTCACTATTCCGTTTTACCAATCCATCTTTCCGTAGACTAGCCAGTTCCTCAGAATATCTCTTCTTTTGGCAAAGACGAATAATCTCCAATTCAGCTCTTTCCAACTCATCTGAAGACAACAATTTTGCAGGCACATTGGATCTAAATCTTTGTATCTCTTTCTCAACAACAGTCTCTCGTTGCAACTTATCCATATCAGAGTAAGTAGTCATCAACCTTTTCCTTTCCCTGCTGAGATCAACTAGAATGTTCCTGAATCGAAGGATCCAAGCTACGCCTTTTTTCAATCGCATCCATGAAGAGTAATAATCAAAGTATGGCATGAAATCATACTCTTGATGAACTTGCACAGTATTCACCAGAACACTCCTTTTCACCTCTGGGTCACAAGAAGACATCACACCTACATCAGTAGGATCTACGGGCCACAACTCTTGTGGTTGAACAAGAAATGGAGGACCAGAAATCCATATCTGGTTCTTTAAGAATGAATCAACCCCTAGACCTCTGGATGCTAGGTCAGCTGGATTGTTGGAAGACTTAACATACCTCCATTGTCTGATTTCAGAAACACTTCGAATTTCAGCAACTCGGTTGGCTACAAAGCATTTGAATCTAGAAGTCTCATTTTGGATGTACTTGAGGACAGAGGTGCTGTCGGTCCAAAATACCGAATCCTGAAGTTTCATCTTCAGCTCTCTCTTCCACAACTTATCCATGCGACCAGCAAGTGTGGCAGCTGTGAGCTCCAGACGAGGGATAGTGATAGGTCTTAAAGGATTCACTCTTGCTTTACTCATTAACAGACAGGAATGAGCACATTGTTGATCATTATAAAGTAGTAAATACGACACCATGCCATAACCCTTCTCACTGGCGTCCGAAAAGTGATGCAATTGGGCAGATATAGCTTCTCCAAAGTTTTCCGGCTTTAAACACCTGCAGACCTCGAATTTCTCCAATTCATGAAGTTTCTCCAACCAGCTTGTCCATCGCTGAATGTACACTGTTGGAATAGTGCTGTCCCATCCAATTTTTTCTCTACACAGATCTTGAAGTATCATTTTTGCACGTAGAATCACAGGAGACAGAAAGCCAAGAGGGTCATAGATGGAACTAATGATAGAAAGAATTCCTCTTCGAGTAAGAGGTCTGTCCTTGATGGTCACCTTGAACTTGAAGACATCAGATTCAGCACACCACTGCACACCTAATGCTCTTTCCAAAGGTAACATGTCATGTTCCAAATCCAAGTTCTTAACTTTCTTGTCTCTGTCTTCCTCAGGGATGGCATTTAACACAGTGCGGCTGTTACTTATCCATTTGGTTAATCGGAATCCACCTTTAGCACACATTTCTGTGAGCTTCTGATACAATCGAACAGCTTCTGAATCTGTAGACACAGATACAAGACAGTCGTCTACATAGAAGTTATTAAAGACAATGTCCACGGTCTTGACATCATACAGATCCTTATTGTCCTCTGCACACTTTCTCAATGCATAGCTAGAGCAACTTGGAGATGAGGTTGCTCCAAATAAACGCACAACCATTCTGTATTCTTCCAGGGTGGCATCAATGTTTCCTCCAGTCCACCAAAGAAACCTCAACAGATCACAATCATAAGGATTTACCTTAACCTGATGAAACATCGTTTCTATGTCAGCCATCATGGCAACATACTCCATTCTGAATTGCACAAGAACACTCACCAGCGGACTTGTTAAATCTGGACCTTGCAAAAGTTGTTCATTCAATGATGTTCCTTGATATGATGCTCCGCAATCAAACACCACTCTGATCTTTTGCTTTTTAGGGTGATAAACACCATGGTGGGGTATGTACCATAAGCGTCCATCAAGTCGTTCCAGTTCAGCAGTGGGAACCTTTTCAGCATGGCCTTTAGCGATGACACTCTCCATAAAGGTAGTATAGTCAGCATGAAAAGAAGCGTTTTTTTGAAGCCTTCTTTTAAGATTTAGAGCACGTTGTTCCACGATTGCTCTATTCCTTGGCATGACTACCTTTTCATTTTTAAGTGGAAGACCAATGCAATAATGCCCATTGGTCAGTCTTGATGACTGTGAAACAAAATCCATGAATTGATGATCTTCCTTTGACAATCCATGCTGTTCCTCTTGCACACATTCAGGAAAGTCACCCTTGAACTGTTGCTCCCATAACTCATCCAGTTTCATAACGGTGATCCTATTGACAGTCATGTGAGAATGTTCCTTAACAGCATACTCTTCCTGTCGCTTGATTGGTCCATTAACTGCCCATCCAAACATGGTTTTAATAGCGTATGGGCTACTGTCTTGACAGCGGATAATCTGCAAATCTAATCTGCAAACCAAAGCACCTTCCACTGTTGAATTTGACTCATCTTTATACTGCATGCCTTTTCTTTCTGATGGAAAAATATGAAGAAGACTTGGGTGTCTGAGATGACATATTTTACATATGCTTCTCTCTTTACAATCACGGCTGAAATGTCCTGTACATAAACAACCGAAACAAATCCCCCTTTTCTTCAGAAAATTCATCTTTTCTGCATGAGATCTTTCAACAAGCCTTTTACATGAGTCCAATATATGCGCTCCTTCACAGAAGAGACAGGTTTTATTCACAGCCTTCCCAACACACTCCTTTGCACCATTTGCAGTGACTGTAGTGGCAAAACTACTTCTAGGTTTTGAATGAGGCAATTTGGTATTCAGGTTTCTACCTCCACTAGGCAGAACATCTTGAATGTTTCCGAATACCGGATCTGTGACTATTTTTACCTGTCTTTCTACGAAGTCCACAATATCAGAAAAGCAAGCTGGATGGTTACGTCTTTCCTGTAAATCATATGCCACCATTCTTCATCTTTCTCTGAACTTATAAGGAAGTTTTGCAAGAACAATTTGCATATTAGAGGCAAGATTCAACTCATTCATGTAGCAAATGTTCTGCATTGCATTGCAGCAACTCCTAAGAAATAAGCTGTAGTCCTGCAGAGCCTTAGCATCCTCCGATCTTATCGTTTGCCATGAGAGCGCTCTTTTCATGTAAGCTGAGGCTATTCTTACCTCATTGCCGAAATGCTCCTTGAGCAAAGCCTTAGCCTTTATATACCCTTGTGAAGGAATCATCAGTTGACAGCTTCGAACAAGCTCTTTAGGTTGCCCTCTAGTATACTGTTCTAAGAAATGCAAGCAATCTGCATGGCCACTTGCTTTCTTTTCCACCACTTCTTCAAATGTTCGCATAAAGTCATGATAACGCAATGGATCTCCATCAAAGAATGGGACCTCCCTTGGTGGAAGTGAAGATAAGTTGTGTTGCTGAACTAATAGGGCAGCAATCTCATTTTGCTTGTCAATAAGCTTAAGGATACTTCCTCCTTCCAAACCATCCTGTAAACTCGATCCATGTCCACCCTGCATTCCCGATCCATGTGCACCCTGCATTCTGGGTCCATGTCCACCATCATGACTGATGCTGGGTAATGTAGAATGTGTCAACCTTATGTTAGAATTCACAATCTGATGCTGTTGTTGAGCTGACTGAGTTGGAAAACGCATTGGATTCTCTGGTGCTGCTTGAGCCTGTGTGTAAAATACAGGTGGCTGTTGTGGCATTGAATATGAACTCGAAGGTAAAAATGGCTCCACATTAGGGTTAAGAGAACTGGTTCCAGTATTTCTTGCCCTTAACACACTGGCATCAGAAGAATTTGTACAAGCACTTTGTTCTGATCTCACGTCGCTATACACTTTCATCTTGGCCATGGATACAGCAATTTTAGTGTCCAGTTCCATTTGTTCTTTTCTCCTCCTCAAATCCTCCTCCTCCTTCTCCAATACATGTTTCCGTGACAACATTTTCTGATGTGCCAACAAGGCTGCCATTTCGGCCTTAACCTTAAGATGAGCAGATGCAATGGAAGATCGACTGGTTCGAGATCCATAAGTTGTTGTCGTTTTCCTGCCCACGTTTGAGACACTATCGGTTGGCTGTATTTGATTCTGCACATCACCATCGTCCATATCACAGTTCGGATCTTCACTTGGAACATGCATATTATGAGATGATGAAACTGGTTCGGCAGAAGGTGGAATATTAGAATCACAGCTTAGTTGAGGTTCAGCAAAATTATCCATTGCTCTTGAATCATGAATGACAGAAAATGATGGGCAAGGATTTGCATAACGTTGAGTAGAATTTGATTCTGTTATTTGAGCATGATTCCTTAGATCCTTAGCTTCATTCAACCATCGTTCAACATCTTCCACAAATCCATCATTGTGCTTAGACACTGCATCAAACCACTCATTTTGTTTGTTTTGTTCCTCAGGAGGAAGAAAAGGAAGTACTTCTTTATGCAACACAGATGCATCATCTTTCAAACATTTTAAAGATCCCACCATTGAAGACAATTGTAAAGCATTTTCATCACATTCCATAAGTTTTTTCATTGATAAAATCAAGCTCTTCATTTGATTCACCTTAGACTTGCGATCCTTTTGCAACGTCTCAATTCTAAGAGCCAAGGCCTTTGCCGTAAGCTTAGGTTCTCTTTTGCTGCTTATAGCAGCGTGCGCAGACTCATCTGCATCCATTTCTCACAACGCAATCCCAGCAATCCAAACAGCGCTGTACTCAACGCGTAGATCAAGCCAACAATTTCATGAATGGGCGCAACACCACAACGCGCTTACGAGTGCGTAGTAAACTTGCACTTCAATTCACAACCGCTATCCATCCAGTAAACGGCATCCAGACACTGCACGGCCTGCGACAAAAGCGTCCTCTCTTCTCATTCAATAAACAGCAATGTTGCAGCCAAACATAGTAAAACCGCTCACATACCTCTTCTGCCTTCAGGATACAGAAGCGCGATCTCACTTCAGTGTGTGCGTCAGCATTTCGCGTGCATGCGGTGTGCGTAGAAATCCTTTCCAATCCACGATAATCACATCCAACAGTAGCCTTTTCTGTTGACTAAATATAGCGGCAGCCAGTAACCGCTAAGAGGCTGAGTAGAGGGATTAAGGATTGACGCGTTTCCATTGTTGATCCAGGTGATTTATTTATAACATTGAAAAGGACAGTAACATGATGATGATGATGGTAAAGTAAACAAAAGGAAAAGAAATGAAATAAATCTAAATGAAATGAAAACGGTCAACAGAAAGTGAGCGTCCCAGCTACTCACCCCCTTCCTCCATACCAACCACACACAAACTAACAGGTAATATGCACCTGAAACAAGTGACGTAACAAACCAAAATAAAATTTCAAAATAAAAGACATTAACCCAAACCTGGCACCTACAAGGCCTACTAGTTTTTGTACAGGTCACCCGGCTCTTCTTTTTGGGGTGAGGTACTGAAGTATCTGTAAAAAAAAAAAAAACATGAATAGAAAATGATTCTAGAATTACTTTGTTTACTTGTAAACTTATTTCACATTCTCAGGTTCATACCTTCATCAGAGCTGCTGAGACACACTGGACGTTTTTTCCTCTTGGGAACGTCATCAGAGCTCTCCACAGAAGACTGCACAGCTGCTCTTTTGGACCACTTTTTAGCAGTTTCATAGTCACCTGAAGTACAAATACAGTGAGTATAATTTAGGATTCAGTAACAGTAGTTGCACTAACATTTTGTTTGAATGATCCTTTAAAGTAAAATGAAATACCTGTTTTTGCAAACACTCTGACCCTGTGCCTTGTCCAATTTGTTTTATCAGGAAGTTGAAGTCTTAATTTTTTTGGTCACATTAATTGGTGGCCAGTAACAGTATTGTACCTGCATTAAAATAGTACAATTCAATTATGATATAAATATTGTAGAAGTAGAAAATAAATTCAAACTAAAATATGAAAGCAAGAGTAACTGAAAATCTAACTCAAGTAAAGTTAGATATAAATGTTAATAATTGGGAATTGTACTCAAAACATGCTAAATGGAAATGATATTTGTTGGGAGAACAATGGGTTAAATTTGAAAAGAGAGGAGGAGGAGGGCATGAAAATAATTTTGTTAAAAAAGATAAAAAGGGCTTTACAAAAAAACTGCATGAATAATTTTATAAATGCACTTATGTTCCATAAAAGAAAGAATTGTCAATTTTGATTTTCATGGTGACTGTAAAGATATTTGTTAATGTATGTTGTTGATATATTTGTTAATGTATGTTTTTGATACAAGTGAGATTTAATACCTCGTCTTCTTCAAAAAGCCAGGTCTGTAGAACCAAATCACAAGTCCCCTCCTCTAAAAATTCAACTATTGCATACATTCTGCAAGAAGCAAGAAAAATCATTATAAATGGATAAGAAGCTGATTATATTTACCAATGGCCTCATATCACATCATACAACAGCCTATTACCTTTGATTATAACTTATGGAGCAATGACAGAAAAATCACACTCCTGTCTCCTGTAATCCTCTTTATCGCATGATTTGTGAGTTCTGATGTTGGAATCCATTTAATTGTGTTGTTGTTTTGGTTGTACGTGTAGGCTCCAATCAAAAAAGACGTGCACGGGCTGTGGAACAGTGGGTACGGTGTACTGTACACACGGCAAAGCACTCTTTCTTCCTTGTCTGCCACTTGAAGAACCTCACAGCATTGGCCCTGAAGGATTCAAATTTAAGAATATGT
The DNA here is from genome assembly GCA_022829085.1 of Abramis brama. Lineage (NCBI taxonomy): Eukaryota > Metazoa > Chordata > Actinopteri > Cypriniformes > Leuciscidae > Abramis > Abramis brama. The sequence continues at coordinate 44,373,458 of CM040769.1, read as the reverse complement.
TTAAGATCTGCTGATCCTACATGCTTTATAATATCACATGAAACACTAAGGTGAACTACACTGCATTGGGCATTCAAGGTGAACATGATGGCATCAATTTACTGATTAGAAGTCAGCTGTAAGTCAGCTGTCTAAACATTGTAATAGTCAGGGGTTTTGTTAGTCTTTGATCTTCCAACTAAGAGTTGAACTGTGTGTGAATGTTACATAGTCTTAGTTCTCGTGACCATTTGTGTTTATACCATTTGGGGAGCTCAGTTGGGGGTAATTGCCTCTATTGTCTTTAGATGATTAGATGTAGTGGTCAGCCCTAAGTCTGTGTGTAAAGTCAGCACCTTTAAGGACAGCCCACTGAATTGCCTATAAGATACCATGTAAAGTGCCCTCAGTCAGATTATGTTGGACGAAACCGCAGCCGCGCTCAAATAAAGAAACTCTTCTGTTTGAACGTGATCCCAACGTCTCCTGGTCTGCTTTGAAGAAAGCCCACTGAGGATGTATGCACAGTCTCTGGCCCTTGTAGAGATTTTCTGTACATTTGTTTTGTTTGGAGTTTTTTTCTGTTTGCTCATCTCTTCCAGTCTCTTAGAAACCTGAATCAGTGGGTGTCTGCCAGAACGCACCATCTTCTTCAGTGACTGCAGGTAGTTTTCAAACATGAAGGCACTACAATTTTCCAGACAACCAAAGTTTTCTGCGTCACTTGCTATGTGCAGCATGGTATGGGTGTTGTACACGAGGAACTCCTGTCCATAGAGTGTCCTACCTTTTTCCACAAAGTATTGCAGCAGTTCATTGGCATATTTGGAATGTTCCTGCACAAGACTTGGGCATACTAGGATTGCCATGGCCACATTGAAAGAAAGGAAGTGTAAGTACACGTCATCTGGCAGTATTCCCTTTAACACAATCTTTCCTGTGTATAAAAGGAACTGATGAAACTCGGTTGCTTTCCATCTGTCCAGCTCCTCAAGACCCCTAGGCTTTCGCACAAATGCAGATGGTATGCAGTCCTGAAGAGACAGCAGTCTTGCACTAATCTCTTTGTTTTGGCTGGCCGAAACCCTCACAGCTCTGTCTCCTCTGGTCCAGATGAGCAGGAGCCTTTTCATCACACCGAGACAAGCCTGGTGCATGTAATCAATGGGAAAGCACCTCACCATGTCTATGGGGAGGTGAGACACAGGTGTGTTCCCATGGTGATGCTGAAATTGGGTTTGATTTCTGAATGCTTCATCTGTCCGGAGTATGAGGTCAGCAGTCTCTTGGTATGTGACTCTGTTTAACCACACACCTTTTTGCTCACATCGGTCACAGCCAAAGTACCCGCAATACTGTTTGATATTTTTCACTAGTGCACGAGCTGGAGCATCACACACAAAGCACCTCAGATTGACTTTTATGTTTCTTCCCATGAAGGAAATCCCATCATTCATCAGATGACCCAGGTCCCTTACTGTGTCTTCCAAAAAGCCAACATCTGTTGGTCAAGTTGCACCACATGTCAGAGCCGTGGGGAAAATGGTAACAGGATCGAGCATGACTGCGCAAAGGACTGGCCACACAGATGTTATGGAGCTTTTGTACAGTGGCAATCCATCAACGTTCAGGGATAAATCAACAGAGTGTAGTTTAACTACTTCATCAAGTGGGTAACTTTCTAATGTTTCTTGTAGTTTCTGTTTAAGTGGAAAGTAAACGTATTCCATTCCAGATGTTTGCTGCGTGTCGAGTTGCCGGGGAGTGTGCAAAAGGGTCCGGGCAGTTGAGGGTAATTCACTGTGTCCATGCCTGTTTAACATTTTAAGAAGGTTGTCAAGTGCATTTTGTTTTATTTGGTATTCTATGGCCCAAGTGGACAGCTCTTCTGCCATTTCACAGAATGACTTAAATTTCACTTAAATGACAATTAATAGGTCATTTTTATTGCAATTTAAGTGAAATTACTGAACTTAAATATACAAGCTTGATAAAAATGATCATTCTAGAAGAAAATTTCAGATGGCACTTAGAGGCTTGTGCATCTGAACTCTTCATTTATATTTATTTATTTATTTATTTATCAAAAACGAATATGTGCATCAGTGTTTGCATGTCAAGAAGGGACACGAGCGACTGGATGAGCGAGACCACGTGATTTGCCTGTCCGTGGTTTTTCCTGATTTTTGAGTTTCTATCATACAGTCTATGGTTTCTACCAAGGATATTGGTGTGTAATACAATTGGAGTTTGCACAGGGTGTTTATTTTGAATTTGACAATGTTTTTTGACTTTTATTTTGTATTTACGATGCGGCTTGGACGCGGAATCTGTCAAAAATAGACTAGGCGCCTATCTTTAGCGAAGCAGCACAGAGAGCCACTTCTGAAATGCACACAAGCATTGACTAGAATGGGCGCGATCAGCTCCGGTAGCCGTGTCGCACCCGTAATGCGCCGCAAACGTGTGCAGTGTTAATAAGGATTGAAGCGCGCGTCCGAGTGAAGACTGCGCGAGTCACTGAGCGTCCGAGTGAAGACTGCGCGAGGACATTGTATCCGCGCAACTGATAGTAGCGGCAACAAGATCAGCAGCTTGATTCAAAAAATCAAACGTAACGGTATAACGAAGTATAACACCGTTGCCATGAAAAACAGAGCGTTGCTATGGACGCAGTTCTGTTCACTCTGGCAATATAATCGTTTTTAAATCAATAAACTCATTTTTACATCAATATTTTGTGTCAAATTATTGATTTATTCGGTAGGTAACTTAGACATTTAATAAGCGCGATCGCGTCCGGTCCCGATCAGCTGTCGGGGTTGTATTCGCTATAACCTCGCTATACATTATCCCTTAAGTTACTTATAATGGTGCTGACAAGTGGACGGTAGAAAAAAAAAAAGACGGAAAATCATTGTTATGTGACCAGTAGTGGTACATTTACTAGAAAAGACACAATTTTATAAGAGGTGTATATGTTCATCAGGTGAAAGCGGCATTTATTTATCTCTAGCAAAGACTAGGGACTTTGACTCTCATTCATCTGGTTAACTTACTGAGTATAACGTTAGTTGGCTGTATTAGCCTATATCTTATTTTACTTTCTTCAATGTTAAATACCATTTACCTAATGGGTTTGTCACGGGGTGACGAAAACTTTAATTTTTCCCCAGAGGCGGAACCAATGTCCGCCGAGATTTGCCTCCCGCCGGACCCAAAACAACAGAACACCGGTTTAGTTCCGGGCAAGCGCAAAATCCCCGTGAATGGGGTAATCAGCCAAAATCGCCGCCAGCTGTGGACAATGAGACACGTTGCCATTTAGAGGAGGATAAAAGGAGAGAGTGGAGATCAGACAGGAGTGAAGTTGGGGGACGAGAGGTTTGGGACGATGTGAAGGCTGGGACAGGAGGTGTCTGGAGAGGGAGGTGTCTGGAGAGGGAGGTGTCTGGAGAGGGAGGTGTCTGGAGAGGGAGGTGTCTGGAGAGGGAGGTGTCTGGAGAGGGAGGTGTTTGGGGACAGGTGGTGTTTGGGGACAGGTGGTGTTTGGGGACTGAGTATCTCGGAGGAAGCGCGAGCGGTGGAGAAGAGGAAGTAGGGCTGGCAATGGACGCGAGACTGTGAGTGTGGGAGGAAGAGCACGCTGATTCAACTGGAGGAAGGAAATCGTTGTACAGTAAGATCGCTGGTGAGAGACTGTGAGTAGTCCAATCGATCTCCATGCTCTCTCTTGTCTATGGGACTTGATGAGAATGCCAGGTCAGGAAATGGGCGACGGCCATATGTATTTACCACTGAGTGTTGAATTGCAGTGGAGCGATGTGATGCACTGCCTTGATGTGTGAAGTGTGAACTTAAACCCGCTGAATGTCCATCAATTACCTGAGTTTTCTATCACATTCCCGGACGTAAGAAGAGGCTAATACTGTTGTACTCCACAGAGACTTGAGTGTACTATCTGTCAGCCCATTGTGAAGAGAGACACGTAGGTGAATGCTTAACCGACTGCTTTGCAGTAAAATCCTCCAGCCGTAAGTTCTCTGTCTGTCATTACTGAAGAAGAGGATTACGTGTCTGTATCTTCACCTGTCTGCTTTGCAGTAACGTTCCCCTGTCGCAAGCTCCGTGTCTGCCAGCCCTTTAAGAGGAGTGCATACCTGAATACTCACCTGACTGCTTTGCAGCGAAGTTCCTCCAGCCTAACGTCTCTCTGTCGTCAAGCTTTGTGTCTGTCAGCCCCTTTAAGAGAAGTGCATACCTGAATGCCCACCTGTCTGCTTTGCAGTGAAGTTCCCCCAGCCGTAAGTTCTCTGTCTGTCATTACTGAAGAAGAGGATTACGTGTCTGTATACTCACCTGTCTGCTTTGCAGTGAAGTTCCTCCAGCCGTAAGTTCTCTGTCTGTCATTACTGAAGAAGAGGATTACGTGTCTGTATACTCACCTGTCTGCTTTGCAGTAACGTTCCCCTGTCGCAAGCTCCGTGTCTGCCAGCCCTTTAAGAGGAGTGCATACCTGAATACTCACCTGACTGCTTTGCAGCGAAGTTCCTCCAGCCTAACGTCTCTCCGTCGTCAAGCTTTGTGTCTGTCAGCCCCTTTAAGAGAAGTGCATACCTGAATGCCCACCTGTCTGCTTTGCAGTGAAGTTCCCCCAGCCGTAAGTCCTCTGTCTGTCATTACTGAAGAAGAGGATTACGTGTCTGTATACTCACCTGTCTGCTTTGCAGTGAAGTTCCTCCAGCCGTAAGTTCTCTGTCTGTCATTACTGAAGAAGAGGATTACGTGTCTGTATACTCACCTGTCTGCTTTGCAGTGAAGTTCCCCCAGCCGTAAGTTCTCTGTCTGTCATTACTGAAGAAGAGGATTACGTGTCTGTATACTCACCTGTCTGCTTTGCAGTGAAGTTCCTCCAGCCGTAAGTCCTCTGTCTGTCATTACTGAAGAAGAGGATTACGTGTCTGTATACTCACCTGTCTGCTTTGCAGTGAAGTTCCCCCAGCCGTAAGTTCTCTGTCTGTCATTACTGAAGAAGAGGATTACGTGTCTGTATACTCACCTGTCTGCTTTGCAGTGAAGTTCCCCCAGCCGTAAGTCCTCTGTCTGTCATTACTGAAGAAGAGGATTACGTGTCTGTATACTCACCTGTCTGCTTTGCAGTGAACTTCCCCCAGCCGTAAGTTCTCTGTCTGTCATTACTGAAGAAGAGGATTACGTGTCTGTATACTCACCTGTCTACTTTGCAGTGAAGTTCCCCCAGCCGTAAGTCCTCTGTCTGTCATTACTGAAGAAGAGGATTACGTGTCTGTATACTCACCTGTCTGCTTTGCAGTGAAGTTCCCCCAGCCGTAAGTCCTCTGTCTGTCATTACTGAAGAAGAGGATTACGTGTCTGTATACTCACCTGTCTGCTTTGCAGTGAAGTTCCCCCAGCCGTAAGTCCTCTGTCTGTCATTACTGAAGAAGAGGATTACGTGTCTGTATACTCACCTGTCTGCTTTGCAGTGAAGTTCCCCCAGCCGTAAGTCCTCTGTCTGTCATTACTGAAGAAGAGGATTACGTGTCTGTATACTCACCTGTCTGCTTTGCAGTGAAGTTCCTCCAGCCGTAAGTCCTCTGTCTGTCATTACTGAAGAAGAGGATTACGTGTCTGTATACTCACCTGTCTGCTTTGCAGTGAAGTTCCCCCAGCCGTAAGTCCTCTGTCTGTCATTACTGAAGAAGAAGATTACGTGTCTGTATACTCACCTGTCTGCTTTGCAGTGAAGTTCCTCCAGCCGTAAGTCCTCTGTCTGTCATTACTGAAGAAGAGGATTACGTGTCTGTATACTCACCTGTCTGCTTTGCAGTGAAGTTCCCCCAGCCGTAAGTCCTCTGTCTGTCATTACTGAAGAAGAGGATTACGTGTCTGTATACTCACCTGTCTGCTTTGCAGTGAAGTTCCCCCAGCCGTAAGTCCTCTGTCTGTCATTACTGAAGAAGAGGATTACGTGTCTGTATACTCACCTGTCTGCTTTGCAGTGAAGTTCCCCCAGCCGTAAGTCCTCTGTCTGTCATTACTGAAGAAGAGGATTACGTGTCTGTATACTCACCTGTCTGCTTTGCAGTGAAGTTCCTCCAGCCGTAAGTCCTCTGTCTGTCATTACTGAAGAAGAGGATTACGTGTCTGTATACTCGCCTGTCTGCTTTGCAGTGAAGTTCCCCCAGCCGTAAGTCCTCTGTCTGTCATTACTGAAGAAGAAGATTACGTGTCTGTATACTCACCTGTCTGCTTTGCAGTGAAGTTCCTCCAGCCGTAAGTCCTCTGTCTGTCATTACTGAAGAAGAGGATTACGTGTCTGTATACTCACCTGTCTGCTTTGCAGTGAAGTTCCCCCAGCCGTAAGTCCTCTGTCTGTCATTACTGAAGAAGAGGATTACGTGTCTGTATACTCACCTGTCTGCTTTGCAGTGAAGTTCCCCCAGCCGTAAGTCCTCTGTCTGTCATTACTGAAGAAGAAGATTACGTGTCTGTATACTCACCTGTCTGCTTTGCAGTGAAGTTCCCCCAGCCGTAAGTCCTCTGTCTGTCATTACTGAAGAAGAGGATTACGTGTCTGTATACTCACCTGTCTGCTTTGCAGTGAAGTTCCCCCAGCCGTAAGTCCTCTGTCTGTCATTACTGAAGAAGAGGATTACGTGTCTGTATACTCACCTGTCTGCTTTGCAGTGAAGTTCCCCCAGCCGTAAGTCCTCTGTCTGTCATTACTGAAGAAGAGGATTACGTGTCTGTATACTCACCTGTCTGCTTTGCAGTGAAGTTCCCCCAGCCGTAAGTCCTCTGTCTGTCATTACTGAAGAAGAGGATTACGTGTCTGTATACTCACCTGTCTGCTTTGCAGTGAAGTTCCCCCAGCCGTAAGTTCTCTGTCTGTCATTACTGAAGAAGAGGATTACGTGTCTGTATACTCACCTGTCTGCTTTGCAGTGAAGTTCCCCCAGCCGTAAGTCCTCTGTCTGTCATTACTGAAGAAGAGGATTACGTGTCTGTATACTCACCTGTCTGCTTTGCAGTGAAGTTCCCCCAGCCGTAAGTCCTCTGTCTGTCATTACTGAAGAAGAGGATTACGTGTCTGTATACTCACCTGTCTGCTTTGCAGTGAAGTTCCCCCAGCCGTAAGTCCTCTGTCTGTCATTACTGAAGAAGAGGATTACGTGTCTGTATACTCACCTGTCTGCTTTGCAGTGAAGTTCCCCCAGCCGTAAGTCCTCTGTCTGTCATTACTGAAGAAGAGGATTACGTGTCTGTATACTCACCTGTCTGCTTTGCAGTGAAGTTCCCCCAGCCGTAAGTCCTCTGTCTGTCATTACTGAAGAAGAGGATTACGTGTCTGTATACTCACCTGTCTGCTTTGCAGTGAAGTTCCCCCAGCCGTAAGTTCTCTGTCTGTCATTACTGAAGAAGAGGATTACGTGTCTGTATACTCACCTGTCTGCTTTGCAGTGAAGTTCCCCCAGCCGTAAGTCCTCTGTCATTACTGAAGAAGAAGATTACGTGTCTGTATACTCACCTGTCTGCTTTGCAGTGAAGTTCCTCCAGCCGTAAGTCCTCTGTCTGTCATTACTGAAGAAGAGGATTACGTGTCTGTATACTCACCTGTCTGCTTTGCAGTGAAGTTCCCCCAGCCGTAAGTCCTCTGTCTGTCATTACTGAAGAAGAAGATTACGTGTCTGTATACTCACCTGTCTGCTTTGCAGTGAAGTTCCTCCAGCCGGAAGTTCTCTGTCTGTCGACTGTGGGTCCCCCGGCGGTCCGCAGGACGGAACGACCCTGCCCAGAAAAACTCACCCATTTGAACCTTATCCACTTTTATACTTAATAAAATACTGATTCTTTGAAGTCCTGTTTGTCTGTCATCCTTGCCTGTCCTCTGTCCGACTCCCCAAGGGTGGTAACGGGTCTCGAGGGGTGGGTGCAGTCCGATTGGCCCGACCTGTGACAGGTTCATACGTTTTGAAAGTAATTTACTTTAAAAAATAAATAAAAATACTTTACCTCTGAAAAACTAGCAGTATGGGATGTCCAGTTGTCTAGTCTAGAAAACGCCTCGGTTACGACTGTAACCTCGGTTCCCTGAAGAGGGAACGAGCGTTGCGTCGAGAATGACGCTATGGGGAACGCTTTGCGTGATGACGTCTTGAAGCACATGTAAAATCAGTCCAATGGTGTGGCGGAACGTCAGAGGCGGGTGACGTCACATACCAGGAAACTATAAAAGCCAGCCCAAAACAGAAAACGAAAGCTTCGTAAAAGTCTGAAGTCGAGCTGACAGGCATGAGGGAGATATGGCAAGGCGACGCAACGCTCGTTCCCTCTTCAGGGAACCGAGGTTACAGTCGTAACCGAGGCGTTCCCTTTCAAGGGAACTCCCGTTGCGTCGAGAATGACGCTATGGGGAACGTCTATACCAACGCCTCCATAGCTACGAATGTCTGTCCTGTGTGTAATCTGGAGAGCAGCACTAGGAAGACAAAACATGAGACCCTGGAGCAGAGTCTAGATCCAGAGAGTAAAACCTGACGAAAGTGTGCGGTGAGGACCAGCCTGCCGCATCACAGACGTCCTGTAAAGAAACTCCTGAAATAAGGGCCTTAGAGGCCGCCATACTCCTCGTCGAGTGCGACCGGACAGCCAAAGGAGAAGGCTGCCCAGCCGCCTCATAAGCAAGTGAGATAGCCTCGACCACCCACTTGCTCATCCTTTGCTTAGACACTGGACCTCCTTTGTTAGGGGACCCAAAGCACACAAATAATTGATCACTTTTTCGCCACAGGGCAGCTCTGTGGACATATGCGTCTAACGCCCGCACAGGGCAAAGCAAATTATTAGCCTCCTGGTCCGCATTTTGAAAGGGAGGAGGACAGAAGGCCTGCAGAACAATAGGTCTGACCACATTAGTGGGGACCTTGGGGATATAGCCCGGTCTCGGATGAAGAAATGCTTTGATCATACCCGGAGCAAACTCCAAGCATGACGGAGCAACCGACAACGCTTGGAGATCCCCAATTCTCTTGAGAGAGGAAATAGCAAGAAGGAAAAGAGCTTTCAGCGTTAAAAACTTCTCAGGAACCTCCTCAATAGGCTCAAAGGGGGCCAGGGACAAGCCTTGTAATGCAATGGACAAGTCCCATGGTGGCACCCTAGAGCGAACTGCAGGCCTCAGCCTCCAAGTGCCACGAAGGAAACGAGATATCAAAGGGTCTTTCCCCACAGACATTCCACCCAAAGGAATGTGGTAAGCACCTATGGCCGCCACATAAACCTTTAAAGTGGACGGGGTCAGACCTGCAGTGAACCGGTCCTGCAGGAACTCCAGCACTGTACCAATTGGGCAGTTAACTGGGTCCAACCGACGGTCACTACACCAAGAAGTGAAGACTCTCCACTTCAGGGCATAAAGTTTCCTCGTGGAGGGAGCTCTGGACTGTAGAATGGTCTCAACAACCTCAGTTGAGAGACCTGACTCTATGAGCTGGGCCCCCTCAGAGGCCAAGCCCACAGGTTCCACAGTTCTGGGCGGGGGTGAAATATTGAGCCCCCTGCCTGGGACAAAAGGTCTGTCCTGACGGGTAACTCCAGAGGATGCCCGTCGAGGAGGGAGACCAGATCGGGAAACCATACTCTGCCCGGCCAACGCGGGGCTATAAGAAGCAGGCAAACCCGGTCCCTGCGAACTCTCTCCAGAACTCCCGGGAGCAGAGCAACTGGGGGAAAGGCGTACAGACGTAGCCTCGGCCACGTCTGAACCATAGCATCTAGTCCAAGAGGAGCTGGATGCATGAGGGAGAACCAAAGTGGACAGTGAGACGTCTCTCGAGACGCAAACAGATCCACTTGTGCTTGGCCGAACTTCCTCCATATCAGCTCCACCACCTCGGGGTGGAGCCTCCATTCCCCGGGCCTCGGCCCCTGCCTCGACAGAGTGTCTGCTCCTATATTCTGGACCCCGGGGATGTAAGCTGCCCTGAGTGACAGTAACTTCCCCTGGGACCACAAGAGGATATGGCGTGCCAAGTTGGATAACGGGCGCGAGCGCAAACCCCCTTGGTGGTTGATATAGGCGACTACCGACGTGTTGTCTGTATGTACTAGCACATGGTGTCCCCTGAGATCTGTGATAAAGCTCCTCAGAGCCCGGAAGACAGCTAACATCTCTAGGCGATTGATATGCCAGGAACGATGATGGTCTTCCCACAGACCTCGAGATGAGCGACCCTCCAGGATCGCTCCCCAACCCGTGAGGGAAGCATCCGTCGTTAGCAGTTTGCGACGACAAGGAGCTCCCAACACTGGGCCCTGGGACAGGAACCAAGGTTTCTTCCACATAACCAGGGCACGTAAGCATCGCCGCGTGACCCTGATTGTGCGAAATGGGTTGCCCCTCGGGGAAAACCCCCTGGTCCTGAGCCACCACTGCAGGGGCCTCATGTGCAGTAGTCCAAAAGGTATCACGTTGGAAGCTGCTGCCATGAGACCCAACAGTCTCTGGAACTGTTTGACAGTGAGTAGCTGGCCTAGCTTTACACCTTTCACAGCTGCAAGGATGGACTCTATACGTGGCGGTGACAGGCGCGCCTGCATCGACACTGAGTCCCAAACCACGCCTAAAAAAGTGGTCCTCTGGAGTGGAGAAAGCACACTCTTCTTGGCGTTCAGCCGTAACCCCAACTCTTTCATGTGGGCGAGAACAACATCTCGATGTTGAACCGCCAACTGATGCGACTGAGCTAAAATCAACCAATCGTCGATGTAGTTCATGATGCGAATACCCTGGAGGCGCAGCGGCGCCAGAGCTGCATCCATGCATTTGGTGAAAGTGCGGGGTGATAAAGCTAGGCCGAATGGAAGAACCCGATATTGGTATGCTTTGCCCCCGAAAGCAAACCTCAGGAACTTCCAATGACACGGACGGATGGAAATATGGAAATATGCGTCCTTGAGGTCTATCGTGACAAACCAGTCCTCGGACCTGATCTGTGGCACGATCTGTCTCAATGTTAACATTTTGAACTTGAGCTGCATGACTGACTCGTTCAGAACTCGAAGATCTAAAATGGGACGCAATCCCCCGTCCTTCTTTGGAACTATGAAGTACCGGCTGTAAAACCCGGCTTCCCTGTCGGAGGGAGGTACATATTCTATGGCCCCTTTCTCTAACAGAGTGTTTACTTCCTGTTCCATAACCAGAACCTGCTCGGGGCCCACCACTGTGGGCAGGACCCCCATAAACCGAGGTGGGCGTTTCTTGAATTGTATCTGATACCCTTTTTCTACGGTCTGCAGGACCCAACGAGAAACATTTGACAGTAGCTTCCACGCTGTCAAAGATTCTACTAGAGGTACCAGCCTCTCGAGACTGGTTTCTGGATTTTGTTGTTGTCGAGTAGTCAATTCGTCGCCCTGTAACGGCGCACCGGCAGGGAACGACCGAACAGACTGCTCTAACACCCTCCTCGGAGGGGGCGGGCATCCCGAGGCCACTACGTTTCCGGGTGGTCCTTGAGATATGTGCTCGCCGGAGACCGCTGCGCCCTGTAACACCTGAGGCGGCAGGGTTGGCAGAACGGTCCCCTGAGGGTACCGAAGAGAGACGGGCACCGTAAAAAGAGGTGTTAACCGCTCTGCTTCGGGGGGGACTACCCTCATTAGTCCTGAGCCCTCGGACGTCAGGATTTCTTCCCAGCAGCCTTCTTGGCAGTAATAACGGTCCGCAGATCCGCTCTACCCCTCGAAGACTGCTGGGTTTGAGCGCGCCCTCCGTGTCCCCGAGATTTTTGTGGGGGAGCACGGGAGGACACACTCTGCTTTTGAGTGGCACGATGATCAGCGCTCTTTTTAGAGGAGTGAGGCTGCTCCCGCTCAGCAGCCTCAATGAAAGAACGGCGGGGGAGAAGTTTCTGGAGTGCAGCAGCCTGTTTTGAAGCTTCTTGCGATTTAGCTACCGCACTGTTCACTGCATCTCCAAATAGCCCAACAGTAGAAACCGGCGCATCTAAAAGAACATGTTTTTCTCTATCTTTGATGTCACTCAGATTGAGCCACAGATGCCTCTCAGTGGCCACCAGGGCTGCCATAGACCGCCCGACTGATTTAGCGGTCTCCTTGGTGGCCCTGAGAGACAAATCTGTGGCTCTACGCAGTTCGGCTACTGTGTCAGGACCAATACCCCCGCCCTCCTCTAAATCACCCAGTAATTCTGCCTGATAAGCCTGCATAAGGGACATCGTATGCAGACACGCTGCAGCTTGACCAGCGGCTGCATACGATTTATGAATCAGGGAAGATGTAAACTTTACTGGTTTAGTGGGGAGTGTAGGAGTCTTCAAGGAAGATGCCGTTGCTGGAGAGAGATAGTTCGCCAACGTCTCCTCCACCTTCGGCATCTCCCCATAACCATGCTCTTTATATTTATAGATGGAAGAGTAATGGGATGTTTGTGGTGTGTATACTCTGTATGACATTGGTTTTCCCCACGATCTCGACACCTCGGTGTGGAGATCGGGGAAAAACGGAAGACTCCTGCGCTGAGGCTGTGCACGAGATGGCAGGAAGCGTTCGTCGAGTTTGCTTTTCGAACGAACGTCCTGCCTATCCTCTGGCCACTCAATAGACAGTCTGTCAACTGCTCTAGTAACTACATCAAGCAGCTCTTCAAATGCATGAGACTGAGGTGGCGAATCCTCAGACTCAGCTTCAATACTGACAACATCCAACTCCTCAGAGCTGGATAGTTGTAGTACTGGTGCCTCTATCGGGGGGGAAGAAACCGCAGCGCGTGCTTCCACACCCTGATGAGAGGCACTGGATCTGTCAGTAAGAGGCTGAGATAAGGCAGAGCCCGTCTCAACATCCACTGACAGATCCATTTGCGAACCCCAGGTCTGAGATCGCCGCCGAGCCTCAGCCGCGGCGGGACCCGAGCCCTGGGGAACGTGGTCGGGATTAAACCGAGCCAAACGGGATCGGAGTGTACGCAGTGGAAGCGCACAGCAATGCACACAGTCACCACCCTCGAGTGCTGACTGGGCATGCTCCTCTCCCAAACAAACAACACAAAGAGTGTGTGTGTCACCTCCCGTTAAATAACGCGGGCAGGGATGGACACACACTCGATACTGCTGCTTGCTCGCCATAACTGAATAAATATATATATATATATAGACAGACAACACCAAATAACAGGGACAGATTTCAACACAGAGCGCAACTGAAGACTCAGAAAGCTTTCGTTTTCTGTTTTGGGCTGGCTTTTATAGTTTCCTGGTATGTGACGTCACCCGCCTCTGACGTTCCGCCACACCATTGGACTGATTTTACATGTGCTTCAAGACGTCATCACGCAAAGCGTTCCCCATAGCGTCATTCTCGACGCAACGGGAGTTCCCTTGAAAGGGAACCGTCTCTGCGCGCGGTAGTCACAGAACCCACCTTATATATGCCAGCTGGCAGGTTGCGCGTGCTTGGCACACGAGTAAGAATGTAAATTGTGACAGTAGGCTATTTCAGCATTGACGACTCGTGTGTGTGTGTATATAATATGGGTTGCTGAATATATATATATACATATCTCGTGTGTGTATACATTTTATGAGATTGCGTTAAGATTGTCAGACATTGATATATACCGAAATAATTTTATAAAAAGTTAGGGTTGGGTAAGCGAAATGAATTTTCCTAATTCATTCATATCTTACAATAATGATGAGGAACTCTTTTCCAAAACGCGATAAATCCATTTCAATAGTTTTCAGGAAAAAATTATTTTTTACCTAGACCCACACATCTTGTGAATATTCAATTTATCCTGTTAAAATGTTTGGTTGGTTTTTTTTTTGGTTTTTTTTGGCTCATGTTGAACACTGATCATTAAATCAACAATATTGTTGATGATGAATTTAAAGTTTTTTTGTTTGTTTTTTCCATTTCAAAACGCTATAAATCCATCCATTTGTTTCCCCAAAATTTGTTTTTCCAAAACGCTATAAATCCATAAATGTTTTCCAAAAATTGATGGTTTGTCTTTTAAAAAAAGTCTTTCTTTTATTTTTCGGTTTCGCATTTATGAGGAAAAAAAACAGTGTTAGGCTACGTGACAGCTCTCCATTACAGAAGCGGTACTAAAAGACTTGAAAACTTTCACAGAGACCTCAAACAGAAAGCACAAAGCCTTTCTTTAAATCGAATTTCGTTTTGTATTAATTGTATCTTAATTTTAATACATTTTCCATTAACCAATTTCCTGGATTTAATAGCCTAAATAAAAAGTAGGCTAAATATAGCCTAGGCTATATAATCAAGCCGGCACCTGAACTGGAGCTTAAGATCATCCCGAAACTCAGCGATTAAAATGAAGAGAGCTACAATTAGAAATAGCAAATACGTTTTTTTTTTTTTACTTACATTTTATTTACTTTTTCCACTAAAATATTATAATTATCCATAAGTAGGTCATATTTGACACAATTAGCTCATAAACACAATAACCTTTCTTAACCTAATAAATGTGACTTAACTTGTGATCTTGCATCGTGCAACTAAACGGCATGTGCCGCACTCTAGTTGCGTGTACATTTGATACACTGTCTCAACTGTAACCTACCCCCCTGACCACCTCGAACATTTCTCTTGATTTTACAATGATCTTGCATGACACAGTCATGCAATAATGAAGGTTTTCAGAGCACAGATTAAGGTTAACGAAAATGTAAGTTAACTTTAACAGTCATGTAAGGATGAGATGCTATTCAATGTGGAAGGGCCGTGAAGTGAAACTTACCTTAGAAAAAAAAACTTTAGTCGATATCTTCGGACTGGAGAAGCGCATGTATTTTGCGCATGATGATTATTATTGTAATTATTAATTTAATTTCCGATCATTATTTTACAGGTGTTCGTTTAAAGATGTCCTCATTTGGCTGATTTGGAAGGACCAAGTGTCAGCATTACAAGAAAGACACAGATTGGTGAAAGATGAATGACACACAAGAGTGTTTTACTCCAATTTAGTTTATTCCCCCTCCCCTCTCTCTCTCTCTCTCTCTCTCTCTCTCTCTCTCTCTCTCTCTCCCCCCTCTCTCTCTCTCTCTCTCTCTCTTTTATTGGTCCTGCTTTTAAAACTATTTGCACAGTTATTTATTTTTTAATGCTGTAAACATCTTTGTTCCGTTATTCCTATTTTAATAAAACTTTTTTAAAGCCTGTTTGTGTAGTTGCATTGTTTTATTTAGTTATTACTTTATGACAAGGTTGTGAGGACGTCGTGGTAAAGTTCCATTTTCTTATAATCTTGGCTAACGTTCCAGAAACGTCGTGGGCACGTCCTCAAAAGACGTCGCAGTTTATCCAATGAGAACGTTATAGAGACGTGGTCAACCGGTCACCAGATAACTTTCCAGATAATTGCGTACAGTATTATCCTAGTGATGTATGCCATTTGGATATGTGGGAAAGGTAGCCTACTTAATTCAGTAAAGATTTTATTAAGTTATCTGGTGACCAGTTGACCACGTCTCTACAACGTTCTCATGGGATAAACTAGCGACGTCTTTTGTGGACGTGCCCACGACGTTTCTAGAACGTTAGCCAAGATTATAAAAAATTGAACTTTACCACGACGTCCTCACAACGTTGTCATAAAGTAACGTCACGCTGACCAAATGACGACTAACTGACGACGTCGTCACAACGTACTGTGTTAGCTGGGCCTGGGAGTACACTATAGCGGGATTTGTAGAGAAATGATTTGGCCAGTGCAATCCGAGCGACTGTTTATAAAGATTTCAGATCAAGTGTAATGGCTGCGCTCCTCCGCATGTAACTGCGCAACTCTGCTGCGCATGTGTCTCGCGCTATTGGCTGCTGTCCGCCTGCGTCACACACACGCGCAGTCTCTGCAGACGCACATCGCAGACACGAACAGACCAAAGACACGCGCTCCTAACGGGCAGCCAGATGAGACGTGTGTCTTCTCTTTATTATATTTTTGTTTTCCTAAGTGTTAAGCCTAAACAGCTAGATAGGAGTTACCAAAGACATTACATATGTTATTGTGTGAATATTCCCAAACTATCTGACAGTTTATATATATAAATATAAATATAAATATTGTATTTGGAATGGAATTAAATAACAAGTACTTTGGGTGTCTTGTTCATTTTATTTATTTTCATATAAAAGCAACAGAACTTGAATTACATCCAGTTTATTAGCAACACTGTGCACGAGCGTGAGTCCCGCGATATCCATCTTTGATCTCACAGGTGTCAGATCCACTGCGAGAAGAGAGAACTGTACTGCGCTTTTTTCACTCCTCCTCTCACTGCAGCCGCCTACTCTCGACTATATTTCAGCCGAGGCGCAGCTCAAACAAGCCTTTTTTTGGAGAGGTGCACGTCATGGGTACGCCGAAGGTGGTACGCGCGCTACACACAGCCTATGACGTAGCTACGGCGTGAGTTCGACGCAGAAGTATAAATTGGGCCTAATTGACTTCACCTGTCTTCGTTTAACGTTAATCCAATGGGGTCGATGTGTCCAGTTTATAACGCTAGCTTCAATAGCACTGATGGATGGAGTGAACATGGCCGCGGTAAGGGTGTGTGTTCGACTGAGAGCACTTATTAAAAGGTAAGAAAATATCAATATTTACAGTATGGAGGTGAATTTGACTTCAAAATGAGTCTAGAGGTATTGCTGAGGGATTCACTGTGGATGATGAGTGAACAGTCATTAGCTAATGACACAATCACAAATAAGTACCAAAGGCTGTTTTTGTTGTATCATTTTTCTGAGGTAAACCTTTTCTAAAAACTGATCATGAACAATTCATTAATAATATATCTACATATGTCGCTGGTTTACCAGTGGCCAGACTGTGTCTTAGGAACTAACGTTAACCCATGAACGCTTGTGTCCGCCACTGAATGAAACATTTTAAAAGATAATTGCGACTTTTTATCTTTCAATTGTGAGTTTGTATCTCGCAGTTTTGACCCATTTCCAAATTGTAAGATTATAAAGTACAATTCTGAGTTAAAATATATATAAAAAAGACAATTGTGTATTTATATCATGCAATTATGAGGGGGGAAAAAAAAGTCCCAGTTAGGCCTACTTTTTTTTTTTTATTGGCAGAAACAAGCTTCAATATTAATCTGACCAACTAGCTGGTAATCATACTAAGTTATGACCAGTCTTAAAGGAATAGTTCACATCAAAATGAAAATAATGTCTTTTACTCGTCCTCAAGTTGTTCCAAACCTGTATGAATGTCTTTCTTCTGCTGAACACAAATATGATATTTCGCTCTCCTGTGTGAGCCGTTGAAGAGGCGATCATCCGGTCCATCTGATCCACGTCTCCGATCCTCTCAGACGACACTCGGTCTCTCTCGGCACACACAGACTGGAGCTCTGACCTCAGCTGGGCCATCTGAACCAAGGGAACACTTTATTAGAATCAGAGAGGCCGCTGTCGGACACCTCATGTGTGACCCTGGACCACAGAAGCAGTCACAAGGGTCTCGCTTTCCCGCGATGGAAAGGTGTGTTCGACACATTTATAGGTGGGGATGGGTACCGAAACCCGGTATTAAACGTATTAAGGTTTCATACTCTCTTTCATACTCACACATACTCGCATGCTGAGCGCTTTCTGTTGACAGTGTTACACACACACACACACACACACCTCTGACTGATGTGTGGGTTTGGTCAAGTGTGTAGTTGCATGATTTTTGCCTCCAACTGAGAGTTTCGTCAGCAGGAAAAGCCTTTTCCCGCCACTTTTCACATTAACAACGCAGTCGACCGCGCTGTACTGGATAAGCTGACAGGAACAAACCGCGTCAGTGACGTCTTCATGTCTCGTGCGCCTCTTCACACACCAAAAATTGTACACACCTGGTTTTTGCATTCGAATGTGCAGTTTAAAAAATAAAATAAATCAACGAATATTCAAATTTCACATTTTTATTTGACAGCCCTACCCTCTTCAGTTCAGATCCTCTCTGTTAAATCCCCGTTCCCCCATGATCCCCAGCTGGGCGAGGTGAGAGAGCAGCTGCGGTCCGTCAGTGCCGAGCGAGAGCGTCTGCTGTTCGAGAAGAACGAGAGCGACCGAGAGGATCTGCTGGCCTCCATCAGTGACCAGCTCCTGGAGATCCTGAAGTTCAGCCGAGAGGAGACGAGCCAGCTGAGGAGAGACCTGGAGGAGAAGGACCAGATCGTGAGTCTTGAGGAGTTCAACCTAGAGCAGTGGTTCCCAATTCCAGTCCTCGTGACCCACTGCTCTGCACATTTTGTAGGTCTCTCTTATCTGACACACTCAGGCCACGTCCACACGAAGCCGGTGCGTTCCCGATCCGATATTTTTTTTTTTTCCTCGTTCTAAAAAAAAATTCCGTAAACATGGCGTCGTCTCAAGAAATATCTGCGTACACACGAAACCACTGAAACCGACTGAAAACGGTGTAGTATATATGCCAGACCAGTATGGGGCGCTGTAATTCTGCCACAGAGATACACTATACACGGAGAAGAAGACTTTGAGCATGCGCATAACCTTGCGCGCTGTATACGAACCAAGAAGACAAAGATTATCGCTTTTTGCTCACCACAGTTGCAGAGAAGCAATAGATTTTGCTGTAATAAAGCTAGTAGGCTTAGTAGCTTCTGCAGCACGAACACAATCATATAAGTCCGCCATTATTGTTGTTGCTGTTACTCGTGACACAGACGACACGTGATGTGATGACATCATCGTTTCACAAAATATACGGATTGGCTGTACACACGAAACCGCAAGGGTATCGTTTTCAGATTTATCCACTTTGGGACCCGGTTTCAAAAAATAGCGGTTTCAGTCTCCCAAAACGCTGGATCCGTGTGGACGAAACGCCAATACGATAAAAAATGTATACGTATACAGCGAAACGCGTCTCCGTGTGGACGGGCCCTCAGTTCAGTTCATGGAGTCTCTCCTAATGAGCTGATGATCTGGTTCAGGTGTGTTAAATAAGGGAGACATACAAAATGTGCAGAGCAGTGGGTCACGAGGACTGGAATTGGGAACCACTGACCTAGAGGGATAGCTCACCCAAAAATGAAAATTTTTCCCGGTAGAAAGTAACATGATTAAGGTACAGTAATAAAGTCCAGCTATGCGAAACCATAGACCTTTATCTACAGATCAAGTATAATAATAGTAACACTGAATCATCTTGGAGAGAGTTTCATCGTGTTAACTGTCGTGACCGAACTGTTTGATGCTGAATGATTGACAGCCGCAGCTGAGGGAAACGTTTACGTGAGCTTGAATTTAACGACTTTAATCATTTCTATCTCACATTATACTATATAATGGCTTCAGAACACTTATAACATTCTGCATGAAAACTCAGGTGCTTTAATGTTTGTGTGCCTTTTGTGGGGTTTAACAATAACACTGAATAGTATACGCACAATATCAGATTTGGATCGGCCTCGTCTGACCGATACCCAGAGAGCTGAGTGGTGGTCTCTGCAGCGCTGAACACTCGGTCTGAAACACACCAGGGTCAGAACACACACACACACACACACACACACACACACACACACACACACACACACACACACACACACACACAGACAGACAGGGGAAGATCCACTGAAGCTCAACTCACCGAAGCTGAAGCTCTTGGTTGGAGCACCATCTTCATCCAGCTGATGGATGGCTTGTTTATCTCCCCTCCATTAGAGCTTCACTAGGATGTTGGAGCATGAACTTCATAATGACAATTTATTCATGCATTTGTTTGTTTATTTATTTATTTACCAAAAAAGGCCAAGGACAGAAAAGTGCCTGTAGTTGGAGAATCACCCAGATATATTATTAATGAATTGTTCATGATCAGTTTTTAGAAAAGGTTTACCTCAGAAAAATGATACAACAAAAACAGCCTTTGGTACTGATTTGTGATTATGTCATTAGCTAATGACTGTTCACTCATCATCCGCAGTGAATCCCTCAGCAATACCTCTAGACTCATTTTGAAGTCAAATTCACCTCCATACACAGGGTTCATACAGATTCTGTAAAATGAAATTCAAGGACTTTTCAAGCACTACTTTTTTGGATTTCAAGGACTTCAATTAGCACTTATCAAACTATATATATATATGATAACTAATGTTTCACGTCATAGAGATCAATCCATTGACCAGCGCTGGATATTGAAACAGATTTTTTTCCTATGAATATATGATTGACCTGAAAAATGAAAGTTGTATACTTATCATACATAATATCATGCTCACAGCCATGCGAAATAGCTCTATATCTCAGACAGGCTGCAGCGTTAATTTAGCGTGAAAAGATTGTATTTTTTCAACAACAATTTTTTTTTTTAATTAGGGATGCGCCGATACCACTTTTTGCAGAACGAGTCCGATACCCATTCTTTCATTTTTGGTACTTACCGATTACCGATACCTGAATTGTCACTGCATTTGTCATTTTTAAATGTATTAGTAGATAAACCAAAAGAATACAATACAAGATATTTATTTCAGTTATTTTCATGCTTAATTAAGCCTGCTAAAATGCATTGTATGAGCTTCTGTTACTGTCACTGTTCATTCTCTTGCTCTATCATATTTTATCTTTCATTTAATAGCACAGCACATATCTAGAGCAGCTCCAGCAGGGCTCAGTGCTGTGGATCGGGTCAGCGGTTCAGATGTTTAGATACCAGTGAAATATCAATTATTTAATCCAATTTTGATACAACAAAAACTACCAGACTAATTAATGTGAATTTAAAACATTATTAAAGACAAGAAAGCAAATCAATAACAAAATAAGAACAAATAATCGAATTACAAATAGGACAAATAAACACAATAGAACAAAGAAAGGCTACAAATGAAATTAACAGTGTTTTTTTAGAGTTTTTCAGGTAGATCTAACAGGTAGGCCTACAGAAATTTGAATAAAGTAATCAAATGTAAAAAAAAAAAAGCATAATCATTACTTTATAAATTATATATAGATGGATTTTTTCTTAAAGTTGAAAAGGGTAGCCTATTGAGTCAAGAGCAGTGAGTAATGTATTTATCCTTTGTTTGATTAACATTAAAACACAGCAGCAGGTTTATTAGACTGCTGGGTGATTCTATAATTTAGGGTACACTGCATGTCCACTGATGTTAAATATACTTATACAATCAAATTTCTTCAAACAAATTGCATTCTATGTGTAAACTTGCTTTATGAAATAACATCACACAGACAATATGTGCAATATATTCTTCATTTTGCTTAAAATGTGTCATTATGGCCCTAAATGTACAGTTTTGTCCATGTCCGATTTCAATGTGAGAAAGTTGAGGGTCCAAAAACATCCATTAAAATCATTAAAATAAATCAATTCTTTTTGCAATCTTTTACAAAAGTATTAATATTAAAGGAAAATAATAGTTTCAAATATAAGTTATTTATTTAAATACTTAAAATATATTAATTTATTCGTGTCCACAAGATGTTGGTCAACTATGTTACAAACACAACCTCCCCCAGCAACTCAAAAATGGTTTGTCCTGCTTCCGGTTTTGGACGCGAATGGAGTAGACGCGTCTACCTCGTGCTCCCTGCACAAATCTTCTATTTGATCAGTTTATAATCCTCTACCGATTTATTTTTTCCGAATGTAATGAGATAACAAGTTTAATACACACGGAAGCAGAAAATGGCATCCAAATCAACCAAGCATGCGAAAAAAGACATAAGTAAAGACGACGCGATCGCGGCTCATGGCGAGGTTAGCATGTCAGCCTTGACTAGCTTATTGGAGGAACACAGAGCCGCTCTCTCTTCCGATTTCAAAACCACTTTGACGTCTTTAGAGGCTAAACTTGACCTCGTCCAGGCTGCGGTGTCGGACCATGGACCACGAATAACATCATTGGAATCCAACGCAGACGACCTCAGCGAGCGAATTCACTCTCTGGAAGCGGTGTGTGCAGATCTGACTGAGAACTACGCTAAACTCAAGGCCAAAACAGCAGACCTGGAGGGCCGCAGTCGGCGTAATAATATCAGGATCATTGGCTTACCGGAGTCCGTTGAGGGTCCTCGGCCCACAGTGTTCTTTTCTGAGATGCTGTCGGAAATTATGGGCGAGCAGATTTTGCCGTCTCCTCCTGAACTTGACAGGGCTCATCGGGCTTTGGTCGCTAAGATGAAACAGGGAGGGAGGCCGAGAGCGGTAATAGTCCGTTTTCATCGGTATCAGATCAAGGATGCGGTGATACGTGAGGCCCGTAAAAGAAGAGGATCCTTGCAGTACCGTGGTAATCCGATCGCCATTTACGATGACTACAGTCCGGAGGTTCTGGAACAGCGCGCTCAATATCGAGGAGTAATGGCAGAGCTTTACAATCTTGGATTTAAGCCATCCCTTCTTTTCCCTGCAAGGCTGAGGATCCTGACTAAGGAAGGTGGGCAAAAGATGTTTGCATCGGTGGATGAGGCCAAGGAATTTTTGACGGCTCACCGTAGTGCCTCTTAGTTCTATGACGGCCGTCTAATAAACGCGATCGGTCGGGCTTGACTTTATTTACTTTTTATGCCTCGAGGGAGCCCGCTGTACAACATTGACTTAACTACGCCAGATTTTCCTGAGCTCTTTGACATTATATATAAACGGCTCACTGTTCATTGGAAGTGTTGTACATCATGCGGTCGTTTCTAATGACTGATTGGTGCTGTAGTATCTGATACCATCGTTGAATTGGATTTGTCGTATGATGTATCTCTTTCCTTTTCTTTTTTTCTTTTTTTTTGTGCAATCGCAAATACTGCTTGCAAGAGTTTGGTTGCAATTTTTGTTTACTTGAGGGATTTTTTATTTATATATATATATATATATAAAGGAAAGAAAAAAGGAGAAGAGAATTTTTTTTTTTTTGATTTGCCCTGTGATCATTACATTGGTCAAATGTTTAAGTTCGATCCAAGGATCGTTATGCCATGGGTCTGCTCCTGTTAAGCGTACTATTTGATACTGTAGTGTTATCTATATGTTGTATAATGAGGATACTTTGTTTTAAGGGATTGAGGATTATATAAGGTAAGGTGAAATAAGGAAGTGTTCAGAACACTGTTATTTTTCTAGTGGGTAGTTTTACTGTCATTGTAATGTTCTTTGAGGGTTGGGTTGATTTTGTGGGTGGGTTGGGTTTCTGTATGGGATGGCGTCGTGCTGACCTTAAGACTTTTATGTTTGCTGTTCTTTTTTTTATGTTTTGTTCATTTGCTTTTTGCAATTATTTTATTTTCATTTTCCGATCACAGGCTTCTGATAGATACTCTAATGGGTAGAGAGTTGAGATTTTTGAGTTGGAATGTCAAGGGCTTAAACCATCCAGTTAAGAGAAACAGAGTTCTTGCTCATCTTCGACAGCTCAAAGCAGAGGTTGCTTTCTTGCAAGAAACCCATTTACGCACCGTAGATCACAATCACCTCAATCGTGGTTGGAAGGGGCAGATTTTTCATTCTTCTTTCCAAGCAAAGGCAAGAGGTGTAGCTGTTCTGATTAATACGAATGTACCCTTTGTACCAAAAGACATTATATTAGATAAGAATGGCCGCTATATAATTGTTGTAGGAACGCTATGCAATAAGAATATAACTTTAGCTAACTTTTATGCTCCTAATTTTGATGATGTCAGTTTTTTTAAACATTCTCTCTCTCTTATTCCTGATCTAAACTCACATTCTCTTATACTTGGGGGAGACTTTAATTGTGTCCTTGACCCAGTGCTTGACCGTTCATCATCTAGACCATGCGCTGCAAATAAATCATCCATTTTTCTAAATAATTATTTTTCTGAATATGGTATATCGGATGTATGGCGGCGTTTGTACCCGAAAAAAAGAGAGTATTAATTTTTTTCAAATGTTCATCACTCTTACTCTCGAATTGATTACTTTGTTCTGGACAATGGTTTAATTTCTAAAGTTCAGTCTTGTGCATATGAAAGTATTATTATATCAGACCACGCTCCTCTTACTCTTGATCTGACCTTTCCAAATTTGCCTTCACCTAGGAGGAACTGGCATTTTAATACTTCACTCTTGGCAGATGATAATTTTATTTCCTTTGTTGCTGACCAAATTCCTTTTTTCTTAAGCGTTAATAAATCAGCGGAAGTTTCAGATTCAACAGTATGGGAGGCCCTTAAGGCATATATTAGAGGCCAAATTATTTCATACGGTGCTAATAAGAGAAAGCTCTCTAAAGAAAAGCAAATTTCACTCGCTAATGATATTTCAAAAATAGATGAACAATATGCTAGGTTTCCCACGCCAGATTTGTATAAGAAACGTCTTAAACTTAAATCAGAACTCGACTTGCTTTCAACCAATGATATAGAGGACCTTTTGAGGAAAACCAGGAGCGTTTTTTATGAAAGTGGGGAAAAATCCGGGAAAGTTTTAGCTAATCAGCTGCGAGGGCTACGTGCTAAACAAATTATAAGTGGTCTTCGTCTAGATAACGGGGAGATCACAACTGATCAAAATACTATTAACGACAAGTTCAGAGATTTTTATTCTACTTTGTATACCTCTGAACCCTCTTTGCAGGGGGATATCGAAGATTTTCTTGGCCGATTAAATCTCCCCACTTTATCCTTGGATGTTTGCAACCTTTTAGAGGCGCCAATTTCTCAGGAGGAAGTGGCGGCTGCTATCTCCTCTCTACAATCTGGCAAAACCCCAGGACCTGACGGCTTTCCGTCAGAATTCTATAAAAAATTCTCAGTACAACTCGCTCCTTTTTTGACATCTGTTTTCTCTGAGTCTCTTAGGACTGGGACTCTTCCCCCAACGTTAAATCAAGCCTGTATCTCTTTGTTACTGAAAAAGGATAAAGACCCCTTAGACTGTGCGTCATATAGGCCCATTTCTTTGCTTAACTGCGACGTTAAAATTTTAGCGAAGGTACTTGCCTCAAGACTTGAAGATGTTCTTCCCACTATCATCTTTCCTGATCAAACAGGGTTTATAAAAAATCGTCAATCATTTTTTAATATCCGCCGTTTACTTAATGTGGTATACTCTCAGCATCAGGCCATTCCAGAATGTGTTGTCTCTTTAGACGCAGAGAAGGCGTTCGACAGGGTTGAGTGGGAGTACCTTTTTTTAGTTTTAGAAAAATTTGGATTTGGCCCAGTCTTTCTTTCTTGGATTAAATTACTTTATAGTGCTCCCTCTGCAGTAGTCCTAAGCAATGGTTTGTACTCTAGGCCATTTAACTTGCATCGCGGAACCCGGCAGGGCTGTCCGCTAAGCCCACTACTATTTGCTTTAGCTATTGAGCCTTTAGCAATCGCCCTACGCCAGAGTCAGCAGATCACTGGAATTACCAGAGGTGAGACCGTACATAAGGTAACTCTATATGCAGACGATCTACTGCTTTTTGTATCAAATCCACAAACTTCTTTACCCGCAGCTCTATCTTTGCTTGAGGATTTTGGTCGGTTTTCCGGCTACAGGCTTAATCTGCACAAGAGTGAACTTTTTCCAATTAACAAGGTAGATACGCAATTACAATATTCCAACATACCACTGAAACTAGTCAAGAATAAGCTCACTTATCTTGGGGTCTGTATCACTCGCCATCATAAGCATCTTTTTAAACATAATTTTGGCATGCTTCTTGAACGGATTAAGAAAGATCTTTCTATATGGTCACCTTTAAAGATTTCCCTCATTGGACGCATTAATTCCATTAAAATGGTGGTGCTTCCTAAATTTCTTTATCTTTTTCAGTGTTTACCTTTATTTCTTCCCCTGTCTTTTTTTAAATCTTTGGACTCTGTTATCTCTTCTTTCATTTGGAATGGTAAGCACCCTCGTCTACGCAAAGCATACCTTCAGAGGCCTAGATGCAATGGTGGTATGTCCTTACCTAATTTTAAGTTTTATTACTGGGCAGCTAACATACGAAATACACTTTATTGGTGGCATTATCACCTTTTGCCCAATAGACCGTCCTGGGTGGACATGGAAATAAATGCTTGTAAGCAAATTTCTCTTCCTGCACTTCTTGCATCTAATCTACAGTCAACTTCCTCTGTCGATTGCCCAGTGGTAAAACACTCGTTGAGGATTTGGATCCAATTCAGGAAATCATTTGGTTTTAGGGATCCCTCTCTTCTTAGCCCTGTGTTCCGTAATCATTTTTTTTCACCTTCAATGCAGGATGGTTCATTCAAGAGTTGGTCTAACAAGGGGATAAAATGTTTCAAAGATCTATTTGTGAATAATGTATTCGCTTCTTTTGAGGAATTGGTATTACATTTTGGTCTTACAAAGTCAAATTTTTTTAGATTCTTGCAAGTAAGACATTACGTTAAGTCACTTGTACCAGACTTTCCATTGATGCCTTCTGAAAATCCTTTGGATAGTTTCCTTTCATGTAATGTAATAGCTAAAGGCTCAATTGCTATTATTTATAATTTAATGATGAATCTGGCATCTTCATCTCTGGATAACATTAAAAGAGCTTGGGAGGAAGACCTTGATAGACCACTCTCCGAAGACACATGGAACTGTGTTCTTAAACAGGTCCACTCATCATCAATATGTGCTCGGCATTCGCTTATACAGTTCAAAGTAGTACACAGAGCTCATATATCCAAAGTTAAACTAGCTCAAATGTTTCCTGGTACTAACCCTATGTGCAATAGATGTCAATGTGCTGAGGGAACGTTAATTCACATGTTCTGGACATGCCCCAAATTAGAGCATTACTGGCGATTCGTATTTCTCACCCTTTCTGCGGTTCTTCCGCACAGATTAGAGCCAGAACCTCTGGTGGCATTATTTGGAGTCGCTCCAGAGGAGATACGGTTGTCAGCATCAATGTGTAAGGTCCTTGCTTTCTCTTCCCTGATCGCACGTAGAGCAATATTATTAAAGTGGAAAGACCCCTTGCCACCCACTCACACTCAATGGATCAAAGATATGATGTCTTGTCTCAGCCTTGAAAAAATTAGGTATTCGCTAAGAGGATCGGAAAAACAATTTTTTAAGCTGTGGCGCTCTTTTATTGAATATGTTGATAAGTCTGTTTAATTAATGCCTCTACTATGGACACTATTATTTTATTCTGTATATATATATTTTTTTTTCATTAATTTTATTTTATTTATTTATTATTATTATTATTATTATTATTAATTATTATTATTCTTTATGCAAGTATGTATTTGGTTGGAGGTTAATGTATGTGAGCATGTTTGTATGTATACTCTGTTGGATTTAATGGACAGTATGGACGCTGATCTAAGGGATGGGGGACTGTGAATGTGATTTATGTTGTTAAAAAACAATAAAAACAAACTTTGAACCAAAAATGGTTTGTCCCAAGACCATGTGACCAGCACCATATGATGTCATTTTCCTCTGTGGAGGCCATTTCAAACACACCATGGTGAGTCTCCTCTCAGTTTTTACAATATTTGATGTAGAAAAGCATATTGTCAACGGCCGTATTATTAACCATCAACTATGTTATGTACATCGTCATGGCTAAAAAGTTGTATTTATTATAATGAAATTTTGTGTTGAATTCTTACATTAACCTGTTAAAAAAAAATGACGTGGTTAGCTAGGCTAGGTCCACCATTTCTGTTATGGGGAAGAAATATGGAAATTGTCAACTAAGTTATGGTCAACTAAGTTACGGTCAACTATCTTTCAACTAAGTTACATCATGATCATTAATTGTGTGTGTGTGTGTGTGTGTGTGTGTGTGTGTAATATAGATATATTATTTTACTTTTAAAAAGGAAACATTTAAATAGGTCTCCGCAGCTGAGAGACAGCGGAGATACAGGGCTCGTCGTGACGCAGATCCTGAAAGAAGGGCAGCATGTTTGGAGAAGCAGAGAGAGGCATGGCTCAGGTCACAAGGAAAGGTGAAGACAGTGGCAGATATGAGTGAGAGAGAGAAAAGAAGAAAGAGGGCCTACTGGAAGAAAGCAAAACAGAAGAGCAGAGAGAGAAAGAGCAGGCTTGAGAACGTAGTTACACCACCGGAGAGTCCACACAACCATCCACCTCAGAGCAGCAGGTAGAGTTCATGAGGCAAGACAGAAACAGGTTTATGCATTTAATGTTCCCAGTTACCCACATGTTTTGTCTGTACATTAATATACAATATACTGGTTGTTTATTTCAGACAGAAGAAGACTGGAAGAATAAAGGCCAAAAGAGGAAACTCAAAATTACATAGAGAAATACAGAAACTGAGAGACTTGATTGAAAAGCAAAAAAGAAAATCAGATAAATTTCGCAAGAAACTAAAAAGATACAATAGCACTTCAAAAGAGCATGTGTCAGAATCCCCAGGATCCAAGACTAGGCGACAACTTCAACATGCCTCTGTTTCCTCTGAGGTGCGCAGGTCACTGCTTGTGCACAATGCACTCATGGCCAACATGAAAGGTGCCTTTTTCACCCAAAACAAAAGGGCACATAGGCGGATAATGTCAGGGCTTGTAACAGGAAGAATCCTGAAAAAGTATGGCTTACAGCATGAAATGACTAAAACACTACACCTGTCCAGAAAAAAGAAGAGACTAGCTGATGCTGAAGGGAAAATTAAATACAGAAGCCTGTGCTATAGATTGCAAGAAAATGTTCACGAATTTTTGACAAGGGATGAAAACAGCCGTTTGACGGCAGGCAAAGCTCAAACAATCACGAGAGGGAAGAAGAAAAAACAGAAGAGGTTTTTAAATGACACCTTGAGAAACCTCCACAGGGAGTTTCTCATTGACCATCCTCATTCCAGCCTTTCCTACTCCTTGTTTTGCCGTCTGCGTCCATTCTGGGTAGTTCATCCAACAATCGCAGACAGAGAAACCTGTCTTTGCAAGGTCCATGAGAATTTTTCATTTCTTGCCGAAAAGCTTCACACGCTTAAATTAATTAAGTGTGTGGACATGGAGGATATGATGACATCCACACTGTAAAACCTAACACTGAAAGTTACTAAACTAAATGAGTACATTTAACTTATTTTATTTTAAAAGTTAGTATAACTTAATAAAATGTGATATTAACTCAAAAACTGCAATGTATTAAGCAGAACTTAAACCGATTAAGTTATGAATAAACTATTTTTTATTTTAGCTTTTAAATTTATTTTTCAAGAAATTACTTTTGTATAAGGAAATGAAATAAACACTTAAATAAATACATTTAAAGTTTACGGCTTCATTCCTACATTTAGGCAGAGCCCGTCTACGGAGAGCCTTGGCACTTCCTATTAGCCCCATTGTATCGATCTTGGTTGCAGTTCCATTAGAATTCCACTGGAGGTGATCGCGGGCGAGTGCAGACTGAATGGGAGTCTATGGGGCTAGACGGCTAAATGTGTATCTTTCACCTGATTGCCGTTGAGAAATCTCAGATTTTATTGTAGGTTTTGCAAGTTCAACATGGGTTATAGGTCGAAAGTTGAATGAACGAGTACTTATTTATTTTCGATTTCTTACAGGTTGAGTTGTTGTTGCCCATAACACGCTAGCATTCTGCTAATGACGTCAGCATTCTGACGTCATTGACATTTTAAAAGACTTTTTAAACCAAATAAGTGGCTCTAAAAAATCTAACACCCAGCAATGTGTAATTTCTTTGCATCTCCTTTCGAATACAACATTCAAATTACTAGACAAAAAATTATATCCTGAGAAAAGTGGATTTTGAGGGTTTTTCGCCATAGACCTCCATTCATTCTGCACTCGCCTGCGAGCGCCCCCGCATGGACAGAGACGTGTTACTGCAGCCAGTCCAGAAACCGGAAGTAAGCAGAGAGTGCCAATTCTCTTCCTATTAGACATTCTCTGATTTAGGTCTCTTTATGGCGTTCTCCCTCACGCACCGGAAAACCCCGCGTATTTATTTCAGTCTGCCCATCCCCCACAGCTCACACACGGAGTAACTCGCAACAGGATGGCGGCCATGAAGATATTTAACAGGTAAGCACGGCAAACTCAGGGCTGATAGCGCTCCGGCGCCACGCCGGATTTCCGGCGTACAGACGTGTCTGCGAAAAAAAAAAAAAAAAAAAAAAAAAAAAAAATCAGGTTCGCGTTCGCGTGAGAGGCGCTTTGCTTTCACTAAACCACACCAGTAAACTTCAGCCAATCGGTAATAGGGTAGGCAGGGGCTGGTCTTGGGTTTTGGCCAATCAGATTCAGCAGTCACTCCACATGCGAATTTGTTTTGTTTCCCATACACTACGAATGTGTTTCCCACACTGGCAGCGCGAAACATAGCCAAAGTCATGGAGTGCAACTTTATGAAGCCAGGGGAAGACAGTAGACACCAAACTTGTCGATAAAGGTGGATCAAACTTGACGAAAAAATTATCGCTAGCGAGCCTGATTTGAGGTAGCTCGCCAACAGCCGTTCATATATCGCGTCTTTTGCGCGCTCAAGTTCATTCAAATGTAGGCGCGCGGTAAGCGGTAATAGCGCGCTCATAATTGAAGCGACGCGTTCGTTTTTTTCCATGGAAATCCATTAGCCAATAAAACTTTTTTGTCTTGTGGAGAGCGCAGAGCATGGTTGCATAGCAATGACAGACGCCACGGGAAAATCGGACCTAATTTTACTATTAATAATAAAAGATAAGCTAAAGTGCATTGTAAATGTCAGTAATGTATCTTTTTTTGACTCTTTCTTTTTATAAATAATCATTTAAAGTCTGAAATATGTGAGGTTTATCTTTTTATAAAAAAAATTTGTCAAAACTTTTTGAACTTGTAACTTACATGTTAGTAGGCTATAACATGTTGGAAGACACTTTTAAAATCTGGCTATCATTTTTAATGGTATTATTTTAATGTTTATGTAAACAAAAAGTGCATATTGATGCTTATTTTATTTGCTGGTTTTCGACATAAAACTTGGTGAATTGATTTCATTGTGTAGTATTAGTACTTTTTGAACAGGATTCTGTGATAACCGTGATAATTTTTGTCACTATAATCATTAAATGAAATGTTCATGCCATTTCATCTCTAGTTATGATCAACTGAAATCAACTAATTATGTGTTTTTTACAGTATAATATGCAAAGTACAATTTTCAAAAAAAAATTTTTTATATCTGATTCTGTTCTTTTCTCTGACACGCGTTGTTGGGTGTGGAAGGTTACTAATGTGATTGCTTTATCTGTAAATTAAATAAATGCTTTTTCAATGACTGAATTCATTGAAATAAAATGAATTCTTCGATTTGAATATTTTTTTGGCAATGCGTCGTAGGTCTTAAATTTCAATCTTTATGGTCTTAAAATGTCTAAAAAAGGTCTTAAATTTGACTTCCTGAAACCTGCTACTGTAATATAGGCTTGTATACGCTGATTTCACGCAGCCGTTATTTTGAAATCGAAAGCGAGGCTCCGGTGGGAAGAAAACCGGAAGTGTCGCCTTTAATCATAGGAGAGTCGTGAATGTGATGGCGTATTGTTGTGTTTAATGATGTTGTGTCAATTCTAAAACTGTACATACATTTCTTTCATACTTTAGACTATATACAGTGAAATTCATTTATAAATAAAATAATTTTTTTATATAATTCAGAAAGTAAAAAAAGAAGCAGGAATGAACTATATACATATCCTATATTGGATATTAACATCCAAAAGTGTAAATCGCGGCAGCAGCTTCAGGTTGGTAGTCCAAAGGCATTGTTGTTTATCTTTACTTCCGGGGTTTTTCCCACCGGAGCCTCACTTTCGATTTCAAAATGGCGGCTGCGTGAAATCAGCGTATTGGGTTTGTTCATCTCATGTCTGAATGATGTCCATTTATATCCACAAAAGTCACAAGACTCTATCATTTAAGGGACTATTTATCAAAATGTTCTCATAGGGGAGCACACCCCTGGATCCCACTTGACAATTATGTTAATCAGGGCATATATCTTGGCTTAGATATATAGGGCCCGCTTACCTCCCAGGGAAAAAAGTTCAGGCTCAGGATTTTTTTATACTATCACCCCTGCAAACTGCTTCGTCCTCTTTAGAGCACTTTTATACGTTTAACGTTGTATTGTCGTGACTCTTCATCTTAAGAAGGCTGACTAGCTAAAGTAACGTACTTACTACTGTAGCAAGTTATGCCATTTGTGTCACGTCATAGAAACGACAAGCCAACGCGACATTGCATTTACTCAGAGATTTTTTATTTATTTATTTTTTATCAGAGGCAGTAACGTTAGTTGTACTGTGAGTACACGACAGTTTTGTCAGTGGAACAGTAATTTATATGTGTGTGCGTTTTGTCACATTTTTACAGACAAGCGTGTCCCGCGCAATTTTGGATATTTATCAGTGAGGACAAGACTGACTGACTCCACTAACCGTCATTCACACGTCAAAAACTAAAGAAATAGGTAACAGTTAACGTTAATACAAGCTGACATACTCTTTTATTTATTATGTTGTGAGTAAACCGCAGATTTGTAAGTGGAAAATTAATTTTTTGTGTTTTCTCATTTTAGCGTAAACAAACGTGTCCCGCGCAATTTTGGATATCGTGAGGAGACGTTATCATCCACCGACCGACATTCACCCGGCAAAAAGTAAATAAAAAAGGTAATACAAGCTGACCTATTTCTTCATTTATAATGCTGTGAGTAAATTTAATTTTTTTCAGTGGAAGATAAATTAATTTCTGTGTGTTTTCTCACATTTTTGCTTAGACAAAAGTGTCCCGAGCCATTTTGGATCATTATCAGTGATTGAGACTACCATCCAACGACTGTCATTCGCATGGCAACAACTGCAGAAATAGGTAATATAAGCTGACTTATTCCTTTATTTATTATGCTGTGAGTAAACCAGTTTTTTGACAGTGGAAAACTAATTAATATTTTGTGTGTTTTCTCACATTTTGGCATAGACAAACGTGTTCCTTGGGCAATTTTGGATATCGGTGAGGAGACTATCAACCACCGACCGTCATTCATAAAAAAAAAAAAAAAAAGGTATTTATAATGGAGTAAACTACAGTTTCGTCAGTGTAAGAGTAATTAATATTTTTGTGTTCCCTTTCGTGGTCACTCCGAGTTACGTCGGATGACGACGATTGGGGTTTCGCTTAGAAAGCCTCTCACCTTCGAGTATATAAAACGAGCCAATGGCAATGAAATGCCATGGGTCTGCGGAATTTGCATAGCGTATCTCCGCCCACCGCAGGGGGTATATAAGGAAGTACGCTGCAATATGCAGATATGTTTTCGCTTCGGAGCCAAGTTCAGTACTTCACTCCACAAGCCTTTTGAGTGTCATCTCAAATCTCTTCGAGACGAGCTGCTCTTCAGTGTGTTGGTGTGACGGCGCTTTCCAGCGAGATCGCATTTCCTGCTGCTGATTTGTGCAGTAATCTGCCGACAGTGAGTGTGTTTCTCCCTGGGCGCTTCAGCACTCTGCTGAGCTTTTCCACTCTCTAAAAGAGCTGCACGCGGCACGTCTTTTTCAAGACGGTTCGCCCGTGTATTTTCTGGATGTGTGTGCGTGAGTCATCTGCCTAACGGTCGCGAGTGCTGTTTTGCGTGTTGGGCTTAATCACGCTTGGCAGCGCTCGTTGATGAGTCATGTTTTAAAAAAGGGAACATGACCATCGCGATGTTTATAGATCAAGACTCAATGATCTCCATGTGAGTAGAGTCCCCTCTGCCACACCCCAATTTATCTCTTCCTCGAGAAGGGATACTTTGGCTGGTGGCCAGGGTGATCTGAGGGTTTGGTGTGGCACAACAACCGACGAGTCAATTCCTCGGGCCACACCCCCCTCCACATCGCAGACCATGCACTCACAGCATCACAAGGCGGGCTTGATTCCTCTGGAAATGAAGTTTCGACTGCGTTGCCTCCCACGGGAGTGCCATCGTTGCCGGGACCGATCCAGAGCTGTCAGCCATGCTTTCCCGGGCAGCTGAAAGCATCGGCTGGAGTGGCCCCGCCCTCCCCCCGAGCGCTGTAAGCTTCTCCCGGACGTGCATCAGGATGCCTGCGCTGCGCGAGACTCCACGTGACTTTCGCGGCCCGCGGGTGTCCTCCGCCTTCGCTGCTTTCGATCGCACGGCGATCATGGTCTGTATGTTCCCTGTCACTATCGTGGCACGGTCATGCAGTGCTGTGTGTCGCCTGCGCCTTCGATGCAGTGCTGTCCCGGGAGTTCTGTCGAACCGGCCGCAGTGGAACGCTAGTCCTTCCCTGGCCAACCCTGGCAGAACGCGGAAATTCTAACCACGCCCCTATGCTGGGACGCTATGCCTCCCATGCCCGGCCTGGTTGTTCCGCCGCGCACACTACTGACCTCGCTCTCGGGCGACATCGGTACCTGCGTGATCCTGGGTCAGGTGATGTCCACTATGTGGTCCAGACATGGGCTTAGCCAGGTTGATGTGGCAGGGTCTGAGAATTCATTTTCTCAGCTCCCCCATATCCCAGGCTGAGCTCTTTGGCGGTGTGGCTTCGACCACCTGAAGCAGACTCAGGTTCTGTACCGATGGTCATCCATCCGTGCGGTCTCCTTAGTCTACTTCCCGCCAAGGCCCCCTCCATGCGGCTGCTCCCCTCGGGCCTTCACCAGCTCTGAGTAGGAGGAAGTCGCAGGAGGGTGGCGCTGCCCGTCTCCGCCCCTTAGACTGCCACGTCAGCCTAAGCAGCACCCTTGAGGCGGGCAGCCTGGTCGGCGGTGTGGTTGAGGACTGCGCCCAACAGTCTTCGATCACTCCAGAAGCGGACTGAGGCTCTGCACTGACGGTCATCCGTTGGTGTGGTCTGCTTAGTCCGCTTCCCGCCGACGCCACCTCCATGCGGCTCCTTCCCTCGAGCCTTCACCGGTCCGAGCACGAGGAGGTCGCTGGAGGCTGGCACCGCCTGTCTCTGCCCCTTAGCCGGCTAACACCTGGCTAAGCAGCACTCCTGAGATGGGCAGCTTGGAGTTAGGGCTCAGTTCTTCGGGGAGTTGGGAGCAGGACCACTCCTTCCCCCAGTGGAGGGCTGGGGGAGAATCTTGTTCTAAAAGAACTGATGCTCTTTCTCTGAGCTTTAAGAGGCAGTGGATGACAGCACGCGCCGCCCACGGGCCACGCTCCTCTCATCCCCCCTCTGTCGCCAGACCCCTGCCAGAGCACGCCCCCGTGGGACGCGCGCCCTCCCCTGGCCTCCTCTGGCAGGACGCGGTTAATGACCGTGCCCCCGCACAGGGCCGCTATGCCACCCTCGCCGGTGCCGGTCATTCCGCCTCGCTGCCCCACCGACGGTACGTCTGTGGTTCGTATGACCCCGCTGGTGCACTTTCTGGAGGCCTGGCTAGAGCTTCCCAGACTGTCCCGCTGGGTCGCGAGAACCATCAGGCTCGGTTACGCGATTCAGTTTGCGCGATCTCCTCCCCGCTTCAGGGGAGTCCGCTTCACTGTGGTCGGTGGCAATGCCCCGGTCATGAGAGCGGAGGTCGCCACCCTACTGGCGAAGGGTGCGATCGAGATTGTCCCTCCAGCCGAGATGAAGTCCGGCTTCTACAGCCCTTACTTCATTGTACCCAAGAAGTCCGGTGGGTTACGGCCAATCCTCGACCTGCGCGTCTTGAACCGCTCCCTTCACAGGCTGCCGTTCAAGATGCTAACGGCCAAACACATCCTCCAGTGTGTGCGGCCGCAGGATTGGTTTGCAGCGATCGACCTGAAGGACGCCTACTTCCATGTCTCCATTTTACCTCGACACAGACCGTTTCTACGGTTTGCTTTCGAGGGGCAGGCATACCAGTACGCGGTTCTCCCTTTCGGGCTAGCCCTGTCTCCTCGCGTCTTCGCGATGGTCGTCGAGGCAGCCCTTGTTCCCCTCCGGGAACACGGGGTTCGCATCCTGAACTATCTCGACGACTGGCTGATCCTAGCTCACTCTCGAGACCAGGTTTGCGAACACAGGGACTTAGTGCTCCGGCACCTAGTTCGTCTGGGCCTTCGGGTCAACTGGGAGAAGAGCAAACTCTGCCCCGTGCAGAGGATCTCTTTTCTCGGTATGGAGATCGACTCGGTCGCCATGTGCGCGCAGCTTACGAGCGAGCGCGCGCAGTCACTGCTGACTTGTCTTCGTCAGTTCGAGGGCAAGAGTGCGGTTCCACTGAAACTATTTCAGAGGCTCCTGGGGCATATGGCATCCGCAGCCGCAGTTACGCCGCTGGGATTGCTTCATATGAGACCGCTTCAGCTTTGGCTTCGCGATTGAGTCCCGAGGTGGGCATGGCAACACGGCATGCTCCGAGTCCCAGTGACTCCAGCCTGCCGTCAGACCTTCACCCTGTGGTCGAACCTCAAATTTCTACGGGCCGGAGTGCCCTTAGAATGAGTTTCCCGGCATGTTGTTGTATCAACAGATGCCTCCACCACGGGCTGGGGCGCCATGTGCAATGGTCATGCTGCCGCGGGCTCCTAGACAGGACCCCAGCGCCTTCGGCATGTCAATTGCCTCGAGTTGCTGGCTGTACGTCTCGCCCTGCACCGCTTCCATGCACTGCTCAGGGGTCAGCACGTACTAGTCCGATCAGACAATACCGCGACAGTAGCGTACATCAACCATCAGGGTGGTCTACGCTCCCGCCGTATGTCGCAACTCGCTCGCCACCTCCTCATATGGAGTCAGAAGCATCTGAGGTCGCTTCGAGCCATTTATATCCCGGGACACCTGAACCAGGCGGCCGACGAGCTGTCTCGAGTTCGGCCTCTCGCTGGAGAATGGCGACTCCATCCCCAGACGGTCCAGCTGATTTGGGGTCAGTTTGGCGACGCACAGATAGATCTGTTTGCCTCCCACGACTCGTCCCATTGCGACCTGTTTTATTCCCTGACCGAGGGCACGCTCGGCACGGATGCACTGGCGCACAGCTGGCCGCGGGGCCTACGCAAGTATGCGTTTCCCCCAGTGAGCCTTCTTGCGCAGACCTTGCGCAAGATCAGGGAGGACGAGGAGCAGGTCATTTTGGTTGCCCCGTATTGGCACAACCGGACCTGGTTCTCCGAACTAGTACTCCTCGCGACAGCACCTCCCTGGCCAATTCCCCTGAGGAAGGACCTCCTTTCTCAGGGACGGGGCACCCTTTGGCACCCTCGTCCCGATCTTTGGAACCTCCACGTGTGGCTTCTGGACGGGACGAGGCAGGTTTGAGTACCCTACCACCAGCGGTGGTGGCTACCATCACTTCCGTTAGAGCATCGTCCACGAGACATGCCTATGCGTTGAAGTGGAACCTCTTCGTCAACTGGTGTTCTTCTAAACATCAAGAACCCACGAATTGCCCCATCAGTGTCGTGCTTTCCTTCCTGCAAGAAGGGTTGGAGCGAAGGCTGTCTCCCTCCACCCTGAAAGTGTATGTTGCCGCCATTGCCGCACATCACGAAGCAGTTGATGGTAAGTCTCTGGGGAAGCACGACCTGATCGTCAGGTTCCTGAGGGGAGCGAGAA
This sequence comes from Abramis brama, assembly GCA_022829085.1. Lineage (NCBI taxonomy): Eukaryota > Metazoa > Chordata > Actinopteri > Cypriniformes > Leuciscidae > Abramis > Abramis brama. The sequence goes on along the minus strand of CM040769.1, from coordinate 44,335,902 downwards.
GACTGAATCCTCCTCGTCCTCCCCTCGTACCCTCTTGGGACCTCTCAGTGGTTCTAACTGCCCTGCAGAGTGCTCCATTTGAGCCTTTGCAATCAGTTCCTGTCTTTGAAGACAGCGCTCCTGGTTGCATTGGCCTCCATCAAGAGGGTAGGGGACCTGCAGGCATTTTCGGTTGACGAAGCGTGCCTGGAATTCGGGCCGGCTAACTCTCACGTGATCCTGAGACCCCGGCTTGGATACGTGCCCAAGGTTCCTACCACACCCTTTCGAGACCAGGTAGTGAACCTGCAAGCGCTGCCCTTGGAGGAGGCAGACCCAGCCTTGGCACTGCTCTGTCCAGTACGCGCCCTTCGTGCTTACGTAGACAGAACGCGGTGTTTCAGGACCTCAGACCAGCTCTTTGTCTGTTATGGTGGGAAGCTGAAGGGAAAGGCTCTCTCAAAGCAAAGGTTATCTCACTGAATAGTGGATACCATTGCTTTGGCATACCAGCAGCAGGGTCGTCAATGCCCCCTTGGTGTGAAAGCCCACTCCACTCGTAGTGTGGCTTCCTCTTGGGCTCTAGCGCATGGCGCCTCGCTAACAGACATTTGTAGAGCTGCAGGCTGGGCGACACCCAACACATTCGCGAGATTCTATAATCTCCGAGTAGAGCCAGTTTCTTCTCATGTACTCGCTTCAACCAGCCGGTACTAGATTCTGCTCAGGTGTCTTCGCTTGCTCGCCATTCCTCTCCACGGACGGGATACGTGCGATCATCTTCTCAGGTGAGTCTGATAAGCTCTGAGTTCCTCCAGCACTGGTTACGTCAACGCCTGAGTTATGCCAATCTGCCATAACACAGCTTTTGCGCTTGACTAGGTGCCTCCATGTGCATGGTCCCCCCTTTGGGCGACCCCCACATGTGTATTCCACTGTAAGTCTCTTTTGAGCGTGTGTCTTTCCCTTGGCAAGCCACCTTGCCACCCCTGGGGTTTAAATATTCCACCTGCGGCTGGACACCTCAGTGATACCCCATATGCATCCCTCTGGGTCATATGTGTCTCTCAAGTCCCCCCCTTAATGGTTGGGCATAATTGCATATTTCTCCTGAGATATGCTTCCCAGTGTACCTTGGTATTCCTGTGTTAAGTAGGACTCCTTCGTTCGTGCTAGTCTCACAACAGGGAGCTCAGACTTACGCAGGGCACTGGATGACAGCCGAGGTGGCGTGATTAGACTGGAACCCCAATCGTCGTCATCCGACGTAACTCGGAGTGACCACGAAAGGGAACGTCTCGGTTACGGATGTAACCCTCGTTCCCTGAGTAGGGAACGGAGACGTTACGTCTTCCTGCCACTTCCGCTGTATCGCTGAAAAACGCCTGAGTTCAGTCTCGGCTCCTCAGCGAAGACATATCTGCATATTGCAGCGTACTTCCTTATATACCCCCTGCGGTGGGCGGAGATACGCTATGCAAATTCCGCAGACCCATGGCATTTCATTGCCATTGGCTCGTTTTATATACTCGAAGGTGAGAGGCTTTCTAAGCGAAACCCCAATCGTCGTCATCCGACGTAACGTCTCCGTTCCCTACTCAGGGAACGAGGGTTACATCCGTAACCGAGACGTTTTCTCACGTATTTGCATAGACAAACGTGTCCCGTGCAATTTAGGGTCTATATTAGTGAGGAGACTGACTGACTATCCTCCACATCGACTGTCATTCACGCGGCAACAATTAAAGAAAAAGGTACTACAAGCTGACCTATTCTATTTATTATGCTGTGAGTAAATTACAGTTTGTCAGTGGAAAATGTATACTTTTTTTTTTTTTTTTTTTTTTTTTTCGTGTTTTGTTTTTTTTCTTCACAGTTCGGAATAGACAAACGTGTCCTGCGCATTTTTGGATCTATATCAGTGAGAAGACTGACTGACTATCCTCCAGCGACTGTCATTCACATGGCAAAAACTAAAGAAAAAGGTAATTTCCCAGGGAAAGCAAGAACTGAGAACTGATAAGAATGTAAAATGTGCACCTTGAAATGCAATGTAAGTCACTTTGGATAGAAGCGTCTGCCAAATGTGTAAATGTAATGTAATACAAGCTGAGATATAAAGGGCATGCACTGACATCACTTTCCTGCCGGAACACGCCCCCCCTAGTCAGACTGAGTGGCTAAAGAGCTGTAGCGTGTTAACAGGGAAACTGAGAAAACTCGAGTAAAACAAAGGATTATCAGTTTAAATTAAAGGTTGGACTGGATATAGTGTTCCTAACAACTTATCAAAGATCCAGTGATCCATGGATATTGACATGCAGTCAGGAATCCTGTTTTCTGACATTTTATATGTGCCTGGTTTCGACGATTATTTCAGTTATTTAATTCAATTTACAATTATTCAGAATATATGATGGTAAATATTTAACTGATGAGTTGTCAATACAATATATAACAATACAATATACAGTACCAGTCAAAAGTTTGGAAACACTACTATTTTTAATGCTTTTGCAAGAAGTCTCTTATGCTCATCAAGCCTGCAGTTAAAAAAAAAAAAAAAAAAAAAAAAGTAATATTATGAAATATTATTACAATTTAAAATAATGGTTCTCTTTTTTAATATACTTTAAAATGTAATTTATTTTTGTGATGCAAAGCTGAATTTTCATCAGCAAGTACTCCAGTCTTTGGTGTCTTATGATCCTTCAGAAATCATTCTAATATGCTGATTTATGATCAATGTTGGAAACAGTTGTGCTGCTTAGTATTTATTTTTATATCCTGAGATACTTTTTTCAGGATTATTTGATGAATAAAAAGTTAAAAAGAACTGTATTTATTTAGAATAGAAATCTTTTGTAACAATATACACTACCATTCAAAAGTTTGGGAACAATAACTTTTTTTTTTTTTAAAGAAATTAGTACTTTAATTCAACAAGGATGTGTTAAATTGATAAAAGGTGATGGTAACGATTTATATTGTTAGAAATGTTTTTATTTTGAATAAATGCTGTTTTTATGAATAAATGCTGTTAACGTTTTACTCATCAATGAATCCTGAAAAAAGTATTCCAAAAAAATATATTAAACAGCACAACTGTTTCCATCATTGATAATAACTGAGTATCAAATTATCATATTAGAATGATTTCTGAAGGATCATAAGACACCAAAGACTGGAGTACTTGCTGATGAAAATTCAGCTTTGCATCACAAAAATAAATTACATTTTAAAGTATATTAAAAAAGAGAACCATTATTTTAAATTGTAATAATATTTCATAATATTACTGTTTTTTTTGTTTTTAACTGCAGGCTTGATGAGCATAAGAGACTTCTTGCAAAAGCATTAAAAATAGTAGTGTTTCCAAACTTTTGACTGGTACTGTATATGGTATGATTTTACCCCTAAATTCAGCATAGTCTGACAGTCTGTAAAAATAAAACCTCGGCTTTCTTGTCAAATCTAGTTGTATTGTCAATCTCAAAGCTCTTTTCCATTTTTAGATGTGCTTTGTGTGTTTTTCGCGGCATTTATGCTGAAAACAAATGCTGCCGCTCAGTCTTTTTGCCACTTAGTGGGCGTAACCGCAGTCACTCCAGCCGACGGTGACGTCACGCCTAACCTCTATTCTAGCATTTATGCTGTGAGTAAACCAGTTTTGTCAGTGGAAGATTAATGTTTTTTTTTTTTTTTTTTCACAGTTCGCCAGACAGAAGTCCTGTGCAATTTTGTATTTTGGACAGTGAGGAGACTGACAGACAATCTTTCACAACATTCATCCCTAAAAACCTTTTGTAAAATAAATGATTTTTCAATAAATACTATTAATAACTGCATCCTTTTCTTTGACCATTTCTTTATACCAGGGTTCCTCAAACTCGATCCTGGAGGGCCGCTGTCCTGCAGAGTTTAGCTCCAACACTGATCAAACACACCTGAGCAAGCTAATCAATGTCTTCAGGATCTCTAGAAACTCACAGCTAGGTGTGTTTGATCAGGGTTGGAGCTAAACTATGCAGGACAGTGGCCCTCCAGGACCGAGTTTGAGGAACCCTGCTTTATACCAATGTTTTTCCTTTGTCAAGTCAAGTCAAGTATATTTGTATAGTGCTTTTCACAATACAGATTGTATCAAAGCAGCTTCACAGTATTAAATTAAAATAATACAACAAGGTTTGTTTCTAGTGGAATTTATTGATAAAAATCAAATTAGATATCCCCAGAATATCCCCAACTGAGCAAGAAAATGCTCTCCCTCCTTTGGTGGATCTGGATATCCTAGGTATGACCAAAAGCCGTAAATTAAGTGATCTTAAAGAGCGCGATGGATTAGGGCGATAGAAGATCCGTTAAATAGACTGGAGCTAAGCCGTTTAGGGCAAGGCAAGGCAAGGCAAGGCAAGTTTATTTATATAGCACTTTTCATACACAGTGGCAATTCAAAGTGCTTTACATAGAAGAAATTAAAATAATAAAAAGAAATAAGAATAATTAAAACAGTTTAGAAAAATAAAAAATAAAATACAGTACAGTACAAACAGTCGGACGAACATTGGCACAGTGCTCATTCATTAAATGCATAGCTAAACAGATGTGTTTTGAGTCTGGATTTGAATGTGACTACTGTAGGAGCACGTCTGATCTCCTCTGGAAGCTGGTTCCAGCTGCGGCTGGCATAATAGCTAAAAGCGGACTCGCCATGCTTTGAGTGAACCCTTGGTATTTCTAGCTGATATGATCCTAATGATCTGAGTGATCTGTTGGGTTTATATTCAGTGAGCATATCTGCAATGTATTGAGGTCCTAGGCCATTAAATGATTTATATACCAGTAATAATACTTTAAAATCAATCCTAAATTTAACTGGGAGCCAGTGTAAAGACCTGAGGACTGGTGTGATATGTTCATATTTTCTGGTTCTGCTCAGAATCCTGGCGGCAGCGTTCTGTATGAGCTGCAACTGTCTTATGGTCTTTTTGGGAAGGCCAGTGAGGAGTCCATTACAATAATCCACCCTGCTGGTGATGAAAGCATGAACAAGTTTCTCTAAGTCTTGTCTGGAAACAAAGTATCTAATTCTTGCAATATTTTTTAGATGATAGTATGCTGATTTAGTTATTGCTTTGACATGACTACTGAAACTAAGGTCTGACTCTAGTGTCACACCAAGATTCCTGACTTGATGTTTAGTTGTTTGACCCCTAGAGTGAAGGTATGCGTTCACCTTGAGAACTTCATCTTTGTTTCCAAATGCAATGACTTCAGTTTTGTCTTTGTTTAACTGAAGAAAGTTTTGACACATCCAACTGTTGACTTCATCAATGCATTGGCACAGGGAGTCAATGGGGCTGTAATCGTTAGGCGATAGGGCTAAGTAGAGCTGTGTGTCGTCTGCATAGCTGTGGTAAGCAATTTGGTTCTTTCTCATTATTTGGCTCATTGGGAGCATATACAGGTTGAACAGGAGTGGCGCAAGAATTGAGCCTTGAGGGACTCCACATGTCATGGATGTCCACTCAGACTTATGATCTCCTATACTCACATAATAACCTCTCCCATCTAAGTATGACCTGAACCATTTTAGGACTTTCCCAGAAAGCCCCACCCAGTTTTCCAGCCTGTCAAGAAGTATGTTATGATCGACAGTGTCAAATGCAGCACTGAGGTCGAGTAGCACCAGCACTGATAATTTGCCTAAATCAGTATTTAAGCGAATATCGTTTATTATCTTTATGAGCGCTGTCTCTGTGCTGTGGTGCGGTCGGAAACCAGATTGAAAATTGTCAAAGTATCCATTCGAGCATAAGAATTTGTTCAGCTGATTGAAGACAACTTTTTCAATGATCTTGCCTATGAAAGGAAGATTTGAGATCGGCCTATAGTTGCTTAATATGGTCTTATCCATATTGTTCTTTTTCAGGAGGGGCTTGACAACTGCAGTTTTCAGGGAGTTTGGAAAACTCCCAGAGCGAAGTGAGACATTTACCACTTCTAGAAGATCTGCTTCTAAACTATTTAACACACTTTTGAAAAATGATGTGGGAAGTGTGTCAAGAGCACAGGTTGATGTTTTAAGGTGCTGTACGGTTTCTTCCAAAATTTTGCCATCAATTTCTTTGAAGTCAGACATAGTAACTACTTTCTCAGGTGGTTTGATGGTCTGTCTAACCCCAGGGCAACTCAAAGATGTGCTGATCGCCTTTCTGATATTATTGATTTTCTCAGAGAAGAAAGAGGCAAACTCACTGCACTTGTTGTCTGAGAGCATTTCACTGGGAATCTGGCTTGGGGGGTTTGTCAGTCTCTCTACAGTAGCAAAAAGAGTGCGTGTGTTGTTTAAATTACTGTTTATAATATTTGAGAAGAAAGTCTGTCTAGCTTTGCCTAGTTCCATATTAAAAGCATGGATGCTGTCTTTGTAGATGTTATAATGGACTACAAGTTTTGTCTTCCGCCACATGCGCTCTACTTTTCTGCATTGTCTTTTCATATTTTGCACTGCTGTTGAGTTTCTCCAAGGTGCTTTTTGTCTGCCACTCTTCTTCCTGACTTTAACAGGAGCAATATCATCAATTACACTTTTAACTTTTGAGTTAAAGGAATCAAGGAGAAAATCAACAGAGTCTGCAGATATGCTTGGTGTTAAGGATATAGCCTTCATAAATAGTACACTAGTGTTCTCATTTAAGCATCTCTTCTTGACAGACACAGATCTAGCTTCAGTGGCAGGAGAGATCAATATATCAAAGAAAATACAGAAATGATCAGACAGTGCTACATCCTTAATAACAATCGATGAAATGTTTAGACCCTTACTGATAAGTAAATCTAGAGTGTGTCCACGATTGTGTGTGGGTCCATGAACATGCTGAGTCAGATCAAAAGTTTTTAAAACAGTATTGATTTCTTTTGCCATATTGGTTTCTGCATTATCTATGTGGATGTTTAAATCTCCAGCAATGGCAAAACAGTCAAACTCTGATGTAATTATTGATAACAGTTCTGTAAAGTCCTCAGCAAAGGCTGGAGAGTATTTTGGAGGCCTGTAAATAATGATAAGTAAAATGCGTGGAGCACCTTTTAACACAATACCCAGATATTCGAAAGACAAGTAATTCCCAAATGATATTTGCTTACATTGATATATATCTTTAAAAAGAGCAGCTAGACCCCCACCTCTCTTACCAGCTCTGCAGACACTCATAAAAGTAAAGTTCGGGGGGGCTGCTTCATTGAGGATTGTTGCACTGCAGCTGTCTTCTAGCCAGGTTTCATTTAGAAGCATAAAATCCAGATTGTTTGTGGTTAAGTCGTTGACTAGAAGTGATTTATTTTTAAGTGAGCGAATGTTAAGGATTGCTAACTTAACAGACTTACTTTTCCCCACAGCAATATTAGTTTGACGTGTAAGAGGCACCAGATTAGTTAGGTTTGCTGCACGGCTATTGAAGGCCTTAGACTTTCTATCTTGTAATAGAACAGCAATAGAGGAAGATACAGGCACACTGGGTTCCCGTTTGTTCTGTAAACATTTGAGAAAGTTACTGTTATCAAAACGGGGACCCGACACATATCACTGAGAGCTGGTATCAGTTGTTTTCGGTTCACCTCGAGCAGATGGAGGAGGGTGTGGGCCCTGGCGTTGTGGCAGAGGCCGAAGAGCTCTCACAGGAGGGGGAGGGCGAGCTGGGCCCGCAGGCTTGGGTGGTAATGGTGCCTGTCTTTTTTTGGTTGGTATTTGGGGGCTTGCAGCAAAAGAGTGGGATAGTCTGGTTCCAGCATACACCAGTTCTTCCATTTTCTGTGAGAAGCACAGGAGTGGAGTTGCTGGGGAGAGGGAGAAAGTGTCTGGTGAAAGGGGCTGTTGCTCTGGTGTTATCGGAGGTTGTGATATGCTGTCCTGGATTCCCTGGCTGTTTTCCAGGAAGTCGTCCTTGGGTGGTGAATCTTGGAGCAGTTCTGATATGTCTGTCTGTGGTGAGCTGTGTGGACAGGGCTCAGCTGATATTGTGTCCGTGAGCAGAGGTTGTTGTGGCGGAGTGGTGTTATCATGTCCATTTTGCTGTTGAAGTGAAGTCCCGTGGTCATTCATACTGTATCCAGGTGTGTGTGTGCCGTTCAGATTGAGTGGATTGGCACACACTGCAGAAGGATGATTGAGGGAGAAGTAGATATTGTCCTTTAACACTCTTGAACCAAGTTTGTTTGGGTGATGGCCATCCCGATGAAAAAGTTGTCTCTGACTCCAGAAAAGATTGAAATTGTCAATGAAGTTTACTCCTTTTATATTGCAGGTTTTTTGCAGCCACGTATTAAGCCCAAGCAACCGTGAAAACCGGTTTGTTCCTCTTGCTGGGAGTGGTCCACTGATGAATGTTTGCACTTTCAGTCTTTTAAGTGTTTCAAAAAGTTCATTGAAATCCTTTTTAAGGAGTTCTGACTGCTCTTTATGAATATCATTCTTCCCCACATGAATGATGAGTCGATTTGCAGTCTTATGTTTCATCAGAATGTTATGAAGTTCCCTGTTTACATCAGAAGTTGTTGCTTGTGGAAGGCAGCATGTAGTTGTATCCCTGCCGCTAATGTTTCTGATTATGGAGTCCCCCACTATCAGAGTCCTGGGCTCGGCTGCGCTCTGAGCTGAGTGCCGCTGTCTGCTCGACCTTGAGCACCAGTTAGCATCAGTGTTAGCCACTGGCCCATTCAGTCTGTGTTCGATCACATTCATCACATTTGGGGATTCCTCATTTACATTCATTAGCACTTCAAATCTGTTCTCAAGATGTATAGGCGGTGGTTGGAGACCAGTGTTTGCAATCCTTGTCAGAGCTGTATCTGGGGTAGAGGATGCTACTGCGGCAATATGTGATGCTCATGACAATCTGATGTCTCGAGTGTCTTTGGGTCTCCCTCCCTGTTTGTGCCATCGATTAGTAAGTCGATCGGCTTGTTTCTCTACCTGTCGAGGAGCACTAGTTTCATGGGACTCACCGGTATGCTGAGGGTGTCCATGATGAAGCTCTGTTGTGTGCTCCGTCTGGTTTGGTGGTCCTGTAAGTAACTTTGTTTCAAGAACTGCAATCCTTTGTAAAAGTCTGTGGCAGTTAGTGCAGCAAGTAGATTCCAGAAGAGGCATTTTCTCTTATCCTTGAGGCAGTTGTGTTTTCCTTTCCTGGAATGTAAGCTGGCCGGGTAAAAGAATTCTCAGTTTTTGTAGTAATCCAAACTTTGTCGTCTGAGCACTGTGCTGATTTGCTGAAGTTAAAATTAGGTGATAAAAGGAAATAAAATAAAGGAAATAAAATATAAGAAAATAGGAGATAAAATGTAAAAGCGATAGAGCAAAGCGCGGAGCAGTAAGCGAGAGCGTCCGAACAGTAGCTGAGCAGGAAGTCAATGGGGCTTTATAAGTCAGTAGCAATACCTTGTAATTAATACGGAACTTTATAGGTAACCAATGCAGTGATGATAAAATCGGTGTTATATGATCATATTTTCTTGATCTAGTAAGAACTCTAGCGGCGGCATTCTGGACTAACTGTAGCTTGTTAATTGAGGATGCAGGACAACCGGCTAATAAAGCATTACAGTAATCTAGTCTCGAGGTCATGAATGCATGAACTAACTTTTCTGCATCAGAAACTGATAGCATATTACGTAGCTTAGCAATGTTTCTAAGGTGGAAAAAGGCGGTTTTTGTAACATATGAAATATGATTTTTGAAAGACAGGTTGCAATCGAGTATAACACCCAGGTCTTTTACTGTAGAGGATAAAGTAACAGGACATCCTACTATATTAAAGTTGTATTGCGAAAGGTTTTGTGGGCGGTTTTTTGAACCGATAAGTAGTACCTCTGTTTTGTCTGGATTTAATAAAAGAAAATTACGCGTCATCCAATCTTTTATATCTTTAACACACTCTGTCAATTTGGATAATTTAGCGTTTTCATCTGGCCGTGATGAAATATATATTTGAGTGTCATCAGCATAACAATGGAAACTAATTCCATGTTTCCTTATAATATTTCCAAGTGGCATCATATATACTGAGAATAATAGAGGGCCTAACACAGATCCCTGCGGCACTCCATAGTTTACTGGAGTTATGATCGATTTTTCTCCATTTAAAGAGACAAAATGGTAGCGGTCAGATAGGTATGATCTGAACCAGCTTAATGCTTGTCCTTGAACACCAGTATAATTTTGTAGTCGATCTAAGAGTATTGTGTGATCTATAGTATCGAACGCAGCACTAAGATCAAGTAAAACTAGTATTGAGATACAGCCTTGGTCAGAAGCTAAAAGTAAATCATTTGTGATTTTAACGAGCGCAGTTTCAGTGCTATGGTGCGGCCTGAATCCTGACTGAAACTTTTCATAGATATCATTTTCTTGCAAGAAAGAGCCCAGTTGAGCGGACACCACTTTTTCTAATATTTTAGACATAAATGGAAGATTTGAAATGGGTCTATAATTTGCTAGGTTATTATGATCTAATTGTGGTTTCTTAATGAGAGGTTTTATCACTGCCAGTTGAAATGTTCTTGGAACATGACCTAAAGATAAAGACGAGTTAATAATATTGAGGAGAGGCTCTTCCACTACAGGTAACACTTCTTTCAGTAGCTTAGTTGGTATAGGATCTAATAAACATGTTGTAGTTTTAGATGAAGTGATAAGTTTATTTAACTCTCTTTGTTCTATAGTTGTAAAGCACTGTAATTGTTCTTGCGGGGTGATGATTGAGGCTGAATTATAAGGCGCAATTGAAGATTGAACGTTTACAATTGTGATTCTGATGCTTTCTATTTTCTCAGTGAAGAACTTCATAAAATCATTACTACTAAACTGTAACGGGATATTTTGTTCGGGTGACGTCTGTTTATTTGTTAGTCTAGCCACGGTGTTAAATAAAAACCTTGGATTATTTTGGTTATTTTCTATTAGTTTGCGGAGGTGCTCAGCCCTGGCCGCTTTTAGGGCCTTTTTATAATGTGACATACTGTCTTTCCATGCGATTCTAAAGACCTCTAAATTAGTTTGTTTCCATTTACGCTCTAAAATACGGGTTTCTCTCTTTAGAACATGCGTAGTATTATTGTACCACGGTGCTTTAATTTTCTCTCTGACCTTTTTTAATCTAATAGGTGCAACAACATCCAATGTTCTAGAGAGAATAGTGCTCATAGTGCTAGTTAGTTCTTCTAGTTCATCTGTTTGTTTGGGTTCAGGCAGCAGCTGAGACAGATCAGATAAGCAATTCGAGAAATTATCTATGGTGGATGGAAGGATTGTTCTGCCTGGTTGATAACGCGGCGCTGCATGACATATTACAGCAGTACGTAATATGCAAGTTACCATGTAATGGTCAGTGACTTCATCACTTTGCGGTATAATCTCTATATCGGTTGGATCGGTTCCATGTGATATAATTAAATCGAGTGTATGATTAAGACGATGAGTTGGTCCGGTGACGTTTTGCTTGACCCCAAATGAATTTAATAAATCTGTAAACGCAGCCCCTAACGCATCATTTGTGTTATCTACGTGTATGTTAAAATCTCCAACAATTAATGCTTTATCTACATTGACTAATAGGTCTGAGAGAAAATCTGCAAACACTTTTAGGAAATCAGCGTAAGGCCCAGGCGGTCTATATACGGTAGCCAAGGCTAGAGATAATAGGGATGTTTTTCTAACATCTAAGAGCGTAACATTTAGTACAAGTACTTCAAACGAAATAAACTTATAACCCGCTTTCTGAGTAACATTGAGAATATCTCTATAGATTGTTGCAACACCACCGCCACGACCAATCAGACGGGGCTCATGCTTATAGGAGTATCCAGGAGGAGCAGACTCATTTAGACCGAAATAATAATTTGGTTTAAGCCAGGTTTCAGTAAGGCAAAGTACATCGAAGCTATTATCTGTGACTATTTCATTTACAATAACTGCCTTAGGTGTGAGTGATCTAATGTTTAGAAGACCTAGCTTTAGAAATTGTTTTTGTTTACTAATAGCAACATTTTCTGTTTTAATAACAATTCGATTTTTCCTAGATCCTGCAGTAGATTTATTATTTGATCTCACTAAACGAGGAATAGACACGGTTTCTATGCAATATTCTACAATAGTATTTATATCAGTTAAATTGGTGCAGCAGAGACTATGATTTGGACTTTTGGTTACTAGTCAAAAGGTATTTAACATTTTGGAGATGTTATCCGACAGAAGATCTGCTCCGAATCTGCTTGGGTGTAAGCCATCGGCACGGAAAAGCCTAGGACGCTCCCAAAACAGATTCCAATTATTTACAAAGAGCAGTTTCTGCTCATTGCACCATGACATTAACCATTGATTTAGCGCAAATAATCTGCTAAACTTTTCATGTCCTAGTCGGTACGTGGGAAGCGGTCCTGACACTATGATCGTTGTTTCAGGCGATGTGCTGCGTACCGTATCGATCAGATTCCTGAAGTCTTTCTTCAGAATCTCCGTCTGGCGCATCCTGATGTCGTTCACTCCCGCGTGCAGGACAACAGTTCCGACGCGCTCGTCACCGTTCAGAATCTCGGGAACGTGAGTAGCGATTTCAGAAACACGAGCACCAGGAAAGCAGTGACTGTGCACCTTACTTTTACCTAACGTTGCGCGTACGTGCCGAACGATGGAATCGCCGATGATCACAGCATCGCGTTCTGTTTCGCGAAGAGGGGAGAAGCGGTTTTGTGTGGATAACTCGAAAACCGGGAGGGTCGGAGACAGTCTTGGTCTAGACCTGACTCGCGTCTTCCGCTGCGGAACCACCCAGGCTTCGTGGTGGCGTGTTGGAGCCGGAGTGAACGAGACCATGGCTGATCGCGACCTCGGCGCTCGGGACCTATGTTGAGAAACGCACGGAGTAGACGAAGTCGGAGTCAGCGGGTTAGTAACGTTAATCTCTGATTTGTGTGCATCGGCGCGTGATGTTTCAAGAGCTAACCGCCGGTCTATCAGCTCGGCTTGTCTCAATAAAAGGTCGTGGATCTGTTTCTCAACAGCTTCCAGCTCAGACTGCAACGCGTGCAGCTCAAATGTGTCCTCACCTGCACCAAAAGGTAGACTACTTACATCTGATATATTCGCCATTTTAACAGATGGACAGTAAGTTAGCAACGAAGCTACCAGTGATGCTATCAATATTAATACTAATTTATGACTGAAGTCTTAGATATAATCCGTCTTTTTAGTGGTACGGGTGTAGAGTAGACGCACGATAGGCGAAAAATGTTTGTAAGTGAGTGTTGAGAAGACGCGTTCAGCCGTGATCCACGGACGTAACCTATAGGAGTATCCAGCGTTGGATCACTAATAGGCTTGAGACGCGTCTGCTCAACAGTCCGCGTTGTAACTATGAGGGTTGAGCAGTAGTGCTTCTCAGTGAGGTAAAGTAGAAAATGTTTGTTGTAAGTTTAAAGAATAAAATCAAGATTTATAAATCAAATCGATGGAGCTTTGTCTTATAAAACTTTATTAATTTGAGTTTAATCAACTTACATCATTTACGGCAATCGGTTTCCTAAAACCATTTGAGTAGCTATATAGTTAAGACTTGATTAGATTTATTAAATGAACTCAAACCAGTTAGTTTAAATGGTTTAAATTACTTAAGTTTAATGGAATGAACTTAAAATATTCAAGTTACATATACTCAAAATGATTGACTAAACGAACTATAACTAATAAATTATGAGTTAATATGACTCAATATATATAAGTTCACAATACTCATATGTATTTATTTTTAAACTTAAATGGTTTGCCGCACTCAGTTTCCTCAATTGGTTTGAGTTGAGTTAACTTGTTGGGTTTTACAGTGCATAAGCTGCAATACAAAATCGTACTCGGTTACTAACGTAACCTCGGTTCTCTCTAGAGAGGGAACGAGTACTGCGTAAGTCTTACGCTAGGGGAAATCTCTTTTCCGCGAGATACTGAAGCCAAAAATTATCCTTAATTTTGAAATAATGTAAAACGCGTTGCGGCAGCATGCAGACACAGGCGAGACGGCTCGCGCGCCTATTGGCTGCCCTGCGGCAACTGCAGCAGCCTATCGATAAGGCCTTTTCGTGACGTCAGCTCCAATGGGGGCGCTTCGCGCCCAATACGTCACGTCCCGCCAGAATGGGCTATAAATATAGCTTCGAGAGGCTAGCTCACTGGTTTTTCATCGCCGAAGCGAACCAGAGCATGTGCAGGCACGGCAAGATACGCAGTACTCGTTCCCTCTCTAGAGAGAACCGAGGTTACGTTAGTAACCGAGTACGTTCTCTTACGAGAGGTTCTCTCGTACTGCGTAAGTCTTACGCTAGGGGAACACAGTGTAAAACGCCGTGCATGCTAAGATCCAGCACCAAAGTCCCAAGGGCAAGTGCCCGGGCTCATATAGTACATGATCATAAGGGACTCACAGAGAGCCCAGGAAAGAGTGGCTAGAATAGCATCATTCCTGTAATAATATAACATCCTATAAGGAGCAGTTATACTGATGATGTGTCGTACAGTCAGGGCAACCCCCGGCCTGGACTGACGAATATAGTGGGTCTTACACACTGCCCATAGAGCTGCGCGATCAAACAGCGAGCATTTGCTCAAGCAGTTTCAGTATTCTGGCCCGAACACATCAGGGCAGACAGTACCGATTTTAGACCGAAAGCAGCTTAGCCTGCAAGGCGGGAACCTCTAGGTTATAAAACCTTATAAATGTAGACGGGGAGCCCCAGCCTGCCGCCATACAGATATCTTGCAAGGCAATCCCACTAGACCAAGCCCACGACGAGGCCACGCCTCTCGTGGAGTGTGCTCTGACACCTAATGGGCACTGCAAGCCCTTAGAGGTATAAGCCAGCGCTATAGCATCAACTATCCAACTGGATAGGCTCTGTTTCGACACGGCAAGTCCCTTAGAACGTCCGTAGAGTGAAAACAAAGAGCTGCTCTGTCTGTCTGAAAACAGACGTGCGAGACACATAAGCTCTTAATGCCCTGATTGGGCAAAGGAAGCTTGCGTCTCCTTCCTCGTCAGAGACCGGTAGGGCTGACAGGGAAATGACCTGCGCCCTAAACGGTGTGTTGAGGGATTTTGGAACATAACCGTGCTTAGGTTTGAGTATAACTCTTGAGTCATTAGGCCCAAACTCCATGCACGTCGTGCTTACTGAGAGCGCGTGTAAGTCCCCTATGTGCTTCATTGAAGCGAGAGCCAGAAGAAACACCGTCTTGAAAGACAGGTGTTTAAGATCAATCGTCTGTAAAGGCTCGAATGGGTCACCTTTCATGGCTTCCAGCACTGTAGAAAGGTCCCATACAGGGACTGAGGGAGGTCTGGGAGGATTTAGTCTCTTAGCTCCTCTAAGGAAGCGGATGACTAAATCGTTCCTTCCTACTGACTGACCCAGCGTTGTTTTTGAGAACGCTGCTATGGCCGCCACATACACTTTGAGCGTGGAAGGGGTCCTGCCCTTGTCCAACAGCTCTTGTAGGAAGGAGAGAACCTCCGTCACCCCACAGTCTAGGGGCGACACGCCACGAGCTGTGCACCAGCTGGAGAACACTGACCATTTCGAGGAATAGAGACGTCGCGTAGACGGAGCTCTAGCCTGCGTGATCGTGTTTAACACTCCGCTTGGGAGGTCAGCAGGTACCCGTTGATGGCCCAAACATGAAGGGACCACAGCTCTGGGCGCGGATGCCAAAACGAGCCCTTGGCCTGAGAGAGGAGGTCCCTCCTCACTGGCACTGGCCATGGGGCAGTGCTTGCTAGCTGCATCAGAACTGGGAACCAGGGTTGGTTTTTCCAGAACGGCGCTACGAGCAGTACTGAGCATCCTTCTCTGATCCGTTCTATCACCTGAGGCAGGAGAGAGACGGGAGGAAAGGCATAGAGCGGGCGGCGGGGCCATACATGAGCCAGCGCGTCCCTGCTCTTGGAGAAAAATTCCAGACAGTGAGCGTTTTCTTGAGACGCAAACAGGTCTACTTCCATTCTGCTGAATTTCTTCCACAGCAGTTGGACTGTCTGTGGGTGTAGAGACCACTCGCCTGTCGGAACATTGTTCCTGGACAGTCTGTCCGGTCCTACATTTAGGAGCCCTGGCACATGCGCTGCTCTCAGCGAGAGCAGGTTGCGCTGAGCCCACACCAGGAGGCGTTCTGTCAGCCTGTGCAGGTTTCGGGACCTGAGGCCCCCCTGGCGATTTATGTAGGACACCACTGATCTGTTGTCCGAGCGGACCAGGACGTGGTGTCCTTGTATTTGGGGACAAAAACGCGTCAGCGCGTTGTCTACTGCCAACATTTCGAGGCAGTTTATGTGTAGAAGCTTCTCCCGTTCTGACCATTGGCCGAAGAACGGTCTGCCCTTGAGCAGTGCTCCCCATCCCAAGGTGGATGCCGTCCGTAGACACTACCTTCACACTCGAGGAAGTCCCCAGGCT
This sequence comes from Abramis brama, assembly GCA_022829085.1. Classification (NCBI taxonomy): domain Eukaryota; kingdom Metazoa; phylum Chordata; class Actinopteri; order Cypriniformes; family Leuciscidae; genus Abramis; species Abramis brama. Next base: position 44,319,429 of record CM040769.1, on the reverse strand, counting down.
TACACCTGATTGGTACAAGTCGTTTGCTTTCCAAGGTTTCAGAGCTGCGATGTATTTCTGATTGACCTTGAGACGAAGCAGACCGGAAGCCCACGCTCGGCGCGGTACTCGCGCTTTCAGCCAGAACTGTAGCGGGCGCATGCGAAGCAAGCCCAACTGGAGAACTGATGATGCTGAGGCCATGAGACCTAGCATCCTCTGAAATTTCTTGAGCGGGACAGATGCGCCGCAGCGGAAAGAGCTCGCTGCGCGCTGAATGTCTAGTACGCGCTGTGGTGACAGTCGCGCTATCATAGACAGCGAGTCCAGTTCTGTGCCCAGAAAAGATATTATCTGTCTGGGAGACAGAGAACTCTTCGCCCAATTGACTCTGAGACCCAGATTCTCGAGGTGATCGAGCAAAATGGTCCTGTGATCTATGAGCTCCGAGTGAGATTGAGCTAGAATCAGCCAATCGTCCAAGTAGTTCAATACTCGCATGCCTTGTAGTCTGAGGGGTGCGAGCGCTGCGTCCATGCACATCGTACATGTACGGGGTGCTAGAGACAAGCCGAACGGTAGGACTGAGCACTGATATGCCTGGCCCTCGAAGGCGAATCTCAAATGTCGCCTGTGACGTGACGCTATTTGTATTTGAAAATATGCGTCTTTCAGATCTATTGACACAAACCAATCTCCTCGGCGAATCTGCGTGAGGATTTTTCTGGTCGTGAGCATTCTGAACTGTCGCTTCGCAAGCACTCTGTTCAGTTGCCTTATATCTAGTATGGGTCTGAGACCCCCGTCTTTTTTCAGTACCAGGAAGTATCTGCTGTATAGCCCTCCTTCGCTCTGAGCTTGAGATAAAGGCTCTATGGCCCCTTTGCTCAACAGTTTCAAAATTTCGGCTCGAAGTAGGTGGTGTTACTTCTGTTTTTACCGTAGTTTCGACGCGCGTCACATAGCGGCAAACTGTACAAACTGTAGCGAATAGCCTCTTTCTATAATGTCTAGCACCCACTTCAAAACCCCCGGGTAGCCTTGCCCATGCATCTGCACGAATGGCTAGGGGCTGAATGCGGAGCGCGCTCTGGTCGCTCAGCGACAGAGGGGCTTCGGTGTGCTGCAACATAAGCGTCGCGCTTTGAGGCAGAGGGCGCGCTGATAACAGCGGACAGATTGCCCGCGCTTGACTCCTTTGCGGTGGTCAACCGAGAGGGGAGGGCTGGGCGAGTCCCGTAGGACCTGTCATGTCCATGTGTGAATGTGGGCGCGGGATAGCGGGCACATTTACAACACTGAGAGCATTGTCCGCCTGAGCAGAGCGAATGCACGTTGGTTTTGTTTTTACAGAAACCTTGAGATATGCGGAACGTAGTGTTTGTGGGCACTGGGCAGTGGGCACATTTACCACGTTTAATGTGCAGATGGGAGTTTTACTTACTCAAACATGTTCTGAGGGCAGAAAGGAAAATGATTGGTTTACAGCTTCAACCAATGAAACTGAAGCAAGGGCGGGGTTTAGACGTTTGAATTTGATGTGCGCTGCGGTCTGCTCTGCGGAGGGATTCTTGAGGAATAGTCGGAATAAAAGACAGATGTTCGTGGGAGAACGCATTTATTGCAAGGTAAGTGAATTTACTACTATATTTTGTTACAATTCAATATCCTCTAACGTTTACTAAGATAATAAGCGAACATTTAAAATGCACAGAACTAATATCATCGTCTAAATATCGTATTGTATGCATTTCTATTTGACTGTTTCATCAGTCGACCAAAACAAAGCTGCTTATGGGGTAACTGGTGTAAAACATGCTTTTCTAGTGGTACCTCGCTGTCTGTTAAATTGATATGCGAGAACAGAACTCGTTCAAATTTTCCGCGATATTTCAACGCCGGTCAAAATGATACATCTCCCGCCTTAGCGCTTCTCTCAGGGCAGGAGCTCGATTCAAATCGCTGTTATTTTTAGTGTATTACGCGCTGCTCTCAGGGCAGGAGTACTCAATAGATTCAAATCGCTTATTTTTAGTGTATTATGCGCTGCTCTCAGGGCAGGAGTACTCGATAGATTAAAATCGCTGTTATTTTTAGTGTATTATGCGCTGCTCTCAGGGCAGGAGTACTCAATAGATGCAAATTGCTGTTATTTTTAGTGTATTATGCGCTGCTCTCGGGGCAGGAGTACTCGATAGATTAAAATCGCTGTTATTTTTAGTGTATTATCCGCTGCTCTCAGGGCAGGAGTACTCGATAGATTCAAATCGGTGTTATTTTTAGTGTATTACCCGCTGCTCTCAGGGCAGGAGTACTCAATAGATTAAAATCGCTGTTATTTTTAGTGTATTATGCGCTGCTCTCAGGGCAGGAGTACTCAATAGATTCAAATCGCTGTTATTTTTAGTGTATTACGCGCTGCTCTCAGGGCAGGAGTACTCAATAGATTCAAATTGCTGTTATTTTTAGTGTATTATGCGCTGCTCTCAGGGCAGGAGTATAGATTCAAATCGCTGTTATTTTTACGCGCTGCTCTCAGGGCAGGAGTACTCAACAGATTCAAATCGGTGTTATTTTTAGTGTATTACCCGCTGCTCTCAGGGCAGGAGTACTCAATAGATTAAAATCGCTGTTATTTATAGTGTATTATGCGCTGCTCTCAGGGCAGGAGTACTCAATAGATTCAAATTGCTGTTATTTTTAGTGTATTACGCGCTGCTCTCAGGGCAGGAGTATAGATTCAAATCGCTGTTATTTTTACGCGCTGCTCTCAGGGCAGGAGTACTCAATAGATTCAAATCGGTGTTATTTTTAGTGTATTACCCGCTGCTCTCAGGGCAGGAGTACTCAATAGATTAAAATCGCTGTTATTTTTAGTGTATTATGCGCTGCTCTCAGGGCAGGAGTACTCAATAGATTCAAATCGCTGTTATTTTTAGTGTATTATGCGCTGCTCTCAGGGCAGGAGTACTCAATAGATTCAAATCGCTGTTATTTTTAGTGTATTACCCGCTGCTCTCAGGGCAGGAGTATAGATTCAAATCGCTGTTATTTTTACGCGCTGCTCTCAGGGCAGGAGTACTCAATAGATTCAAATCTCTTTTATTTTAGTGTATTACGCGCTGCTCTCAGGGCAGGAGTACTCAATAGATTCAAATCGCTGTTATTTTAGTGTATTACGCGCTGCTCTCAGGGCAGGAGTACTCAATAGATTCAAATCGCTGTTATTTTAGTGTATTACGCGCTGCTCTCAGGGCAGGAGTACTCAATAGATTCAAATCGCTGTTATTTTTACGCGCTGCTCTCAGGGCAGGAGTACTCAATAGATTAAAATCGCTGTTATTTTTAGTGTATTAGGCGCTGCTCTCAGGGCAGGTGTACTCAATAGATTAAAATCGCTGTTATTTTTAGTGTATTACGCGCTGCTCTCAGGGCAGGAGTACTCAATAGATTCAAATCGCTGTTATTTTATTGTATTATGCGCTGCTCTCGGCAGGAGTACTTGGATTCAAATCACTTTTATTTTTAGTGTATTTCGCGCTGCTCTCAGGGCAGGAGTACTCAATAGATTAAAATCGCTGTTATTTTTAGTGTATTACACGCTGCTCTCAGGGCAGAAGTACTCGATAGATTCAAATCGCTGTTATTTTTAGTGTATTACGCGCTGCTCTCAGGGCAGGAGTACTCAATAGATTCAAATCGGTGTTATTTTTAGTGTATTACGCGCTGCTCTCAGGGCAGGAGTACTCAATAGATTCAAATCGCTGTTATTTTTAGTGTATTATGCGCTGCTCTCAGGGCAGGAGTACTCAATAGATTCAAATCGCTGTTATTTTTACGCGCTGCTCTCAGGGCAGGAGTACTCAATAGATTCAAATCTCTTTTATTTTAGTGTATTACGCGCTGCTCTCAGGGCAGGAGTACTCAATAGATTCAAATCGCTGTTATTTTAGTGTATTACGCGCTGCTCTCAGGGCAGGAGTACTCAATAGATTCAAATCGCTGTTATTTTTACGCGCTGCTCTCAGGGCAGGAGTACTCAATAGATTCAAATCGCTGTTATTTTAGTGTATTACGCGCTGCTCTCAGGGCAGGAGTACTCAATAGATTCAAATCGCTGTTATTTTTACGCGCTGCTCTCAGGGCAGGAGTACTCAATAGATTCAAATCGCTGTTATTTTAGTGTATTATGCGCTGCTCTCAGGGCAGGAGTACTCAATAGATTAAAATCGCTGTTATTTTTAGTGTATTAGGCGCTGCTCTCAGGGCAGGTGTACTCAATAGATTAAAATCGCTGTTATTTTTAGTGTATTACGCGCTGCTCTCAGGGCAGGAGTACTCAATAGATTCAAATCGCTGTTATTTTATTGTATTATGCGCTGCTCTCAGGGCAGGAGTACTTGGATTCAAATCACTTTTATTTTTAGTGTATTTCGCGCTGCTCTCAGGGCAGGAGTACTCAATAGATTAAAATCGCTGTTATTTTTAGTGTATTACGCACTGCTCTCAGGGCAGAAGTACTCGATAGATTCAAATCGCTGTTATTTTTAGTGTATTACGCGCTGCTCTCAGGGCAGGAGTACTCAATAGATTCGCTGTTATTTTTAGTGTATTACGCGCTGCTCTCAGGGCAGGAGTACTCAATAGATTCGCTGTTATTTTTAGTGTATTACGCGCTGCTCTCAGGGCAGGAGTACTTAGATTCAAATCACTTTTATTTTTAGTGTATTATGTGCTGCACTCAGGGCAGGAGTACTCAATAGATTCAAATCGCTGTTATTTTTGTGTATTACGCGCTGCTCTCAGGGCAGGAGTACTCAATAGATTCGCTGTTATTTTTAGTGTATTACGCGCTGCTCTCAGGGCAGGAGTACTCAATAGATTCGCTGTTATTTTTAGTGTATTACGCGCTGCTCTCAGGGCAGGAGTACTCAATAGATTCGCTGTTATTTTTAGTGTATTACGCGCTGCTCTCAGGGCAGGAGTACTTAGATTCAAATCACTTTTATTTTTAGTGTATTATGTGCTGCTCTCAGGGCAGGAGTACTCAATAGATTCAAATCGCTGTTATTTTTGTGTATTACGCGCTGCTCTCAGGGCAGGAGTACTCAATAGATTCAAATCGCTGTTATTTTTAGTGTATTTCGCGCTGCTCTCAGGGCAGGAGTACTCAATAGATTCGCTGTTATTTTTAGTGTATTACGCGCTGCTCTCAGGGCAGGAGTACTGAATAGATTCGCTGTTATTTTTAGTGTATTACGCGCTGCTCTCAGGGCAGGAGTACTCAATAGATTCAAATCGCTGTTATTTTATTGTATTATGCGCTGCTCTCAGGGCAGGAGTACTTGGATTCAAATCACTTTTATTTTTAGTGTATTTCGCGCTGCTCTCAGGGCAGGAGTACTCAATAGATTAAAATCGCTGTTATTTTTAGTGTATTACACGCTGCTCTCAGGGCAGAAGTACTCGATAGATTCAAATCGCTGTTATTTTTAGTGTATTACGCGCTGCTCTCAGGGCAGGAGTACTCAATAGATTCAAATCGCTGTTATTTTTAGTGTATTACGCGCTGCTCTCAGTGCAGGAGTACTCAATAGATTCAAATCGCAGTTATTTTTAGTGTATTTCGTGCTGCTCTCAGGGCAGGAGTACTCAATAGATTCAAATCGCTTTTATTTTAGTGTATTACGCGCTGCTCTCAGGGCAGGAGTACTCAATAGATTCAAATCGCTGTTATTTTAGTGTATTATGCGCTGCTCTCAGGGCAGGAGTACTCAATAGATTCAAATCGCTGTTATTTTTAGTGTATTACCCGCTGCTCTCAGGGCAGGAGTACTCAATAGATTCAAATTGCTGTTATTTTTAGTGTATTACGCGCTGCTCTCAGGGCAGGAGTATAGATTCAAATCGCTGTTATTTTTACGCGCTGCTCTCAGGGCAGGAGTACTCAATAGATTCAAATCTCTTTTATTTTAGTGTATTACGCGCTGCTCTCAGGGCAGGAGTACTCAATAGATTCAAATCGCTGTTATTTTAGTGTATTACGCGCTGCTCTCAGGGCAGGAGTACTCAATAGATTCAAATCGCTGTTATTTTAGTGTATTACGCGCTGCTCTCAGAGCAGGAGTACTCAATAGATTCAAATCGCTGTTATTTTTATGCGCTGCTCTCAGGGCAGGAGTACTCAATAGATTCAAATCGCTGTTATTTTTACGCGCTGCTCTCAGGGCAGGAGTACTCAATAGATTCAAATCGCTGTTATTTTTACGCGCTGCTCTCAGGGCAGGAGTACTCAATAGATTAAAATCGCTGTTATTTTTAGTGTATTAGGTGCTGCTCTCAGGGAAGGTGTACTCAATAGATTAAAATCGCTGTTATTTTTAGTGTATTACGCGCTGCTCTCAGGGCAGGAGTACTCAATAGATTCAAATCGCTGTTATTTTATTGTATTATGCGCTGCTCTCGGCAGGAGTACTTGGATTCAAATCACTTTTATTTTTAGTGTATTTCGCGCTGCTCTCAGGGCAGGAGTACTCAATAGATTAAAATCGCTGTTATTTTTAGTGTATTACACGCTGCTCTCAGGGGAGAAGTACTCGATAGATTCAAATCGCTGTTATTTTTAGTGTATTACGCGCTGCTCTCAGGGCAGGAGTACTCAATAGATTCAAATCGCTGTTATTTTTAGTGTATTACGCGCTGCTCTCAGGGCAGGAGTACTCAATAGATTCAAATCGCTGTTATTTTTAGTGTATTATGCGCTGCTCTCAGGGCAGGAGTACTCAATAGATTCAAATCGCTGTTATTTTTAGTGTATTACCCGCTGCTCTCAGGGCAGGAGTATAGATTCAAATCGCTGTTATTTTTACGCGCTGCTCTCAGGGCAGGAGTACTCAATAGATTCAAATCTCTTTTATTTTAGTGTATTACGCGCTGCTCTCAGGGCAGGAGTACTCAATAGATTCAAATCGCTGTTATTTTAGTGTATTACGCGCTGCTCTCAGGGCAGGAGTACTCAATAGATTAAAATCGCTGTTATTTTTACGCGCTGCTCTCAGGGCAGGAGTACTCAATAGATTCAAATCGCTGTTATTTTAGTGTATTACGCGCTGCTCTCAGGGCAGGAGTACTCAATAGATTCAAATCGCTGTTATTTTTACGCGCTGCTCTCAGGGCAGGAGTACTTGGATTCAAATCACTTTTATTTTTAGTGTATTTCGCGCTGCTCTCAGGGCAGGAGTACTCAATAGATTAAAATCGCTGTTATTTTTAGTGTATTACGCGCTGCTCTCAGGGCAGAAGTACTCGATAGATTCAAATCGCTGTTATTTTTAGTGTATTACGCGCTGCTCTCAGGGCAGGAGTACTCAATAGATTCGCTGTTATTTTTAGTGTATTACGCGCTGCTCTCAGGGCAGGAGTACTCAATAGATTCGCTGTTATTTTTAGTGTATTACGCGCTGCTCTCAGGGCAGGAGTACTTAGATTCAAATCACTTTTATTTTTAGTGTATTATGTGCTGCACTCAGGGCAGGAGTACTCAATAGATTCAAATCGCTGTTATTTTTGTGTATTACGCGCTGCTCTCAGGGCAGGAGTACTCAATAGATTCGCTGTTATTTTTAGTGTATTACGCGCTGCTCTCAGGGCAGGAGTACTCAATAGATTCGCTGTTATTTTTAGTGTATTACGCGCTGCTCTCAGGGCAGGAGTACTCAATAGATTCGCTGTTATTTTTAGTGTATTACGCGCTGCTCTCAGGGCAGAAGTACTCGATAGATTCAAATCGCTGTTATTTTTAGTGTATTACGCGCTGCTCTCAGGGCAGGAGTACTCAATAGATTCAAATCGCTGTTATTTTTAGTGTATAACGCGCTGCTCTCAGGGCAGGAGTACTCGATAGATTCAAATCGCATTTATTTTAGTGTATTACGCGCTGCTCTCAGGGCAGGAGTACTCAATAGATTCAAATCGCTGTTATTTTTAGTGTATTACGCGCTGCTCTCAGTGCAGGAGTACTCAATAGATTCAAATCGCAGTTATTTTTAGTGTATTACGCGCTGCTCTCAGGGCAGGAGTACTCAATAGATTCAAATCGCTTTTATTTTACTGTATTACGCGCTGCTCTCAGGGCAGGAGTACTCAATAGATTCAAATCGCTGTTATTTTTAGTGTATTACGCGCTGCTCTCAGGGCAGGAGTACTCAATAGATTCAAATCGCAGTTATTTTTAGTGTATTTCGTGCTGCTCTCAGGGCAGGAGTACTCAATAGATTTAAATCGCTTTTATTTTAGTGTATTATGCGCTGCTCTCAGGGCAGGAGTACTCAATAGATTCAAATCGCTGTTATTTTTGTGTATTACGCGCTGCTCTCAGGGCAGGAGTACTCAATAGATTCAAATCGCTGTTATTTTTAGTGTATTTCGCGCTGCTCTCAGGGCAGGAGTACTCAATAGATTCGCTGTTATTTTTAGTGTATTACGCGCTGCTCTCAGGGCAGGAGTACTGAATAGATTCGCTGTTATTTTTAGTGTATTACGCGCTGCTCTCAGGGCAGGAGTACTCAATAGATTCAAATCGCTGTTATTTTATTGTATTATGCGCTGCTCTCAGGGCAGGAGTACTTGGATTCAAATCACTTTTATTTTTAGTGTATTTCGCGCTGCTCTCAGGGCAGGAGTACTCAATAGATTAAAATCGCTGTTATTTTTAGTGTATTACACGCTGCTCTCAGGGCAGAAGTACTCGATAGATTCAAATCGCTGTTATTTTTAGTGTATTACGCGCTGCTCTCAGGGCAGGAGTACTCAATAGATTCAAATCGCTGTTATTTTTAGTGTATTACGCGCTGCTCTCAGTGCAGGAGTACTCAATAGATTCAAATCGCTGTTATTTTTAGTGTATTACCCGCTGCTCTCAGGGCAGGAGTACTCAATAGATTCAAATTGCTGTTATTTTTAGTGTATTACGCGCTGCTCTCAGGGCAGGAGTACTCAATAGATTCGCTGTTATTTTTAGTGTATTACGCGCTGCTCTCAGGGCAGGAGTACTCAATAGATTCGCTGTTATTTTTAGTGTATTACGCGCTGCTCTCAGGGCAGGAGTACTTAGATTCAAATCACTTTTATTTTTAGTGTATTATGTGCTGCACTCAGGGCAGGAGTACTCAATAGATTCAAATCGCTGTTATTTTTGTGTATTACGCGCTGCTCTCAGGGCAGGAGTACTCAATAGATTCGCTGTTATTTTTAGTGTATTACGCGCTGCTCTCAGGGCAGGAGTACTCAATAGATTCGCTGTTATTTTTAGTGTATTACGCGCTGCTCTCAGGGCAGGAGTACTCAATAGATTCGCTGTTATTTTTAGTGTATTACGCGCTGCTCTCAGGGCAGAAGTACTCGATAGATTCAAATCGCTGTTATTTTTAGTGTATTACGCGCTGCTCTCAGGGCAGGAGTACTCAATAGATTCAAATCGCTGTTATTTTTAGTGTATAACGCGCTGCTCTCAGGGCAGGAGTACTCGATAGATTCAAATCGCATTTATTTTAGTGTATTACGCGCTGCTCTCAGGGCAGGAGTACTCAATAGATTCAAATCGCTGTTATTTTTAGTGTATTACGCGCTGCTCTCAGTGCAGGAGTACTCAATAGATTCAAATCGCAGTTATTTTTAGTGTATTACGCGCTGCTCTCAGGGCAGGAGTACTCAATAGATTCAAATCGCTTTTATTTTACTGTATTACGCGCTGCTCTCAGGGCAGGAGTACTCAATAGATTCAAATCGCTGTTATTTTTAGTGTATTACGCGCTGCTCTCAGGGCAGGAGTACTCAATAGATTCAAATCGCAGTTATTTTTAGTGTATTTCGTGCTGCTCTCAGGGCAGGAGTACTCAATAGATTTAAATCGCTTTTATTTTAGTGTATTATGCGCTGCTCTCAGGGCAGGAGTACTCAATAGATTCAAATCGCTGTTATTTTTGTGTATTACGCGCTGCTCTCAGGGCAGGAGTACTCAATAGATTCAAATCGCTGTTATTTTTAGTGTATTTCGCGCTGCTCTCAGGGCAGGAGTACTCAATAGATTCGCTGTTATTTTTAGTGTATTACGCGCTGCTCTCAGGGCAGGAGTACTGAATAGATTCGCTGTTATTTTTAGTGTATTACGCGCTGCTCTCAGGGCAGGAGTACTCAATAGATTCAAATCGCTGTTATTTTATTGTATTATGCGCTGCTCTCAGGGCAGGAGTACTTGGATTCAAATCACTTTTATTTTTAGTGTATTTCGCGCTGCTCTCAGGGCAGGAGTACTCAATAGATTAAAATCGCTGTTATTTTTAGTGTATTACACGCTGCTCTCAGGGCAGAAGTACTCGATAGATTCAAATCGCTGTTATTTTTAGTGTATTACGCGCTGCTCTCAGGGCAGGAGTACTCAATAGATTCAAATCGCTGTTATTTTTAGTGTATTACGCGCTGCTCTCAGTGCAGGAGTACTCAATAGATTCAAATCGCAGTTATTTTTAGTGTATTACGCGCTGCTCTCAGGGCAGGAGTACTCAATAGATTCAAATCGCTTTTATTTTACTGTATTACGCGCTGCTCTCAGGGCAGGAGTACTCAATAGATTCAAATCGCTGTTATTTTAGTGTATTATGCGCTGCTCTCAGGGCAGGAGTACTCAATAGATTCAAATCGCTGTTATTTTTAGTGTATTACCCGCTGCTCTCAGGGCAGGAGTACTCAATAGATTCAAATTGCTGTTATTTTTAGTGTATTACGCGCTGCTCTCAGGGCAGGAGTATAGATTCAAATCGCTGTTATTTTTACGCGCTGCTCTCAGGGCAGGAGTACTCAATAGATTCAAATCTCTTTTATTTTAGTGTATTACCCGCTGCTCTCAGGGCAGGAGTACTCAATAGATTCAAATCGCTGTTATTTTAGTGTATTACGCGCTGCTCTCAGGGCAGGAGTACTCAATAGATTCAAATCGCTGTTATTTTAGTGTATTACGCGCTGCTCTCAGGGCAGGAGTACTCAATAGATTCAAATCGCTGTTATTTTTACGCGCTGCTCTCAGGGCAGGAGTACTCAATAGATTCAAATCGCTGTTATTTTAGTGTATTACGCGCTGCTCTCAGGGCAGGAGTACTCAATAGATTCAAATCGCTGTTATTTTTACGCGCTGCTCTCAGGGCAGGAGTACTCAATAGATTAAAATCGCTGTTATTTTTAGTGTATTAGGCGCTGCTCTCAGGGCAGGTGTACTCAATAGATTAAAATCGCTGTTATTTTTAGTGTATTACGCGCTGCTCTCAGGGCAGGAGTACTCAATAGATTCAAATCGCTGTTATTTTATTGTATTATGCGCTGCTCTCAGGGCAGGAGTACTCAATAGATTCAAATCGCTGTTATTTTTAGTGTATTACGCGCTGCTCTCAGGGCAGGAGTACTCGATAGATTCAAATCGCATTTATTTTAGTGTATTACGCGCTGCTCTCAGGGCAGAAGTACTCGATAGATTCAAATCGCTGTTATTTTTAGTGTATTACGCGCTGCTCTCAGGGCAGGAGTACTCAATAGATTCAAATCGCTGTTATTTTTAGTGTATAACGCGCTGCTCTCAGGGCAGGAGTACTCGATAGATTCAAATCGCATTTATTTTAGTGTATTACGCGCTGCTCTCAGGGCAGGAGTACTCAATAGATTCAAATCGCTGTTATTTTTACGCGCTGCTCTCAGGGCAGGAGTACTCAATAGATTAAAATCGCTGTTATTTTTAGTGTATTAGGCGCTGCTCTCAGGGCAGGTGTACTCAATAGATTAAAATCGCTGTTATTTTTAGTGTATTACGCGCTGCTCTCAGGGCAGGAGTACTCAATAGATTCAAATCGCTGTTATTTTATTGTATTATGCGCTGCTCTCAGGGCAGGAGTACTCAATAGATTCAAATCGCTGTTATTTTTAGTGTATTACGCGCTGCTCTCAGGGCAGGAGTACTCGATAGATTCAAATCGCATTTATTTTAGTGTATTACGCGCTGCTCTCAGGGCAGAAGTACTCGATAGATTCAAATCGCTGTTATTTTTAGTGTATTACGCGCTGCTCTCAGGGCAGGAGTACTCAATAGATTCAAATCGCTGTTATTTTTAGTGTATAACGCGCTGCTCTCAGGGCAGGAGTACTCGATAGATTCAAATCGCATTTATTTTAGTGTATTACGCGCTGCTCTCAGGGCAGGAGTACTCAATAGATTCAAATCGCTGTTATTTTAGTGTATTATGCGCTGCTCTCAGGGCAGGAGTACTCAATAGATTCAAATTGCTGTTATTTTTAGTGTATTACGCGCTGCTCTCAGGGCAGGAGTATAGATTCAAATCGCTGTTATTTTTACGCGCTGCTCTCAGGGCAGGAGTACTCAATAGATTCAAATCTCTTTTATTTTAGTGTATTACGCGCTGCTCTCAGGGCAGGAGTACTCAATAGATTCAAATCGCTGTTATTTTAGTGTATTACGCGCTGCTCTCAGGGCAGGAGTACTCAATAGATTCAAATCGCTGTTATTTTAGTGTATTACGCGCTGCTCTCAGGGCAGGAGTACTCAATAGATTCAAATCGCTGTTATTTTTACGCGCTGCTCTCAGGGCAGGAGTACTCAATAGATTCAAATCGCTGTTATTTTAGTGTATTATGCGCTGCTCTCAGGGCAGGAGTACTCAATAGATTAAAATCGCTGTTATTTTTAGTGTATTAGGCGCTGCTCTCAGGGCAGGTGTACTCAATAGATTAAAATCGCTGTTATTTTATTGTATTATGCGCTGCTCTCAGGGCAGGAGTACTTGGATTCAAATCACTTTTATTTTTAGTGTATTTCGCGCTGCTCTCAGGGCAGGAGTACTCAATAGATTAAAATCGCTGTTATTTTTAGTGTATTACGCGCTGCTCTCAGGGCAGAAGTACTCGATAGATTCAAATCGCTGTTATTTTTAGTGTATTACACGCTGCTCTCAGGGCAGGAGTACTCAATAGATTCAAATCGCTGTTATTTTTAGTGTATTACGCGCTGCTCTCAGGGCAGGAGTACTCAATAGATTCGCTGTTATTTTTAGTGTATTACGCGCTGCTCTCAGGGCAGGAGTACTCAATAGATTCGCTGTTATTTTTAGTGTATTACGCGCTGCTCTCAGGGCAGGAGTACTTAATAGATTCGCTGTTATTTTTAGTGTATTACGCGCTGCTCTCAGGGCAGGAGTACTTAGATTCAAATCACTTTTATTTTTAGTGTATTATGTGCTGCACTCAGGGCAGGAGTACTCAATAGATTCAAATCGCTGTTATTTTTGTGTATTACGCGCTGCTCTCAGGGCAGGAGTACTCAATAGATTCGCTGTTATTTTTAGTGTATTACGCGCTGCTCTCAGGGCAGGAGTACTCAATAGATTCGCTGTTATTTTTAGTGTATTACGCGCTGCTCTCAGGGCAGGAGTACTCAATAGATCCGCTGTTATTTTTAGTGTATTACGCGCTGCTCTCAGGGCAGGAGTACTTAGATTCAAATCACTTTTATTTTTAGTGTATTATGTGCTGCTCTCAGGGCAGGAGTACTCAATAGATTCAAATCGCTGTTATTTTTGTGTATTACGCGCTGCTCTCAGGGCAGGAGTACTCAATAGATTCAAATCGCTGTTATTTTTAGTGTATTACTCGCTGCTCTCAGGGCAGGAGTACTCAATAGATTCAAATCGCTGTTATTTTTAGTGTATTTCGTGCTGCTCTCAGGGCAGGAGTACTCAATAGATTCAAATCGCTTTTATTTTAGTGTATTACGCGCTGCTCTCAGGGCAGGAGTACTCAATAGATTCAAATCGCTGTTATTTTAGTGTATTATGCGCTGCTCTCAGGGCAGGAGTACTCAATAGATTCAAATTGCTGTTATTTTTAGTGTATTACGCGCTGCTCTCAGGGCAGGAGTATAGATTCAAATCGCTGTTATTTTTCTCATCATAGATTCAATTCGCTGTTATTTTTAGTGTATTACGCGCTGCTCTCAGGGCAGGAGTACTCAATAGATTCAAATCTCTTTTATTTTAGTGTATTACGCGCTGCTCTCAGGGCAGGAGTACTCAATAGATTCAAATCGCTGTTATTTTAGTGTATTACGCGCTGCTCTCAGGGCAGGAGTACTCAATAGATTCAAATCGCTGTTATTTTTACGCGCTGCTCTCAGGGCAGGAGTACTCAATAGATTCAAATCGCTGTTATTTTAGTGTATTATGCGCTGCTCTCAGGGCAGGAGTACTCAATAGATTAAAATCGCTGTTATTTTTAGTGTATTAGGCGCTGCTCTCAGGGCAGGTGTACTCAATAGATTAAAATCGCTGTTATTTTTAGTGTATTACGCGCTGCTCTCAGGGCAGGAGTACTCAATAGATTCAAATCGCTGTTATTTTATTGTATTATGCGCTGCTCTCAGGGCAGGAGTACTTGGATTCAAATCACTTTTATTTTTAGTGTATTTCGCGCTGCTCTCAGGGCAGGAGTACTCAATAGATTAAAATCGCTGTTATTTTTAGTGTATTACGCGCTGCTCTCAGGGCAGAAGTACTCGATAGATTCAAATCGCTGTTATTTTTAGTGTATTACGCGCTGCTCTCAGGGCAGGAGTACTCAATAGATTCAAATCGCTGTTATTTTTAGTGTATTTCGCGCTGCTCTCAGGGCAGAAGTACTCGATAGATTCAAATCGCTGTTATTTTTAGTGTATTACGCGCTGCTCTCAGGGCAGGAGTACTCAATAGATTCAAATCACTTTTATTTTTAGTGTATTTCGCGCTGCTCTCAGGGCAGGAGTACTCAATAGATTAAAATCGCTGTTATTTTTAGTGTATTACGCGCTGCTCTCAGGGCAGAAGTACTCGATAGATTCAAATCGCTGTTATTTTTAGTGTATTACGCGCTGCTCTCAGGGCAGGAGTACTCAATAGATTCAAATCGCTGTTATTTTTAGTGTATTACGCGCTGCTCTCAGGGCAGGAGTACTCAATAGATTCAAATCGCTGTTATTTTTAGTGTATTACGCGCTGCTCTCAGGGCAGGAGTACTCAATAGATTCGCTGTTATTTTTAGTGTATTACGCGCTGCTCTCAGGGCAGGAGTACTCAATAGATTCGCTGTTATTTTTAGTGTATTACGCGCTGCTCTCAGGGCAGGAGTACTTAATAGATTCGCTGTTATTTTTAGTGTATTACGCGCTGCTCTCAGGGCAGGAGTACTTAGATTCAAATCACTTTTATTTTTAGTGTATTATGTGCTGCACTCAGGGCAGGAGTACTCAATAGATTCAAATCGCTGTTATTTTTGTGTATTACGCGCTGCTCTCAGGGCAGGAGTACTCAATAGATTCGCTGTTATTTTTAGTGTATTACGCGCTGCTCTCAGGGCAGGAGTACTCGATAGATTCAAATCGCATTTATTTTAGTGTATTACGCGCTGCTCTCAGGGCAGAAGTACTCGATAGATTCAAATCGCTGTTATTTTTAGTGTATTACGCGCTGCTCTCAGGGCAGGAGTACTCAATAGATTCAAATCGCTGTTATTTTTAGTGTATAACGCGCTGCTCTCAGGGCAGGAGTACTCGATAGATTCAAATCGCATTTATTTTAGTGTATTACGCGCTGCTCTCAGGGCAGGAGTACTCAATAGATTCAAATCGCTGTTATTTTAGTGTATTATGCGCTGCTCTCAGGGCAGGAGTACTCAATAGATTCAAATTGCTGTTATTTTTAGTGTATTACGCGCTGCTCTCAGGGCAGGAGTATAGATTCAAATCGCTGTTATTTTTACGCGCTGCTCTCAGGGCAGGAGTACTCAATAGATTCAAATCTCTTTTATTTTAGTGTATTACGCGCTGCTCTCAGGGCAGGAGTACTCAATAGATTCAAATCGCTGTTATTTTAGTGTATTACGCGCTGCTCTCAGGGCAGGAGTACTCAATAGATTCAAATCGCTGTTATTTTAGTGTATTACGCGCTGCTCTCAGGGCAGGAGTACTCAATAGATTCAAATCGCTGTTATTTTTACGCGCTGCTCTCAGGGCAGGAGTACTCAATAGATTCAAATCGCTGTTATTTTAGTGTATTATGCGCTGCTCTCAGGGCAGGAGTACTCAATAGATTAAAATCGCTGTTATTTTTAGTGTATTAGGCGCTGCTCTCAGGGCAGGTGTACTCAATAGATTAAAATCGCTGTTATTTTATTGTATTATGCGCTGCTCTCAGGGCAGGAGTACTTGGATTCAAATCACTTTTATTTTTAGTGTATTTCGCGCTGCTCTCAGGGCAGGAGTACTCAATAGATTAAAATCGCTGTTATTTTTAGTGTATTACGCGCTGCTCTCAGGGCAGAAGTACTCGATAGATTCAAATCGCTGTTATTTTTAGTGTATTACACGCTGCTCTCAGGGCAGGAGTACTCAATAGATTCAAATCGCTGTTATTTTTAGTGTATTACGCGCTGCTCTCAGGGCAGGAGTACTCAATAGATTCGCTGTTATTTTTAGTGTATTACGCGCTGCTCTCAGGGCAGGAGTATAGATTCAAATCGCTGTTATTTTTACGCGCTGCTCTCAGGGCAGGAGTACTCAATAGATTCAAATCTCTTTTATTTTAGTGTATTACGCGCTGCTCTCAGGGCAGGAGTACTCAATAGATTCAAATCGCTGTTATTTTAGTGTATTACGCGCTGCTCTCAGGGCAGGAGTACTCAATAGATTCAAATCGCTGTTATTTTAGTGTATTACGCGCTGCTCTCAGGGCAGGAGTACTCAATAGATTCAAATCGCTGTTATTTTTACGCGCTGCTCTCAGGGCAGGAGTACTCAATAGATTCAAATCGCTGTTATTTTAGTGTATTATGCGCTGCTCTCAGGGCAGGAGTACTCAATAGATTAAAATCGCTGTTATTTTTAGTGTATTAGGCGCTGCTCTCAGGGCAGGTGTACTCAATAGATTAAAATCGCTGTTATTTTATTGTATTATGCGCTGCTCTCAGGGCAGGAGTACTTGGATTCAAATCACTTTTATTTTTAGTGTATTTCGCGCTGCTCTCAGGGCAGGAGTACTCAATAGATTAAAATCGCTGTTATTTTTAGTGTATTACGCGCTGCTCTCAGGGCAGAAGTACTCGATAGATTCAAATCGCTGTTATTTTTAGTGTATTACACGCTGCTCTCAGGGCAGGAGTACTCAATAGATTCAAATCGCTGTTATTTTTAGTGTATTACGCGCTGCTCTCAGGGCAGGAGTACTCAATAGATTCGCTGTTATTTTTAGTGTATTACGCGCTGCTCTCAGGGCAGGAGTACTCAATAGATTCGCTGTTATTTTTAGTGTATTACGCGCTGCTCTCAGGGCAGGAGTACTTAATAGATTCGCTGTTATTTTTAGTGTATTACGCGCTGCTCTCAGGGCAGGAGTACTTAGATTCAAATCACTTTTATTTTTAGTGTATTATGTGCTGCACTCAGGGCAGGAGTACTCAATAGATTCAAATCGCTGTTATTTTTGTGTATTACGCGCTGCTCTCAGGGCAGGAGTACTCAATAGATTCGCTGTTATTTTTAGTGTATTACGCGCTGCTCTCAGGGCAGGAGTACTCAATAGATTCGCTGTTATTTTTAGTGTATTACGCGCTGCTCTCAGGGCAGGAGTACTCAATAGATCCGCTGTTATTTTTAGTGTATTACGCGCTGCTCTCAGGGCAGGAGTACTTAGATTCAAATCACTTTTATTTTTAGTGTATTATGTGCTGCTCTCAGGGCAGGAGTACTCAATAGATTCAAATCGCTGTTATTTTTGTGTATTACGCGCTGCTCTCAGGGCAGGAGTACTCAATAGATTCAAATCGCTGTTATTTTTAGTGTATTACTCGCTGCTCTCAGGGCAGGAGTACTCAATAGATTCAAATCGCTGTTATTTTTAGTGTATTTCGTGCTGCTCTCAGGGCAGGAGTACTCAATAGATTCAAATCGCTTTTATTTTAGTGTATTACGCGCTGCTCTCAGGGCAGGAGTACTCAATAGATTCAAATCGCTGTTATTTTAGTGTATTATGCGCTGCTCTCAGGGCAGGAGTACTCAATAGATTCAAATTGCTGTTATTTTTAGTGTATTACGCGCTGCTCTCAGGGCAGGAGTATAGATTCAAATCGCTGTTATTTTTCTCATCATAGATTCAAATCGCTGTTATTTTTAGTGTATTACGCGCTGCTCTCAGGGCAGGAGTACTCAATAGATTCAAATCTCTTTTATTTTAGTGTATTACGCGCTGCTCTCAGGGCAGGAGTACTCAATAGATTCAAATCGCTGTTATTTTAGTGTATTACGCGCTGCTCTCAGGGCAGGAGTACTCAATAGATTCAAATCGCTGTTATTTTTACGCGCTGCTCTCAGGGCAGGAGTACTCAATAGATTCAAATCGCTGTTATTTTAGTGTATTATGCGCTGCTCTCAGGGCAGGAGTACTCAATAGATTAAAATCGCTGTTATTTTTAGTGTATTAGGCGCTGCTCTCAGGGCAGGTGTACTCAATAGATTAAAATCGCTGTTATTTTTAGTGTATTACGCGCTGCTCTCAGGGCAGGAGTACTCAATAGATTCAAATCGCTGTTATTTTATTGTATTATGCGCTGCTCTCAGGGCAGGAGTACTTGGATTCAAATCACTTTTATTTTTAGTGTATTTCGCGCTGCTCTCAGGGCAGGAGTACTCAATAGATTAAAATCGCTGTTATTTTTAGTGTATTACGCGCTGCTCTCAGGGCAGAAGTACTCGATAGATTCAAATCGCTGTTATTTTTAGTGTATTACGCGCTGCTCTCAGGGCAGGAGTACTCAATAGATTCAAATCGCTGTTATTTTTAGTGTATTTCGCGCTGCTCTCAGGGCAGAAGTACTCGATAGATTCAAATCGCTGTTATTTTTAGTGTATTACGCGCTGCTCTCAGGGCAGGAGTACTCAATAGATTCAAATCACTTTTATTTTTAGTGTATTTCGCGCTGCTCTCAGGGCAGGAGTACTCAATAGATTAAAATCGCTGTTATTTTTAGTGTATTACGCGCTGCTCTCAGGGCAGAAGTACTCGATAGATTCAAATCGCTGTTATTTTTAGTGTATTACGCGCTGCTCTCAGGGCAGGAGTACTCAATAGATTCAAATCGCTGTTATTTTTAGTGTATTACGCGCTGCTCTCAGGGCAGGAGTACTCAATAGATTCAAATCGCTGTTATTTTTAGTGTATTACGCGCTGCTCTCAGGGCAGGAGTACTCAATAGATTCGCTGTTATTTTTAGTGTATTACGCGCTGCTCTCAGGGCAGGAGTACTCAATAGATTCGCTGTTATTTTTAGTGTATTACGCGCTGCTCTCAGGGCAGGAGTACTTAATAGATTCGCTGTTATTTTTAGTGTATTACGCGCTGCTCTCAGGGCAGGAGTACTTAGATTCAAATCACTTTTATTTTTAGTGTATTATGTGCTGCACTCAGGGCAGGAGTACTCAATAGATTCAAATCGCTGTTATTTTTGTGTATTACGCGCTGCTCTCAGGGCAGGAGTACTCAATAGATTCGCTGTTATTTTTAGTGTATTACGCGCTGCTCTCAGGGCAGAAGTACTCGATAGATTCAAATCGCTGTTATTTTTAGTGTATTACGCGCTGCTCTCAGGGCAGGAGTACTCAATAGATTCAAATCGCTGTTATTTTTAGTGTATAACGCGCTGCTCTCAGGGCAGGAGTACTCGATAGATTCAAATCGCATTTATTTTAGTGTATTACGCGCTGCTCTCAGGGCAGGAGTACTCAATAGATTCAAATCGCTGTTATTTTAGTGTATTATGCGCTGCTCTCAGGGCAGGAGTACTCAATAGATTCAAATTGCTGTTATTTTTAGTGTATTACGCGCTGCTCTCAGGGCAGGAGTATAGATTCAAATCGCTGTTATTTTTACGCGCTGCTCTCAGGGCAGGAGTACTCAATAGATTCAAATCTCTTTTATTTTAGTGTATTACGCGCTGCTCTCAGGGCAGGAGTACTCAATAGATTCAAATCGCTGTTATTTTAGTGTATTACGCGCTGCTCTCAGGGCAGGAGTACTCAATAGATTCAAATCGCTGTTATTTTAGTGTATTACGCGCTGCTCTCAGGGCAGGAGTACTCAATAGATTCAAATCGCTGTTATTTTTACGCGCTGCTCTCAGGGCAGGAGTACTCAATAGATTCAAATCGCTGTTATTTTAGTGTATTATGCGCTGCTCTCAGGGCAGGAGTACTCAATAGATTAAAATCGCTGTTATTTTTAGTGTATTAGGCGCTGCTCTCAGGGCAGGTGTACTCAATAGATTAAAATCGCTGTTATTTTATTGTATTATGCGCTGCTCTCAGGGCAGGAGTACTTGGATTCAAATCACTTTTATTTTTAGTGTATTTCGCGCTGCTCTCAGGGCAGGAGTACTCAATAGATTAAAATCGCTGTTATTTTTAGTGTATTACGCGCTGCTCTCAGGGCAGAAGTACTCGATAGATTCAAATCGCTGTTATTTTTAGTGTATTACACGCTGCTCTCAGGGCAGGAGTACTCAATAGATTCAAATCGCTGTTATTTTTAGTGTATTACGCGCTGCTCTCAGGGCAGGAGTACTCAATAGATTCGCTGTTATTTTTAGTGTATTACGCGCTGCTCTCAGGGCAGGAGTACTCAATAGATTCGCTGTTATTTTTAGTGTATTACGCGCTGCTCTCAGGGCAGGAGTACTTAATAGATTCGCTGTTATTTTTAGTGTATTACGCGCTGCTCTCAGGGCAGGAGTACTTAGATTCAAATCACTTTTATTTTTAGTGTATTATGTGCTGCACTCAGGGCAGGAGTACTCAATAGATTCAAATCGCTGTTATTTTTGTGTATTACGCGCTGCTCTCAGGGCAGGAGTACTCAATAGATTCGCTGTTATTTTTAGTGTATTACGCGCTGCTCTCAGGGCAGGAGTACTCAATAGATTCGCTGTTATTTTTAGTGTATTACGCGCTGCTCTCAGGGCAGGAGTACTCAATAGATCCGCTGTTATTTTTAGTGTATTACGCGCTGCTCTCAGGGCAGGAGTACTTAGATTCAAATCACTTTTATTTTTAGTGTATTATGTGCTGCTCTCAGGGCAGGAGTACTCAATAGATTCAAATCGCTGTTATTTTTGTGTATTACGCGCTGCTCTCAGGGCAGGAGTACTCAATAGATTCAAATCGCTGTTATTTTTAGTGTATTACTCGCTGCTCTCAGGGCAGGAGTACTCAATAGATTCAAATCGCTGTTATTTTTAGTGTATTTCGTGCTGTTCTCAGGGCAGGAGTACTCAATAGATTCAAATCGCTTTTATTTTAGTGTATTACGCGCTGCTCTCAGGGCAGGAGTACTCAATAGATTCAAATCGCTGTTATTTTAGTGTATTATGCGCTGCTCTCAGGGCAGGAGTACTCAATAGATTCAAATTGCTGTTATTTTTAGTGTATTACGCGCTGCTCTCAGGGCAGGAGTACTCAATAGATTCAAATCGCTTTTATTTTAGTGTATTACGCGCTGCTCTCAGGGCAGGAGTACTCAATAGATTCAAATCGCTGTTATTTTAGTGTATTATGCGCTGCTCTCAGGGCAGGAGTACTCAATAGATTCAAATTGCTGTTATTTTTAGTGTATTATGCGCTGCTCTCAGGGCAGGAGTATAGATTCAAATCGCTGTTATTTTTCTCATCATAGATTCAAATCGCTGTTATTTTTAGTGTATTACGCGCTGCTCTCAGGGCAGGAGTACTCAATAGATTCAAATCTCTTTTATTTTAGTGTATTACGCGCTGCTCTCAGGGCAGGAGTACTCAATAGATTCAAATCGCTGTTATTTTAGTGTATTACGCGCTGCTCTCAGGGCAGGAGTACTCAATAGATTCAAATCGCTGTTATTTTTACGCGCTGCTCTCAGGGCAGGAGTACTCAATAGATTCAAATCGCTGTTATTTTAGTGTATTATGCGCTGCTCTCAGGGCAGGAGTACTCAATAGATTAAAATCGCTGTTATTTTTAGTGTATTAGGCGCTGCTCTCAGGGCAGGTGTACTCAATAGATTAAAATCGCTGTTATTTTTAGTGTATTACGCGCTGCTCTCAGGGCAGGAGTACTCAATAGATTCAAATCGCTGTTATTTTATTGTATTATGCGCTGCTCTCAGGGCAGGAGTACTTGGATTCAAATCACTTTTATTTTTAGTGTATTTCGCGCTGCTCTCAGGGCAGGAGTACTCAATAGATTAAAATCGCTGTTATTTTTAGTGTATTACGCGCTGCTCTCAGGGCAGAAGTACTCGATAGATTCAAATCGCTGTTATTTTTAGTGTATTACGCGCTGCTCTCAGGGCAGGAGTACTCAATAGATTCAAATCGCTGTTATTTTTAGTGTATTTCGCGCTGCTCTCAGGGCAGAAGTACTCGATAGATTCAAATCGCTGTTATTTTTAGTGTATTACGCGCTGCTCTCAGGGCAGGAGTACTCAATAGATTCAAATCACTTTTATTTTTAGTGTATTTCGCGCTGCTCTCAGGGCAGGAGTACTCAATAGATTAAAATCGCTGTTATTTTTAGTGTATTACGCGCTGCTCTCAGGGCAGAAGTACTCGATAGATTCAAATCGCTGTTATTTTTAGTGTATTACGCGCTGCTCTCAGGGCAGGAGTACTCAATAGATTCAAATCGCTGTTATTTTTAGTGTATTACGCGCTGCTCTCAGGGCAGGAGTACTCAATAGATTCAAATCGCTGTTATTTTTAGTGTATTACGCGCTGCTCTCAGGGCAGGAGTACTCAATAGATTCGCTGTTATTTTTAGTGTATTACGCGCTGCTCTCAGGGCAGGAGTACTCAATAGATTCGCTGTTATTTTTAGTGTATTACGCGCTGCTCTCAGGGCAGGAGTACTTAATAGATTCGCTGTTATTTTTAGTGTATTACGCGCTGCTCTCAGGGCAGGAGTACTTAGATTCAAATCACTTTTATTTTTAGTGTATTATGTGCTGCACTCAGGGCAGGAGTACTCAATAGATTCAAATCGCTGTTATTTTTGTGTATTACGCGCTGCTCTCAGGGCAGGAGTACTCAATAGATTCGCTGTTATTTTTAGTGTATTACGCGCTGCTCTCAGGGCAGGAGTACTCAATAGATTCGCTGTTATTTTTAGTGTATTACGCGCTGCTCTCAGGGCAGGAGTACTCAATAGATTCGCTGTTATTTTTAGTGTATTACGCGCTGCTCTCAGGGCAGGAGTACTCAATAGATTCGCTGTTATTTTTAGTGTATTACGCGCTGCTCTCAGGGCAGGAGTACTCAATAGATTCGCTGTTATTTTTAGTGTATTACGCGCTGCTCTCAGGGCAGGAGTACTCAATAGATTCAAATCGCTGTTATTTTATTGTATTATGCGCTGCTCTCAGGGCAGGAGTACTTGGATTCAAATCACTTTTATTTTTAGTGTATTTCGCGCTGCTCTCAGGGCAGGAGTACTCAATAGATTAAAATCGCTGTTATTTTTAGTGTATTACACGCTGCTCTCAGGGCAGAAGTACTCGATAGATTCAAATCGCTGTTATTTTTAGTGTATTACGCGCTGCTCTCAGGGCAGGAGTACTCAATAGATTCAAATCGCTGTTATTTTTAGTGTATTACGCGCTGCTCTCAGTGCAGGAGTACTCAATAGATTCAAATCGCAGTTATTTTTAGTGTATTTCGTGCTGCTCTCAGGGCAGGAGTACTCAATAGATTCAAATCGCTTTTATTTTAGTGTATTACGCGCTGCTCTCAGGGCAGGAGTACTCAATAGATTCAAATCGCTGTTATTTTAGTGTATTATGCACTGCTCTCAGGGCAGGAGTACTCAATAGATTCGCTGTTATTTTTAGTGTATTACGCGCTGCTCTCAGGGCAGGAGTACTCAATAGATTCGCTGTTATTTTTAGTGTATTACGCGCTGCTCTCAGGGCAGGAGTACTTAGATTCAAATCACTTTTATTTTTAGTGTATTATGTGCTGCTCTCAGGGCAGGAGTACTCAATAGATTCGCTGTTATTTTTAGTGTATTACGCGCTGCTCTCAGGGCAGGAGTACTCAATAGATTCGCTGTTATTTTTAGTGTATTACGCGCTGCTCTCAGGGCAGGAGTACTTAGATTCAAATCACTTTTATTTTTAGTGTATTATGTGCTGCACTCAGGGCAGGAGTACTCAATAGATTCAAATCGCTGTTATTTTTACGCGCTGCTCTCAGGGCAGGAGTACTCAATAGATTCAAATCGCTGTTATTTTTGTGTATTACGCGCTGCTCTCAGGGCAGGAGTACTCAATAGATTCAAATCGCTATTATTTTTGTGTATTACGCGCTGCTCTCAGGGCAGGAGTACTCAATAGATTCAAATCGCTATTATTTTAGTGTATTACGCGCTGCTCTCAGGGCAGGAGTACTTGGATTCAAATCACTTTTATTTTTAGTGTATTTCGCGCTGCTCTCAGGGCAGGAGTACTCAATAGATTCAAATCTCTGTTATTTTAGTGTATTACGCGCTGCTCTCAGGGCAGGAGTACTCAATAGATTCAAATCGCTGTTATTTTATTGTATTATGCGCCGCTCTCAGGGCAGGATTACTCAATAGATTCAAATCACTGTTATTTTAGTGCATTATGCGCTGCTCTCAGGGCAGGATTACTCAATAGATTCAAATCACTGTTATTTTAGTGCATTACGCGCTGCTCTCAGGGCAGGAGTACTTAGATTCAAATCGCAGTTATTTTTAGTGTATTTCGTGCTGCTCTCAGGGCAGGATTACTCAATAGATTCAAATCGCAGTTATTTTTAGTGTATTATGCGCTGCTCTCAGGGCAGGAGTACTTAGATTCAAATCACTATTATTTTTAGTGTATTATGCGCTGCTCTCAGGGCAGGAGTACTCAATAGATTCAAATCGCTTTTATTTTTGTGTATTACGTGCTGCTCTCAGGGCAGGAGTACTCAATAGATTCAAATCGCTGTTATTTTTACTGTATTACGCGCTGCTCTCAGGGCAGGAGTACTCAATAGATTCAAATCGCTGTTATTTTTAGTGTATTACGCGCTGCTCTCAGGGCAGGAGTACTCAATAGATTCAAATCGCTGTTATTTTAGTGTATTACGCGCTGCTCTCAGGGTAGGAGTACTCAATAGATTCAAATCGCTGTTATTTTACGCGCTGCTCTCAGGGCAGGAGTACTCAGTAGATTCAAATCGCTGTTATTTTTAGTGTATTACTCGCTGCTCTCAGGGCAGGAGTACTCAATAGATTCAAATCGCTGTTATTTTTAGTGTATTACGCGCTGCTCTCAGGGCAGGAGTACTCAATAGATTCAAATCACTATTATTTTTAGTGTATTACGCGCTGCTCTCAGGGCAGGAGTACTCAATAGATTCAAATCGCTTTTATTTTTAGTGTATTACGCGCTGCTCTCAGGGCAGGAGTACTCAATAGATTCAAATCGCTGTTATTTTTAGTGTATACGCGCTGCTCTCAGGGCAGGAGTACTCAATAGATTCAAATCGCTGTTATTTTTAGTGTATTACACGCTGCTCAGGGCAGGAGTACTTAGATTCAAATCACTTTTATTTTTAGTGTATTACACGCTGCTCAGGGCAGGAGTACTTAGATTCAAATCACTTTTATTTTTAGTGTATTACGCGCTGCTCTCAGGGCAGGAGTACTCAATAGATTCAAATCGCTTTTATTTTTAGTGTATTACGCGCTGCTCTCAGGGCAGGAGTACTCAATAGATTCAAATCACTTTTATTTTTAGTGTATTACGCGCTGCTCTCAGGGCACGAGTACTCAATAGATTCAAATCGCTGTTATTTTTAGTGTATTACGCGCTGCTCTCAGGGCAGGAGTACTCAATAGATTCAAATCTCTGTTATTTTAGTGTATTACGCGCTGCTCTCAGGGCAGGAGTACTCAATAGATTCAAATTGCTGTTATTTTTAGTGTATTTTGCGCTGCTCTCAGGGCAGGAGTACTCAATAGATTCAAATCACTTTTATTTTTAGTGTATTACGCGCTGCTCTCAGGGCAGGAGTACTCAATAGATTCAAATCGCTGTTATTTTTAGTGTATTACGCGCTGCTCTCAGGGCAGGAGTACTCAATAGATTCAAATCTCTGTTATTTTTAGTGTATTACGCGCTGCTCTCAGGGCAGGAGTACTCAATAGATTCAAATCGCTGTTATTTTTAGTGTATTACGCGCTGCTCTCAGGGCAGGAGTACTCAATAGATTCAAATCTCTGTTATTTTTAGTGTATTACGCGCTGCTCTCAGGGCACGAGTACTCAATAGATTCAAATTGCTGTTATTTTTAGTGTATTTTGCGCTGCTCTCAGGGCAGGAGTACTCAATAGATTAAAATTTCTGTTATTTTAGTGTATTACGCGCTGCTCTCAGGGCAGGAGTACTCAATAGATTAAAATTGCTGTTATTTTAGTGTATTACGCGCTGCTCTTAGGGCAGGAGTACTCAATAGATTAAAATTGCTGTTATTTTAGCGCAGTACTCCATGCTGTCAGGGAAAGAGTACTCAAGAGATTCTGATTGCTTTGCATTTTCCTAGAAATGAAGTCCTGTAATATTCCTGTATTGCAGGAATATACAGTAGTATTGATACTATGTGCTGCAATAATTTTCGATACACTAAGCTCAGTTCTAGAATAATTATATTTTTCTCTATAACTAATCATTGTTAATTCTTAAAAAAAAACAAAAAAAACATCAGTCATAAAAACATTCAGTAAACATGGCTGTCAGCTCCCAGGGCATTCTTCAGGGCATCACTTTTGTAAAACTAAAGCAAAGTTGTCCCACAATACCAAAATATACAGTACAAAATACTCTTTTTTTCTGTTTATATTTTTGCTGGTTTTATAGTCTAGTAAATCTATAGCCCCTACACATTTTTAAGGGTATATTTTATTATTTTTAATCATTTTGTTGTTACATAAGTAGACCATTTCTTTTTGGTCTATTATTAACTTGTTCTTGTATCTCATTCTTCAGTTACCTGAAAGAGCTGGCAGAAACTGGATGAATAAAAGGAACCAACACTGAAGATGCCTGATGCTACCCAGTCTATGATTAAGGCCTGGATGCAAAGATGGAGAGCGTTTGGTTCCACCTGATACAAGCGCACAATCTCAGTGTTGACTTTGTGATGCATAAATGTGATTGCAAAATGTGGATCTATGTTCAAATACTTAATTTTCCACTGAGTATTGCAGAGAAACAAAGACACTTAATTTCAGGGTTCCTAGGCAATTTGGAAAAGTTTGGCATTTGATTTGAGTAATTTCCAAGTATGGAAAAATATTTTTGTTTCCATACTTTTCCCACCATTCTGTTTTCTAAAATATAAATTTAAGATTTTCTAAAAATACATTTATCAAAAGCAGATTGAATTCATGGCAAAAGTTTAGTGATCATTTAGAGATTGTTTGTCTTTATCATAAGCGAGTCTCTTTTGAATGTCACTAAATTAATGTGCATTTACCCCTCTACCAGCAACAGATAAAGGATCAGACTACCATTTAACTCAAGCAACATCAAACCACACAGGTTATAAAGCATTTTAGGTTTCTTCTCATCCTGTTAGTGCTTATCACTTCCAGAAAACTTTTGTACTGATTGTACTGTATACCAAAAATATAATGTTTTATGAATCATTAATGTTTAATATGGTTAGAAAAATCTAGAGAGAGGATTGCAATTTTAAGTCTGTGTGGAAAAGTGTAAGATTGAAAATAATTAAAGATATTTGAAAATGAACAAAAACATTTTCTTTTACTGTTTCAATTCCCCTTTCTTACCCCAGGGTACCATTTGGAATTCCTAAAGGCAGAGGTGCTGACAGTGCTCAAGGCCTGTAGGTCAAAATGTGTGTACTTCGGGGGTCTACGAATTGTCACACCTTTTACAATGGGGGAAATTGTAATTATCTGATTAGTCGATTTGAACGTCTCACATTTGGGTTACAGACACATTGTCAAGGAAGGCATCAAATATTATAACAGTTTCTCTGTCCCTTTTATTCTCTGGCTCTCTTTATTTGTCTCTTTCTACACCCTCTCCCTCTCTTTATATCTCTCAGGTAACACTTTACATATATGGGGGGTACAATTAATGGTATAAGTTTTTATCATCACATCTATTTTGTAACTTTAAGTGTAACCATATATAGTGTCATTAGACCCTTTCAATTACATATAATGTGCTAAGTAGTTTTGATTAGGTATTGACTTTGAAGTGCTACCTATTGCAAAACAATATCGTCACTCTATAGCAGCAATCTGCCACATATTTAGCTGTTGTTACAACTTGTAACTACGCTTATTTCCATTGTTGATATAAGTAGCAGTGGGTGGTAATAGACAAGAAATCTAGTTTTCCACCATCTGACTGATAACGTTTCTTTAGTCATTCGGCAGTCTAGCAGCCTGAACCCCTGTAGGAAATCCATCCTTACAAAAGTATGGAATTTTGATTTCATTTAATGACTGAACAAACATTGATTGTAAATAACTAGTTTACTAATTATATATTTATTGAACTGTCTTTTGGTCCAATTTTGCAACAAAATAATCAATTCAAGCATAATTATGACTTTCCTTTTTTATAGTATTACGAAACATTTCCAGTGAATTAAATGTATAAAACAGAAACAAATCACAAAAAAATGCAGAGCAAAGATGTAGCCTATCATTAAACTGTTGTACTTTTAACTAGCACATATCATTATTCTTAGAGGTTTTTAATTGCTTTATTATTTTTCTTTTAGACGGTTGTCATTGAACTTGAATGGGCTTCCCGTTAAACCAGGCCCAACGCTACGGGTCGCCTGGTCAAATGTCTGTCAGTTCCTCCTTAAATTCTCCAGATCTGTAGGTCTTCCTGCAAACGAATTACATAAAGATGTTGGTTTCAATGTAAGCTGATAGTCATAAAAAAACAAAACGTAAAATGTATTTCACCTGAAAGCTTCAGGTTTGGATATTGCACAATAATACACTAAAAATAACAGCGATTTGAATCTATTGAGTACTCCTGCCCTGAGAGCAGCGCGTAATACACTAAAATAAAAGTGATTTGCCCTGAGAGCAGCGCATAATACACTAAAATAACAGCGATTTGAATCTATTGAGTACTCCTGCCCTGAGAGCAGCGGATAATACACTAAAAAAACAGCGATTTGAATCTATTGAGTACTCCTGCCCTGAGAGCAGCGCTAAATACACTAAAATAAAAGCGATTTGAATCTATTGAGTACTCCTGCCCTGAGAGCAGCGCGTAATACACTAAAAATAACAGCGATTTGAATCTATTGAGTACTCCTGCCCTGAGAGCAGCGCGTAATACACTAAAATAAAAGTGATTTGCCCTGAGAGCAGCGCATAATACACTAAAATAACAGCGATTTGAATCTATTGAGTACTCGTGCCCTGAGAACAGCGCGTAATACACTAAAATAACAGCGATTTGAATCTATTGAGTACTTCTGCCCTGAGAGCAGCGCGTAAAACACTAAAAAAACAGCGATTTGAATCTATTGAGTACTCCTGCCCTGAGAGCAGCGCGTAATACACTAAAATAAAAGTGATTTGAATCTATTGAGTACTCCTGCCCTGAGAGCAGCGCGTAAAACACTAAAAAAACAGCAATTTGAATCTATTGAGTACTTCTGCCCTGAGAGCAGCGCGTAAAACACTAAAAAAACAGCGATTTGAATCTATTGAGTACTCCTGCCCTGAGAGCAGCGCGTAAAACACTAAAAAAACAGCGATTTGAATCTATTGAGTACTCCTGCCCTGAGAGCAGCGTGTAATACACTAAAAATAACAGCGATTTGAATCTATTGAGTACTCCTGCCCTGAGAGCAGCGCGTAATACACTAAAATAAAAGTGATTTGCCCTGAGAGCAGCGCATAATACACTAAAATAACAGCGATTTGAATCTATTGAGTACTCGTGCCCTGAGAACAGCGCGTAATACACTAAAATAACAGCGATTTGAATCTATTGAGTACTTCTGCCCTGAGAGCAGCGCGTAAAACACTAAAAAAACAGCGATTTGAATCTATTGAGTACTCCTGCCCTGAGAGCAGCGCGTAATACACTAAAAATAACAGCGATTTGAATCTATCGAGTACTCCTGCCCTGAGAGCAGCGCGTAATACACTAAAATAAAAGTGATTTGAATCTATTGAGTACTCCTGCCCTGAGAACAGCGCGTAATACACTAAAATAACAGCGATTTGAATCTATTGAGTACTCCTGCCCTGAGAGCAGCGCGTAATACACTAAAAATAACAGCGATTTGAATCTATCGAGTACTCCTGCCCTGAGAGCAGCGCGTAATACACTAAAAATAACAGCGATTTGAATCTATCGAGTACTCCTGCCCTGAGAGCAGCGCGTAATACACTAAAATAAAAGTGATTTGCCCTGAGAGCAGCGCATAATACACTAAAATAACAGCGATTTGAATCTATTGAGTACTCCTGCCCTGAGAGCAGCGCGTATAAAAATAACAGCGATTTGAATCTATTGAGTACTCCTGCCCTGAGAACAGCGCGTAATACACTAAAATAACAGCGATTTGAATCTATTGAGTACTCCTGCCCTGAGAGCAGCGCGTAATACACTAAAATAACAGCGATTTGAATCTATTGAGTACTCGTGCCCTGAGAACAGCGCGTAATACACTAAAATAACAGCGATTTGAATCTATTGAGTACTTCTGCCCTGAGAGCAGCGCGTATAAAAATAACAGCGATTTGAATCTATTGAGTACTCCTGCCCTGAGAGCAGCGCGTATAAAAATAACAGCGATTTGAATCTATGGAGTACTCCTGCCCTGAGAGCAGCGCGTAATACACTAAAAATAACACCGATTTGAATCTATTGAGTACTTCTGCCCTGAGAGCAGCGCGTAATACACTAAAATAAATGCGATTTGAATCTATTGAGTACTCCTGCCCTAAGAGCAGCGCGTAATACACTAAAATAAATGCGATTTGAATCTATTGAGTACTCCTGCCCTGAGAGCAGCGCGTAATACACAAAAATAAAAGCGATTTGAATCTATTGAGTACTCCTGCCCTGAGAGCAGCGCGTAATACATTAAAACTAAGTGATTTGAATCTATTGAGTACTCCTGCCCTGAGAGCAGCACGTAATACACAAAAATAAAAGCGATTTGAATCTATTGAGTACTCCTGCCCTGAGAGCAGCGCGTAATACATTAAAACTAAGCGATTTGAATCTAGAGTACTCCTGCCCTGAGAGCAGCGCGTAATACACTAAAATAACAGCGATTTGAATCTATTGAGTACTTCTGCCCTGAGAGCAGCGCGAAATACACTAAAATAACAGCGATTTGAATCTATTGAGTACTCCTGCCCTGAGAGCAGCGCGTAATACACAAAAATAAAAGCGATTTGAATCTATTGAGTACTCCTGCCCTGAGAGCAGCGCGTAATACACAAAAATAACAGCGATTTGAATCTATTGAGTACTCCTGCCCTGAGAGCAGCGCGTAATACACAAAAATAAAAGCGATTTGAATCTATTGAGTACTCCTGCCCTGAGAGCAGCGCGTAATACATTAAAACTAAGTGATTTGAATCTATTGAGTACTCCTGCCCTGAGAGCAGCACGTAATACACAAAAATAAAAGCGATTTGAATCTATCGAGTACTCCTGCCCTGAGAGCAGCGCGTAATACATTAAAACTAAGCGATTTGAATCTATCGAGTACTCCTGCCCTGAGAGCAGCGCGTAAAACACTAAAAAAACAGCGATTTGAATCTATTGAGTACTTCTGCCCTGAGAGCAGCGCGTAAAACACTAAAAAAACAGCGATTTGAATCTATTGAGTACTCCTGCCCTGAGAGCAGCGCGTAAAACACTAAAAAAACAGCGATTTGAATCTATTGAGTACTCCTGCCCTGAGAGCAGCGTGTAATACACTAAAAATAACAGCGATTTGAATCTATTGAGTACTCCTGCCCTGAGAGCAGCGCGTAATACACTAAAATAAAAGTGATTTGCCCTGAGAGCAGCGCATAATACACTAAAATAACAGCGATTTGAATCTATTGAGTACTCGTGCCCTGAGAACAGCGCGTAATACACTAAAATAACAGCGATTTGAATCTATTGAGTACTTCTGCCCTGAGAGCAGCGCGTAAAACACTAAAAAAACAGCGATTTGAATCTATTGAGTACTCCTGCCCTGAGAGCAGCGCGTAATACACTAAAAATAACAGCGATTTGAATCTATCGAGTACTCCTGCCCTGAGAGCAGCGCGTAATACACTAAAATAAAAGTGATTTGAATCTATTGAGTACTCCTGCCCTGAGAACAGCGCGTAATACACTAAAATAACAGCGATTTGAATCTATTGAGTACTCCTGCCCTGAGAGCAGCGCGTAATACACTAAAAATAACAGCGATTTGAATCTATCGAGTACTCCTGCCCTGAGAGCAGCGCGTAATACACTAAAAATAACAGCGATTTGAATCTATCGAGTACTCCTGCCCTGAGAGCAGCGCGTAATACACTAAAATAAAAGTGATTTGCCCTGAGAGCAGCGCATAATACACTAAAATAACAGCGATTTGAATCTATTGAGTACTCCTGCCCTGAGAGCAGCGCGTATAAAAATAACAGCGATTTGAATCTATTGAGTACTCCTGCCCTGAGAACAGCGCGTAATACACTAAAATAACAGCGATTTGAATCTATTGAGTACTCCTGCCCTGAGAGCAGCGCGTAATACACTAAAATAACAGCGATTTGAATCTATTGAGTACTCGTGCCCTGAGAACAGCGCGTAATACACTAAAATAACAGCGATTTGAATCTATTGAGTACTTCTGCCCTGAGAGCAGCGCGTATAAAAATAACAGCGATTTGAATCTATTGAGTACTCCTGCCCTGAGAGCAGCGCGTATAAAAATAACAGCGATTTGAATCTATGGAGTACTCCTGCCCTGAGAGCAGCGCGTAATACACTAAAAATAACAGCGAATCTATTGAGTACTCCTGCCCTGAGAGCAGCGCGTAATACACTAAAAATAACACCGATTTGAATCTATTGAGTACTTCTGCCCTGAGAGCAGCGCGTAATACACTAAAATAAATGCGATTTGAATCTATTGAGTACTCCTGCCCTAAGAGCAGCGCGTAATACACTAAAATAAATGCGATTTGAATCTATTGAGTACTCCTGCCCTGAGAGCAGCGCGTAATACACAAAAATAAAAGCGATTTGAATCTATTGAGTACTCCTGCCCTGAGAGCAGCGCGTAATACATTAAAACTAAGTGATTTGAATCTATTGAGTACTCCTGCCCTGAGAGCAGCACGTAATACACAAAAATAAAAGCGATTTGAATCTATTGAGTACTCCTGCCCTGAGAGCAGCGCGTAATACATTAAAACTAAGCGATTTGAATCTAGAGTACTCCTGCCCTGAGAGCAGCGCGTAATACACTAAAATAACAGCGATTTGAATCTATTGAGTACTTCTGCCCTGAGAGCAGCGCGAAATACACTAAAATAACAGCGATTTGAATCTATTGAGTACTCCTGCCCTGAGAGCAGCGCGTAATACACAAAAATAAAAGCGATTTGAATCTATTGAGTACTCCTGCCCTGAGAGCAGCGCGTAATACACAAAAATAACAGCGATTTGAATCTATTGAGTACTCCTGCCCTGAGAGCAGCGCGTAATACACAAAAATAAAAGCGATTTGAATCTATTGAGTACTCCTGCCCTGAGAGCAGCGCGTAATACATTAAAACTAAGTGATTTGAATCTATTGAGTACTCCTGCCCTGAGAGCAGCACGTAATACACAAAAATAAAAGCGATTTGAATCTATCGAGTACTCCTGCCCTGAGAGCAGCGCGTAATACATTAAAACTAAGCGATTTGAATCTAGAGTACTCCTGCCCTGAGAGCAGCGCGTAATACACTAAAATAACAGCGATTTGAATCTATTGAGTACTTCTGCCCTGAGAGCAGCGCGAAATACACTAAAATAACAGCGATTTGAATCTATTGAGTACTCCTGCCCTGAGAGCAGCGCGTAATACACTAAAATAACAGCGATTTGAATCTATTGAGTACTTCTGCCCTGAGAGCAGCGCGAAATACACTAAAATAACAGCGATTTGAATCTATTGAGTACTTCTGCCCTGAGAGCAGCGCGTATAAAAATAACAGCGATTTGAATCTATTGAGTACTCCTGCCCTGAGAGCAGCGTGTAATACACTAAAATAACAGCGATTTGAATCTATTGAGTACTCCTGCCCTGAGAGCAGCGCGTAATAC
Source organism: Abramis brama (assembly GCA_022829085.1). NCBI lineage: Eukaryota > Metazoa > Chordata > Actinopteri > Cypriniformes > Leuciscidae > Abramis > Abramis brama. The sequence continues at coordinate 44,284,962 of CM040769.1, read as the reverse complement.
ACTAAAATAACAGCGATTTGAATCTATTGAGTACTTCTGCCCTGAGAGCAGCGCGTAATACACTAAAATAAATGCGATTTGAATCTATTGAGTACTCCTGCCCTGAGAGCAGCGGGTAATACACTAAAAATAACACCGATTTGAATCTATCGAGTACTCCTGCCCTGAGAGCAGCGCGTAATACACTAAAAAATAACAGCGATTTGAATCTATTGAGTACTCCTGCCCTGAGAGCAGCGCGTAATACACAAAAATAAAAGCGATTTGAATCTATTGAGTACTCCTGCCCTGAGAGCAGCGCGTAATACACTAAAAAATAACAGCGATTTGAATCTATTGAGTACTCCTGCCCTGAGAGCAGCACGTATAAAAATAACAGCGATTTGAATCTATTGAGTACTCCTGCCCTGAGAGCAGCGCGTAATACACTAAAATAAATGCGATTTGAATCTATTGAGTACTCCTGCCCTGAGAGCAGCGCGTAATACACTAAAATAACAGCGATTTGAATCTATTGAGTACTCCTGCCCTGAGAGCAGCGCATAATACACTAAAATAACAGCGATTTGAATCTATTGAGTACTCCTGCCCTGAGAGCAGCGCGTAATACACTAAAATAACAGCGATTTGAATCTATTGAGTACTTCTGCCCTGAGAGCAGCGCGTAATACACTAAAATAAATGCGATTTGAATCTATTGAGTACTCCTGCCCTGAGAGCAGCGGGTAATACACTAAAAATAACACCGATTTGAATCTATTGAGTACTCCTGCCCTGAGAGCAGCGCGTAATACACTAAAAAATAACAGCGATTTGAATCTATTGAGTACTCCTGCCCTGAGAGCAGCGCGTAATACACTAAAAAATAACACCGATTTGAATCTATTGAGTACTCCTGCCCTGAGAGCAGCGCGTAATACACTAAAAAATAACAGCGATTTGAATCTATTGAGTACTCCTGCCCTGAGAGCAGCGCGTAATACACTAAAATAAATGCGATTTGAATCTATTGAGTACTCCTGCCCTGAGAGCAGCGCGTAATACACTAAAATAACAGCGATTTGAATCTATTGAGTACTCCTGCCCTGAGAGCAGCGCGTAATACACTAAAATAAATGCGATTTGAATCTATTGAGTACTCCTGCCCTGAGAGCAGCGCGTAATACACTAAAATAACAGCGATTTGAATCTATTGAGTACTCCTGCCCTGAGAGCAGCGCATAATACACTAAAATAACAGCGATTTGAATCTATTAAGTACTCCTGCCCTGAGAGCAGCGCGTAATACACTAAAATAACAGCGATTTGAATCTATTGAGTACTTCTGCCCTGAGAGCAGCGCGTAATACACTAAAATAAATGCGATTTGAATCTATTGAGTACTCCTGCCCTGAGAGCAGCGGGTAATACACTAAAAATAACACCGATTTGAATCTATTGAGTACTCCTGCCCTGAGAGCAGCGCGTAATACACTAAAAAATAACAGCGATTTGAATCTATTGAGTACTCCTGCCCTGAGAGCAGCACGTAATACACAAAAATAAAAGCGATTTGAATCTATTGAGTACTCCTGCCCTGAGAGCAGCGCGTAATACATTAAAACTAAGTGATTTGAATCTAGAGTACTCCTGCCCTGAGAGCAGCGCGTAATACACTAAAAAATAACAGCGATTTGAATCTATTGAGTACTCCTGCCCTGAGAGCAGCACGTATAAAAATAACAGCGATTTGAATCTATTGAGTACTCCTGCCCTGAGAGCAGCGCGTAATACACTAAAATAAATGCGATTTGAATCTATTGAGTACTCCTGCCCTGAGAGCAGCGCGTAATACACTAAAATAACAGCGATTTGAATCTATTGAGTACTCCTGCCCTGAGAGCAGCGCATAATACACTAAAATAACAGCGATTTGAATCTATTGAGTACTCCTGCCCTGAGAGCAGCGCGTAATACACTAAAATAACAGCGATTTGAATCTATTGAGTACTTCTGCCCTGAGAGCAGCGCGTAATACACTAAAATAAATGCGATTTGAATCTATTGAGTACTTCTGCCCTGAGAGCAGCGCGTAATACACTAAAAAATAACAGCGATTTGAATCTATTGAGTACTCCTGCCCTGAGAGCAGCGCGTATAAAAATAACAGCGATTTGAATCTATTGAGTACTCCTGCCCTGAGAGCAGCGCGAAATACACTAAAAATAAAAGTGATTTGAATCTAAGTACTCCTGCCCTGAGCAGTGCGTAATACACTAAAAATAAAAGTGATTTGAATCTAAGTACTCCTGCCCTGAGAGCAGCGCGTAATACACTAAAAATAAAAGAGATTTGAATCTATTGAGTACTTCTGCCCTGAGAGCAGCGCGTAATACACTCAGGGTTCTCAAGTCTCACGCATTGGCCGTGAGACACACGCAATTCAACCAGTTCACACGCTCACACGCCACACCGTGTATTTCTCACGCTGAAAAGGCAATGTCAACCAAGTTGTCCTACAAGCTTTATATATAATGTTGTATACGAGGCGCGGGCACACAAAGTGAAGTTTCCTGCCGCCAGCACGTATCTCGGCCAGATTGCGTTCGTTAATAGGCAGCATACATAGATGCGCGAACACACGGAAGTTGACGGAACATTCTCGGCCACCGTACGTTCGTTACTAGGTAACCAACAACATCGCGCGAACACACGTCGTGATGATGGAGAAGGTAAGTCGGAAGAAAGCTCGTCTAACATTTTTAGGCTAGAACATTTAATATATAGCCCATCGTATACATTATTATTGATGCAGTCAAAAACTACTTTGCAACCAGGCCAGAAGCTTTGGCTCAGTTTGGCTAGCTTACGTTATCTGAAACTAAGGGAAATGTTAGTGGGTATGGGAAGGAATGAAGATGTATTTCTTGATTTTATTTTAAATACATTTATGATTTAAATTTATTTATTTTATTTTAAATTATATATTATACTGTATTAATAGTATTTCTAGTTACATTAAGGCTACATACGTATTAAAGCAGAGTGCTCTGGGTAATATATCCTGTCAAAACATTAATCATTGCCATTGCATTTGTATTTTTCAAACACTTACAACACAAAACACATTTCATAACTCTTGTGTATACACACACACACACACCTTAATAATACTCTAATATGTCATTTGTTCACAATGTCCCACCACACAATAAATCATTATACCGTTTCGACTAGACACATTAAAAAATGCAAAAATATTTGTTTTTCCAAACTGTTTGGAGCAATTTATTATATTTTTGTAATTTTTGTAACTTATTTGCAATTTTGAAATATAAAATTAAAGAGTATATCTGATGTGATGAATTGCTCTGTCATTTATTAGATTTACAAATTGTTATAATTTCAATTTGTGCTGGTTAATTATGAACAATGGGTAAAATTGGGGGGTGGGGACCAATGTTCCCTCTAATTTTTTTCAGCACTGAGCAAATTTTTTTTTTTCTGAGCGCACATTTCAGTACTGTGAGCAATTCGCAACCACAAGACCTGCCGAAAATGACCACAATCGAGCCTGCCTTAGCCATGGGGGATTCAAAGAGATGACAGCAAATGCATCAATATGTCTAAAAGGTTGATATTTATTCAATATCCTTATTGGACTTTGGGAACATTTTAATGTTGGTGTTTTACCAGTCAGTTTAGCTGAACTTAAATGATCTTTGGTTGATAGGGTTTCATTAAGGTTTAGAGAGGTTATGACTGGTTCACTGGTTATTATGACTGATAATGATATATATAAAAAATAAAAGTATCCAAGATGTTTAGTCATTTCTCAGCAGGTACAACATTTAAGTGGAACTTCATTGAAAGAAAAAATGCTAATGCAGGGCTTAACAATAATTATAGCCTAGGCGTATTAAATTGACATGGTGCAATTTTTCCTAAAGGTAGGTACACTACCTAAAGATAGGTAAATATAAACAATTTAATAACTTTTTTTTTTTTGGCTCAGTCTGAACATGTTGAACAATGATTATTACATCAAACAACAATAGGCCTATTGTTGATGATAAATTAAAAGTAGCCTACATTTTTTTCTTTTCAAAACGCTATAAATCCATCCATTTTTCCCCAAAATGCTAAAAATTGTTGTTTTAAAAAGTATTTTGTCATTTATTTTTCGTGTTTGCATTTATGAGGAAAAAACAACATTACGTGACAGTTCTCCATTACGGACGCGACAGCTCTGAAAGCCGCACTTAAAAGATTTTCAAACTTTCACAGAGACCTCAAAACAGAAAGCACAAAGGCTTTCTTTAAAGCGAATTTCGTTTTGTATTAATTTTATCTTATTTTAATCAATATTTCATTAACCAATTTCCTGGCCTAAATAAATTTAATTTTAATTTAATATTTTTAATTTAACTTTTACTTTGAATATTATACTGTAAAAACGCATAATTACTGTAAAAACGCATAATTACAGCCTAGTTGATTTTAGTTGATCATAGTTGATCATAATTAGAGATGAAATGGCATGACAAATAAATTTTTTGATTATAGTGACCAAAATGATCATGGTTATCACAGAATCTTGTTCAAAAAGTACTAATACTACAGAATGAAATCAATTCACCAAGTTTTATGACAAAAAAACAGCAAATAACTAAATATTTGCTTAGGCTACTTAAACATTAAAATAATAACATTAAAGATGATGGCCAGAGTTTCTTGCAACATCTTATCTAGCCTACTAACAAGTTCAAATAAAGTTTTGACAAAAAAAAAAAAGGTTTAAAAAAAGATAACGCTCACATATTCAGCCTTTAAATAATTTTTATAAAAATAATGAGTCAAAAAAGATAAATTACTGACATTTGCAATGCACATTATAGCTTATCTTTTTTAACTGCGCTCTCCACAACGACAAAGAAGTTTTTTTTAGTAGCTAATGGTTTTCCACCACCTAGCAATACTTAGCTCTGTTAAGTTACCATGCAGATGTATTTACGGAGAGGAGAAAAACACCCGTAGTGTTTGGGTGCACCCCTTACCCGCGCGACTACCGGTACATTTTAAATAACGAGCTTGAGCGCGCAAAAGACGCAATATGTGAACGGCCCCTTCGCGAGCTATACCTCCATTCTGGCCGTGCACAAGCTACTGAGGGTCTCCCGCGCCCCTGTGGCAGTTCCCCACACAGTGAGTGAAATGAAAGATAAAATAAAACTGCTTCTTGGCGCAGGGTTTTTTTTTTTACTGCTCGTGCCGCCCCATGTGGCCGCCCCATGTGACTGCCCGGTTCGCCCGTGCCTAAAACCGCTACTGTTTATTAGCCTGCATCGCCTTTGATGCTCAGATGTTTAACCCCTGAAAAAAAAATCGTTTGTGCGGTCTGAAAAATGTGCGCGGTCTGAAAAATCTATTGCGCGGCCACTTCGACTGGCCTGCGCGGCCGCGTGCGCGCGCAGCTTAGAGGGAACATTGGTGGGGACAGGTGGGGGTGGGGCTCCATTAGGCTCCTCCCCCAACCACATGTGATCTCACTCCAAGCTTTTGATAAAACTTGAGAACCCTGTACACTAAAAATAACAGCGAATCTATTGAGTACTTCTGCCCTGAGATCAGCGCGTAATACACTAAAAATAACAGTGATCTGAATCTATTGAGTACTTCTGCCCTGAGAGCAGCGCATAATACACTAAAAATAAAAGAGATTTGAATCTATTGAGTACTCCTGCCCTGAGAGCAGCGCGTAATACACTAAAAATAACAGCGAATCTATTGAGTACTCCTGCCCTGAGAGCAGCGCGTAATACACTAAAAATAACAGTGAATCTATTGAGTACTCCTGCCCTGAGAGCAGCGCGTAATACACTAAAATAACAGCGATTTGAATCTATTGAGTACTCCTGCCCTGAGAGCAGCGCGTAAAAATAACAGCGATTTGAATCTATTGAGTACTCCTGCCCTGAGAGCAGCGCGTAAAAATAACAGTGATTTGAATCTATTGAGTACTCGTGCCCTGAGAGCAGCGCATAATACACTAAAATAACAGCAATTTGAATCTATTGAGTACTCCTGCCCTGAGAGCAGCGTGTAAAAATAACAGCGATTTGAATCTATTGAGTACTCCTGCCCTGAGAGCAGCGCGTAAAAATAACAGTGATTTGAATCTATTGAGTACTCGTGCCCTGAGAGCAGCGCTTAATACACTAAAAATAACAGCAATTTGCATCTATTGAGTACTCCTGCCCTGAGAGCAGCGCTTAATACACTAAAAATAACAGCAATTTGCATCTATTGAGTACTCCTGCCCTGAGAGCAGCGCATAATACACTAAAAATTACAGCAATTTGCATCTATTGAGTACTCCTGCCCTGAGAGCAGCGCATAATACACTAAAAATAACACCGATTTGAATCTATTGAGTACTCCTGCCCTGAGAGCAGCGCGTAATACACTAAAAATAACAGCGATTTGAATCTATTGAGTACTCCTGCCCTGAGAGCAGCGCATAATACACTAAAAATAACAGCGATTTGAATCTATTGAGTACTCCTGCCCTGAGAGCAGCGCTTAATACACTAAAAATAACAGCGATTTGAATCTATCGAGTACTCCTGCCCTGAGAGCAGCGCTTAATACACTAAAAATAACAGCGAATCTATTGAGTACTCCTGCCCTGAGAGCAGCGCGTAATACACTAAAAATAACAGCGAATCTATTGAGTACTCCTGCCCTGAGAGCAGCGCGAAATACACTAAAAATAACAGCGATTTGAATCGAGCTCCTGCCCTGAGAGAAGCGCTAAGGTGGGAGATGTATCATTTTCATTACATGTATCATTCATTACATGTATCATTACTGCGTTGAAATATCGCGGAAAATTTGAACGAGTTCTGTTCTCGCATATCAATTTAACAGACAGCGAGGTACCACTGGAAAAGCATGTTTTACACCAGTTACCCCATAAGCAGCTTTGTTTTGGTCGACTGATGAAACAATCAAATAGAAATGCATACAATACGATATTTAGACGATGATATTAGTTCTGTGCATTTTAAATGTTCGCTTATTATCTTAGTAAACGTTAGAGGATATTGAATTGTAACAAAATATAGTAGTAAATTCACTTACCTTGCAATAAATGCGTTCTCCCACGAACATCTGTCTTTTATTCCGACTATTCCTCAAGAATCCCTCCGCAGAGCAGACCGCAGCGCACATCAAATTCAAACGTCTAAACCCCGCCCTTGCTTCAGTTTCATTGGTTGAAGCTGTAAACCAATCATTTTCCTTTCTGCCCTCAGAACATGTTTGAGTAAGTAAAACTCCCATCTGCGTTTAATGTGCAATCGATCTGGGTCGATTTCATGTGCGCGAGCCCTGTGACGGGCTGTGTTTGTGTGTAGGAATGAGCACTGGGCAGTGGGCATTTTGTCTACACTCGTAACACCATCGGCCGTGGCCGGGACACCAGAAAATACACTCTTATGGGATTTATCTGGGTAGCCGTTAAAGCGGCGTTTGTGTGCAGGCAAGCGGGCTGCTTCGCCGACTTGTTTACTGCAGAATACACTGGAACAGTCACATTTACTGGAACTGAACGAGCGAGAAATTGCCATAGAAACAGAGAGCGTCAACATGCTGGCGTTTGTTTGCAGGCGTGCGTGTATCACAGCAGGCTTGTTCACTGCAATATTGACATTTCCAGTCGTCTGAACTTCAGAGGCGGAAACCATAGAAACAGTGTTTGGGTGCAGGCGAGCGGGTTGTACCACGCGCTCGTTGGCTGCAAAATACACATCTGCAGTCGCCTTTTCAGGGAACTGCCAGAGCGAGCATTGACGGCAAAACATTTTCTGCCGGTAGACCCGGGATTCAATCACAGGTCTCTCGCACGAACGCCTGATGATCTACCACTGGACCACAGAGGAAGACACATAGGCATTCAGTTTTTATTTTTTTATTTTTTTACCTTTATTTTTACAGGCAAGTCATTAAGAACAAGTTCTTATTTACAATGGCGGCCTGACAAGTGGAATAACCACTTAGGGAAAGGGGAAGTAGAGTTAAAAGGTACAAAACATTATAGATACTTACAGGTAAGCAATTACATAAATACAATTTAGCGCAGTTAGCGCGATTATTATCAGAGAGCATCAACATGCTGGCGTTTGTTTGCAGGCGTGCGTGCAAAACAACAGGCTTGCTCACTGCAATATTGACATTTCCAGTCACCTGAACTTCAGAGGGGAATGAGAAATGCGTGAGGAGTGAAGGTCGGCCCGGCCGCAGCGGGGCTAAAAACACCCTTTTCTCCTTTCGCCAGTGACGCACGGGAACCATAGAAATGGTGTTTGGGTGCAGGCGAGCGGGTTGTACAACGCGCTCGTTGGCTGCAAAATGCACATCTGCAGTCGCCTTTCAGGGAACTGACAGAGCGAAGCATTGGCGGCATAATATATCTGCCGTTAGACCGGGATTCGAACACCGGTCTCTCGTGCGAAAAACCTAAAATTCCGCCACTGAGCCACAGGGGGGAACACAAAGGTTTATAGATGCATGAGCATATAAGAGAGCGTCAACATGTTTTCTTCGGCGTTTGCTTGCAAGCGTGCGTGTTTACAACAGGCTCGTTTGCTGCAATATTGATATTTCCAGTCGCCTAATCAGGGAACTGAGTTCTCTTTTCGCCGGTGAGTGACGCGTGAATGGGGCGCAAGGGCAGGGTAGCTTTCTTGTAACGTAAAGAAAAACTAACCCCGACCGTCCGCTTCCAGCCTCCCTTGTGAACGGCGCAGTTTGCGCGGCTCGAACAGAGGGAGAGCAGGTATCATCCCCCAAGCAGGCAAGGCAAGCGGGCGAACCGGCGAGCTTTGCGGGTTGGGGGGGGCGGAGGAGCAGTCTCGGAGAAGGATGCCAGGTGAGTCCTCAGAGTCACCATAGGCAGTAACTGGCTCGCAGTGAGGGCAGTCGCCGTCAGCGAGCGCGAGAGCTGCGTGATCCTCAGGAAAGGGGCGTCTTGAAAAAGACGCTCGGCTCTTTTAGTGCAATGAGAGTGTGTGTCGCGGCGGCGAGCACACACACATACACAAAACACAGTAGCAGAGAAAGGATATAACGCCGGATAGCGCATCAGGAAGGCGACTGAAGGCGGCGCGGGCAGCGGCTTCAGAGTGTCGACTCGTCCCGCTGAAAGGCTTCTTCAGACGGCGCGGCTTCTCTCCGGATCCAGCGATGCGAGAGCTTCGCTGAAGAGATGAAAAATCAGTGAGCTAGCCTCTCGAAGCTATATTTATAGCCCATTCTGGCGGGACGTGACGTATTGGGCGCGAAGCGCCCCCATTGGAGCTGACGTCACGAAAAGGCCTTATCGATAGGCTGCTGCAGTTGCCGCAGGGCAGCCAATAGGCGCGCGAGCCGTCTCGCCTGTGTCTGCATGCTGCCGCAACGCGTTTTACATTATTTCAAAATTAAGGATTTAAAATTAGGATTCAAAATTAATTTTTGGCTTCAGTATCTCGCGGAAAAGAGATTTTCCCCTAGCGTAAGACTTACGCAGTACGAGAGAACCTCTCGTAAGAGAACAAAGGACTGCATGTACAATGTGTGTCCTGATTGCAAAGGGCAGGAGTTTGCTATACTAGCAGAAGGTGACCTGCAGGAACGTGTCGAGATCACTCAGTGGTTGTCTGAAACAGTGATTAGAGAAAAGAAGAACAATGATGGTTTCAAAGAAATGGTCCCTATGAGAATAACAGCGAAGAAGAAAAAGGAAATAGAGTTAAGAGACATGCTGGAGATGTTTCAAGATCAATTGACCCATTTGAAACGGCATGTATTTAACATCAAAAGTCTATTTTCACATTACCGTGAATTGAGGCTAAATATGTCCAACAACGAATGCTTAATTCACGTGGATTTTTCTGAAAACTATTCATGTAAGCTTTCATCTGAAATACAAGCAATGCACTTCAACCAGAAACAAGCTACCCTCCACACAGGAGTTCTTTATGTTGGGGGGACAGCAGAGCACATGTGCTTTGGCACTATTTCTTCATCAAAAGAGAAGGGCCCTCCTGCCATATGGGCACATCTGTCCCCCATTCTCGATGAAGTCAAGGCCTCACATCCTTCTATTGAGGTGGTGCATTTCTTTAGTGATGGCCCTACAACACAATATAGACAGAAGGGAAATTTCTACCTCTTGACCACAGAGCTGGTGAACCGTGGCTTCAAAAGGGGAACATGGAATTTTTTTGAAGCAAGCCACGGGAAAGGTGCTCCCGATGGAGTGGGAGGCCTCCTGAAACGGACGGCTGACAGGCTTGTAAGCCAGGGGCATGATATCGGATCAGCAGAGGATTTATACAGTGCTTTGGTTGATAGTGGTAGTGTACGAGTGTTCTACATCTCTCAAAATCTTGTGAATGAATTCCTCAAGAAGATGCCAAGTTCTCTGTCAGCAGTGCCTTCAACCATGAGAATACATCAGGTGGTCACAGGGTCCTTGGGAAAGCTTCTCTATCGAGATGTAAGTTGCCCTTGTACCACCAGGCAAATGTTTGAGTGCCAGTGTGAAGACACGCATGCCTTCAGCTTTGAGGTTCAGCCATCAACTCCTGCACTGCCTCTAGTACACTCAGACAAGGACAATGAAATTCTGTGGAGTCCTCAATTGATTGGACAGTGGTGTGTTGTGACCTATGAGGAGACAATTTACCCTGGCACCATTCAGGAAATCACAGAGACTCATGTGCAGGTGAAGTGCATGAGTAAAGTTGGACGTGCAGAGAACCGCTTTTTCTGGTCCCTGAGAGATGATGTGCTCTGGTACTTGTTTGAAGATGTTTTGCGAATTATTCCTCCTCCAAAGCCAGTAAATTCCCGCCATGTTGAAATTGATCAAGATATCTGGTCAAATTTGTCAAAGATCTAACTTAGTGTTCATTTAGAGGCATTCTCTCTGAAATATGTTTTGTGTGCAGTGTTTCACCGTTGCATACTGAATGCAAAAAATAAGTTTTAGTTTTGTTTTTTTAAAGGCTCTGTTGCATCAGCCTACTGTTCTGTTGAAGAGTTTTTATTTTTTTTGGTATTGTTAAATTACTTGAATTGAGCTGAGAAATGAATAACTAAGAGTATGTGTTGCATTTTATCAGTGCATTCTGAATGCATTAAAAAACTTCAAAAGGATTTGTTTGGGATTATATAATTACTATTACTATGAGCAATCCCTGTTATGTCAGATACTGACTAGTTAGTGTTGACTTGGAGGTTCTCCATGAAATTATATGTAGCTGTTTGTATTTTTGTCACTGCATTCTGAATGCATAATTGAGAAGCCCAGTTCACTAAGTTCATTCCATAAGAATTAGCTTGTTTTATTGATTGATTGAATATTGATTGTAGGCTTTGTGGGGACATTTTAAAGCTATTTCCTGATCACTATATTCAATTTCCCATGAATTTATGTGTGTAGTGTTTGATCATTTCAGATTTTTGAATGCATAAAGGATGATTATACGAGCGTATGGGACACTCAAAGGGTTCGTTAAGCACTAGTAGAAATGGTGGTGGGAGTTTCCGGTTAGAGAAACTGTAGCCAGAGAGAGAGTGTCCCAGCAGAAGGGTTTTATTTTGATTATTTCAGCATGTATGAAGTATTACAGGCATTTGCCCATAGGTATGTGTGGTCTACAATGAACAGAGAAAACAAAATACAATATAAGTTTGCTAGTATAAACAGTATTACCGATAGCATAAAGAATAGTCACTATACAAAACAGAAGTAATAGTAAATCAGGTTATCATTACTCTGGTAAAGTGTATTCAGTTATTTAGAATCTAAATATATAGCATAAATGATTTGCTTACATATCTGAATTATACTGCAGAACATAAACCACTGAACAGTATCAAACTAGTTTCAATATGACTTTACATGAATTTAGATAGTATGCAATTCACACAGAAATATAATTATTCAAATTACTAGTTGAACTAGTACATTGCACAGATGACAGTAACTGAATATACAGAATATTAAAGTTTGAACAGCATAGAATGTAAAACAGATAACTTACTTCTTAATCAATCACTCACGGGAACAACAAACATGCAAAAGTCCGCTTTGTGTAAGAAAGCAAGTCAGTCTCTCCACCTATATGGACTGCCCTCTGTTACTAGTTCAGACATGCCCAGACTTGTCCATGCCGTGCAAGCACCAACAAAGTAACTTACATAAAGATACCTCCAGGGGGCATTGTTGGGCTTTCGTACAATGATTTTACATCACAGGTCTTTGTGAATTGAAAGTTTTGTTTGTGTGTATTTCAATGTATTCTCCGTGGAATTATGTGCATTTCTGTACTGTTTAATAATTCTACATTTAAAATAAAAGAGGTTTTCACCGAAAGCAACTTTGCTAATTAAATTCTGTCTCATGAAGAAAAATGTTGTCCATGGTTAACAATATGTCCAGTCAACTAGGTTACTTGTGTCAATCGTGTGATTTTCATTGTCACCTAGGTTACACTTAGATTTTTAACGTTAAAATAGCCAATATTGATGTTTCTGACTTTTTTAAGCATTCTACTGATTTGCATAGGTTGGAGTTTACTATAACATCTTTTTTAATAATCAAAAATAACTTTAATGGAGATTTATGATGAAAAACATCCTTGTCCATAAGGACAGTTATAAATGCATTGCATGTTCATCTTTAAAAAAAGGTTGATTATGAAAATCATTTTAAATAACAATTGTGTGTGTGGCAGAAATAGACTCAAGAGCCTTCTAAATTGCATTTAATTTCAAGTGCAAGACTGAACATAGTTGAACAAACAGACTGAACCGTAACATAGTTGACAAACTCTGAAGTAAAAACATGTTTTTAATTAAAAAAAATGTAAAAACAGTTAATATTTAAGCTCTGCAGATAACAGATATGTAACACTGAATTAATATACTATATTGAGACACTTAATGTTCCACTGAGAAAGGACAGTGCTTTTGTGCTTTTTTGCTGACATGAAATGTACCCTAAATTAGAGAATGACCCTGCTGCCCCTTTAAGACCGAACGCACGGACCCCATTTGAACATGGCTTCGTTCACCTGAGATATAACCGACTTTGTTTACTGGGATACTCACCTAGACAGCCGTTTTTACATAAACTTGTGTAAATTCATCCGTTTAAGCGCAAGACGTGAAAGACAATTCAATTCAGTATTCGCGCGCTGTCTATCAAGACCCCAGTAAACACAGAACGTTCCCCTAACGTTCCCATATGGTTCCCATTTGGTTATTTTTTTTGGGAACCAAATAAGAACGTTCTAGGAACGTTCCCTGCAGGTTGTTATTTTATAACCTAAAGAGAACCTTCCCAGAACGTTCCCTGCAGGTTATTTTTAGGTTTTATTTTTATAACCTAAAGAGAACGTTCTGGGAACGTTCCCTGCAGGTTGTTACAGTCAGGTCCATAAATATTGGGACATCGACACAATTCTGATCGTTTTGGCTCTAAACACCACCACAATGGATTTGAAATGAAACGAACAAGATGTGTTTTAACTGCAGACTTTCAGCTTTAATTTGAGGGTATTTACATCCAAATCAGATGAACGGTGTAGGAATTATAACAGTTTGTATATGTGCCTCCCACTTTTTAAGGGACCAAAAGTAATGGGACAGATTAACAATCATAAACTTTCACTTTTTAATACTTGGTTGCAAATCCTTTACAGTCAAATACAGCCTGAAGTCTAGAACGCATAACCATCACCAGACGCTGGGTTTCATCCCTGGTGATGCTCTGCCAGGCCTCTACTGCAACTGTCTTCAGTTCCTGCTTGTTCTTGGGGCATTTTCCCTTCAGTTTTGTCTTCAGCAAGTGAAATGCATGCTCAGTCGGATTCAGGTCAGGTGATTGACTTGGCCATTGCATAACATTCCACTTCTTTCCCTTAAAAAACTCTTTGGTTGCTTTCGCAGTATGCTTCGGGTCATTGTCCATCTGCACTGTGAAGCGCCGTCCAATGAGTTCTGAAGCATTTGGTCACAACATGCTTTTCTTCACAACATTTGGCCAGATCAAGAACACTCTCCAGGAGGTAGGTGTATGTGTGTCAAAGTCAACAATCAAGAGAAGACTTCACCAGAGTGAATAGAGGGTTCACCACAAGATGTAAACCATTGGTGAGCCTCAAAAACAGGAAGGCCAGATTAGAGTTTGCCAAACAACATCTAAAAAAGCCTTCACAGTTCTGGAACAACATCCTATGGACAGATGAGACAAAGATCAACTTGTACCAGAGTGATGGGAAGAGAAGAGTATGGAGAAGGAAAGGAACTGCTCATGATCCAAAGCATACCACCTCATCAGTGAAGCATGGTGGTGGTAGTGTCATGGCGTGGGCATGTATGGCTGCCAATGGAACTGGTTCTCTTGTATTTATTGATGATGTGACTGCTGACAAAAGCAGCAGGATGAATTCTGAAGTGGTTCGGGCAATATTATCTGCTCATATTCAGCCAAATGCTTCAGAACTCATTGGACGGCGCTTCACAGTGCAGATGGACAATGACCCGAAGCATACTGCGAAAGCAACCAAAGAGTTTTTTAAGGGAAAGAAGTGGAATGTTATGCAATGGCCAAGTCAATCACCTGACCTGAATCCGATTGAGCATGCATTTCACTTGCTGAAGACAAAACTGAAGGGAAAATGCCCCAAGAACAAGCAGGAACTGAAGACAGTTGCAGTAGAGGCCTGGCAGAGCATCACCAGGGATGAAACCCAGCGTCTGGTGATGGCTATGCGTTCTAGACTTCAGGCTGTAATTGAATACAAAGGATTTGCAACCAAGTATTAAAAAGTGAAAGTTTGATTTATGATTGTTAATCTGTCCCATTACATTTGGTCCCTTAAAAAGTGTGAGGCACATATACAAACTGCTGTAATTCCTACACCGTTCACCTGATTTGGATGTAAATACCCTCAAATTAAAGATGAATGTCTGCAGTTAAAGCACATATTGTTTGTTTAATTTCAAATCCATTGTGGTGGTGTATAGAGCCAAAACGATTAGAATTGTGTCGATGTCCCAATATTTATGGACCTGACTGTATTTTAATATCATACGTTCGCAATACCTGATATGGCATAAATCCAGCAAAAATCGCTCCCTAGTGGTTTATATCTCGTAGAAAACACTTGTGCTGAATATTATTACACCTATTTCTAAACATTTTGTTGACAATTACTACATTAAATATGCCTATAATGCATCCATAAAAACATTAAACATCACAGTAGTTTAACACCGAAACAACAGCACTTAAATAGCCTATTAATAACTGCATATTAATATATTCACATACTGTATATGTGAAGCACTGTTAAATATATTGAAATACATTTTGTATATTTGAAATACATTTAAAAAAGACTTAGTTAGAACATATAAGCTTATCAATTGTCCCTTGTGTTACTGTAAATTTGTGTATGAGAAAATATGTTTGAAATTATATTTTGTAGTTTTTGCTATTTTGTTCCTACACCACGTTTACCATTTCAAAGGTAGACCTATATTATATTATAATGTAGCCTATATAAATGACTTCAAACATTGTTTTACATTTTCAATGCTTTCATATTATCATTCCATTTACAGTTTGCGATGGCCACAGACCTATCCACTTAATAATGTATCAAGTTTCAGGATATTTTAGCTGATTATCAAATTATTCACTCCATCAATTCAAAATTAATGTAAATGCTGCATGACTTCTACCGTGTTTTAATGGGCGCGCGCTGAACATTCAAGCCGCATTTGAACTGGAGCGGAGGGCGTTACCATGGAAACGAGGCGGCAGCTCAACTGACAATCAGCGCAACTCCCCCAGCAGGCACCGGACGTCAATATGACGTTAGATTGACGTTGGACCCAAACGTTGGAAAGACGTTGCATTTTGATTGAAAATGAAAATCGGGTTGACGTCATAACCCAACGTCAGTCTGACGTCAATATCCAACGTCTGTCCAACGTTGGAAGTTGACGTCAGTCTGACGTTTGGTTATGACGTCAACCCGATTTTCATTTTCAATCAAAATGCAACGTCTGTTCAACGTTGGATATTGACGTCAGACTGACGTTGGGTTATGACGTCAACCCAATTTTCATTTTCAACCAAAATGCAACGTCTTTCCTACGTTGGATATTGACGTCAGACTGACGTTGGGTTATGACGTCAACCCGATTTTCATTTTCAATCAAAATGCAACGTCTTTCCTACGTTGGATATTGACGTCAGACTGACGTTGGGTTATGACGTCAACCCGATTTTCATTTTCAATCAAAATGCAACGTCTTTCCAACGTTGGATACTGACGTCAGACTGACGTTGGGTTATGACGTCAACCCGATTTTCATTTTCAATCAAAATGCAACGTCTTTCCAACGTTGGATACTGACGTCAGTCTGACGTTGGGTTATGACGTCAACCCGATTTTCATTTTCAACCAAAATGCAACGTCTTTCCTACGTTGGATATTGACGTCAGACTGACGTTGGGTTATGACGTCAACCCGATTTTCATTTTCAACCAAAATGCAACGTCTTTCCTACGTTGGATATTGACGTCAGACTGACGTTGGGTTATGACGTCAAGCCGATTTTCATTTTCAACCAAAATGCAACGTCTTTCCTACGTTGGATATTGACGTCAGACTGACGTTGGGTTATGACGTCAACCCGATTTTCATTTTCAACCAAAATGCAACGTCTTTCCTACGTTGGATATTGACGTCAGACTGACGTTGGGTTATGACGTCAACCCAATTTTCATTTTCAACCAAAATGCAACGTCTTTCCTACGTTGGATATTGACATCAGACTGACGTTGGGTTATGACGTTAACCCGATTTTCATTTTCAATCAAAATGCAACGTCTATCCAACGTTTGATGTAGACATCAATCTAACGTTGAGTTATGATGTCAACCCGATTATCATTTTCAACCAAAATGCAATGTCTGTCCAACATTGAAAGTAAACATCAGTCTGACGTTGGGTTATGACGTCAACTAGATGTTGGGTAAACCTCCCATGTTGGACATTGCATTTTGGTTGAAAATGGAAATCAGTTTGACGTCAGAACCCAATGTTAAGCTAGACATCAAACTCACATGTTGGGCCAGATATCATTCAAATCACAACATCAGCTGTCAAATTCCAACTTAAAGAAATATATGGTTATTTTGTTGGCATTGGCATTGGCAAAGCCAGGTTTTCGTTGTAAAATAAAAATCAACATACAAAGAAACTTCATGTAACAACAAGATCGAACAGAGGGCAGTGTTTGACGTAAATATGACGTTGTCAGGAGACGTTGGCTTGACGTTGTATTTTGGTTAGTTAAATACCACAACCTAAAACCAACCAAATATCAACGTCTAATGGTGTTAGAATTTGACGTTGGTCACCATACCTCACGACTAAATGTCAGTGTTTGACGCAAATATAACGTTCTCAGGAGACGTTGGCTTGACGTTGTATTTTGGTTAGTTAATACCACAACCTAAAACCAACAAAATATCAACGTCTAATGATGTTAGAATTTGACGTTGTGTGGACGTCAACATTATGACGTCAAGGTGACGTTGGGGTTTGGTCACCATACCTCACAACTAAATGTCAGTGTTTGACGCAAATAAGACGTTGTCAGGAGACGTTGGCTTGACGTTGTATTTTGGTTAGTTAATACCACAACCTAGAACCAACAAAATATCAACGTCTAATGGTGTTAGAATTTGACGTTGTGTGGACGTCAACATTATGACGTCAAGGTGACGTTGGGGTTTGGTCACCATACCTCACGACTGAATGTCAGTGTTTGACGCAAATATGACGTTGTCTTGAGACGTTGGCTTGACGTTGTATTTTGGTTAGTTAATACCACAACCTAAAACCAACAAAATATCAACGTCTAATGGTGTTAGAATTTGACGTTGTGTGGACGTCAACATTATGACGTCAAGGTGACGTTGAGTTTTGGTCACCATACCTCACGACTAAATGTCAGTGTTTGACGTAAATATGACGTTCTCAGGAGACGTTGGCTTGACGTTGTATTTTGGTTAGTTAATACCACAACCTAAAACCAACAAAATATCAACGTCTAATGGTGTTAGAATTTGACGTTGTGTGGACGTCAACATTATGACGTCAAGGTGACGTTGAGTTTTGGTCACCATACCTCACGACTGAATGTCAGTGTTTGACGTAAATATGACGTTGTCTTGAGACGTTGGCTTGACGTTGTATTTTGGTTAGTTAATACCACAACCTAAAACCAACAAAATATCAACGTCTAATGGTGTTAGAATTTGACGTTGTGTGGACGTCAACATTATGACGTCAAGGTGACGTTGAGTTTTGGTCACCATACCTCACGACTAAATGTCAGTGTTTGACGTAAATATGACGTTGTCAGGAGACGTTGGCTTGACGTTGTATTTTGGTTAGTAAATACCACAACCTAAAACCAACAAAATATCAACGTCTAATGGTGTTAGAATTTGACGTTGTGTGGACGTCAACATTATGACGTCAAGGTGACGTTGGGGTTTGGTCACCATACCTCACGACTGAATGTCAGTGTTTGACGCAAATATGACGTTGTTAGGAGACATTGGCTTGACGTTGTATTTTGGTTAGTTAATACCACAACCTAAAACCAACAAAATATCAACGTCTAATGGTGTTAGAATTTGACGTTGTGTGGACGTCAACATTATGACGTCAAGGTGACGTTGAGTTTTGGTCACCATACCTCACGACTAAATGTCAGTGTTTGACGCAAGTATAACGTTGTCAGGAGACGTTGGCTTGACGTTGTATTTTGGTTAGTAAATACCACAACCTAAAACCAACAAAATATCAACGTCTAATGGTGTTAGAATTTGACGTTGTGTGGACGTCAACATTATGACGTCAAGGTGACGTTGGGTTTTGGTCACCATACCTCACGACTAAATGTCAGTGTTTGACGCAAATATAACGTTGTCAGGAGACGTTGGCTTGACGTTGTATTTTGGTTAGTTAATACCACAACCTAAAACCAACAAAATATCAACGTCTAATGGTGTTAGAATTTGACGTTGTGTGGACGTCAACATTATGACGTCAAGGTGACGTTGGGGTTTGGTCACCATACCTCACGACTAAATGTCAGTGTTTGACGCAAATATAACGTTGTCAGGAGACGTTGGCTTGACGTTGTATTTTGGTTAGTTAATACCACAACCTAAAACCAACAAAATATCAACGTCTAATGGTGTTAGAATTTGACGTTGTGTGGACGTCAACATTATGACGTCAAGGTGACGTTGAGTTTTGGTCACCATACCTCACGACTGAATGTCAGTGTTTGACGTAAATATGACGTTGTCTTGAGACGTTGGCTTGACGTTGTATTTTGGTTAGTAAATACCACAACCTAAAACCAACAAAACTTCTACGTCTAATGATGTTAGAATTTGACGTTGTGTGGACGTCAACATTATGACGTCAAGGTGACGTTGAGTTTTGGTCACCATACCTCACGACTAAATGTCAGTGTTTGACGCAAATATGACGTTGTCAGGAGACGTTGGCTTGACGTTGTATTTTGGTTAGTAAATACCACAACCTAAAACCAACAAAATATCAACGTCTAATGGTGTTAGAATTTGACGTTGTGTGGACGTCAACATTATGACGTCAAGGTGACGTTGGGGTTTGGTCACCATACCTCACGACTGAATGTCAGTGTTTGACGCAAATATGACGTTGTTAGGAGACGTTGGCTTGACTTTGTATTTTGGTTAGTTAATACCACAACCTAAAACCAACAAAATATCAACGTCTAATGGTGTTAGAATTTGACGTTGTGTGGACGTCAACATTATGACGTCAAGGTGACGTTGAGTTTTGGTCACCATACCTCACGACTGAATGTCAGTGTTTGACGCAAGTATAACGTTGTCAGGAGACGTTGGCTTGACGTTGTATTTTGGTTAGTAAATACCACAACCTAAAACCAACAAAATATCAACGTCTAATGGTGTTAGAATTTGACGTTGTGTGGACGTCAACATTATGACGTCAAGGTGACGTTGGGTTTTGGTCACCATACCTCACGACTAAATGTCAGTGTTTGACGCAAATATAACGTTGTCAGGAGACGTTGGCTTGACGTTGTATTTTGGTTAGTTAATACCACAACCTAAAACCAACAAAATATCAACGTCTAATGGTGTTAGAATTTGACGTTGTGTGGACGTCAACATTATGACGTCAAGGTGACGTTGAGTTTTGGTCACCATACCTCACGACTGAATGTCAGTGTTTGACGTAAATATGACGTTGTCTTGAGACGTTGGCTTGACGTTGTATTTTGGTTAGTAAATACCACAACCTAAAACCAACAAAACTTCTACGTCTAATGATGTTAGAATTTGACGTTGTGTGGACGTCAACATTATGACGTCAAGGTGACGTTGAGTTTTGGTCACCATACCTCACGACTAAATGTCAGTGTTTGACGCAAATATGACGTTGTCAGGAGACGTTGGCTTGACGTTGTATTTTGGTTAGTAAATACCACAACCTAAAACCAACAAAATATCAACGTCTAATGGTGTTAGAATTTGACGTTGTGTGGACGTCAACATTATGACGTCAAGGTGACGTTGGGGTTTGGTCACCATACCTCACGACTGAATGTCAGTGTTTGACGCAAATATGACGTTGTTAGGAGACGTTGGCTTGACTTTGTATTTTGGTTAGTTAATACCACAACCTAAAACCAACAAAATATCAACGTCTAATGGTGTTAGAATTTGACGTTGTGTGGACGTCAACATTATGACGTCAAGGTGACGTTGAGTTTTGGTCACCATACCTCACGACTGAATGTCAGTGTTTGACGTAAATATGACGTTGTCTTGAGACGTTGGCTTGACGTTGTATTTTGGTTAGTAAATACCACAACCTAAAACCAACAAAACTTCTACGTCTAATGATGTTAGAATTTGACGTTGTGTGGACGTTACCATTATGACGTCATAGAGACGTTGGATTTTGGTAACTTTACAACACAACCTAAAAACAACAAAATATCAACGTCAGCTGACGTCGGTATTGGACGTCAGCTTAACGTTGACATTAGACGTTGAGTTGATGTTGGATTTTAGTCATCCGACGTCGCAACCAAAATTCAACCGAATATCAACGTCATATGACGTTGTGTGCCTGCTGGGCCGTCTCGCACTGTTGTTTTAACTACTTTAAGGTAAGTTTAGTCCATAAAATTACACAAATAGTACATACAAATGTTTCTGAGACTTTCTTTGATGTAAATCACTCGCTTCCGTTGAATATTTAGTTTATAGAAATGGTTTAGTGTCTTCGCAAAAGTCCGTTAGCATCTCAACTGTTAACGTTAGGCTAGGTAACGTTAATTTAGGTAAACTATAGACTTGAGCTGCAATTTTGGGCTTTTAATCACATCTTATGTGTAGATGAGAGATTTTGTAGTTTTGTAAAGGTTTTGCTGACAATTGGTCAATGGATGAATGGAAATAAGCTAATTTATTTAACGTTAACCTAAAAGTACGCACTGTATGGTTAATTCAGTTATCTTGTGACGTCACACCATTACGCCCACCTGGAGGGCAAAATAAGGCTTTCCTCCACTGCCCAGTCATTTTATCAGGTTTGTAGTATTAATGTAGTAAAACAGTGTTATTAAAAGATCAAATTCAATATATACCTCTTATTCATGATGCATACTTTGTACAGGTAAGCAGATGAACAGAACAAATTATTTATAACAAAATAATATTGTTTGTCTTCTCCCCTTTACAGTATTGTTTGCCATCTAACGTTAGTCCTGTTCACAGAGTTTAGCTCCAAACCCTATTAAGCAGGCCTGAGCAGCTGATCCAGGATCACCAGAAACTCTGCAGAACTTTGGTCTCAGTGTTCCAGTGTTCAGGTGTCCCAGTGTTGGAAGATCAGAATATATTGCAGGAGATCTCAACATTGTCTCTCAAGGTCCACTTACATGCAGAGCTTTACTCCAACCTAGTCCAGCACACCTGAACAAGCTAATCAAGGTGCTAAACTCTGGGTGCATATCACTCAGGTCTCTAGCTCAGTAGTCAGTGGCCGTCTTTATCACAAAATCCTTACAGTGCACTGAAACATTCGCTCCCTAAAAACTCACTATGTTATCGGAAGTTCTGAAGCACAAAACTTTATCCCACGAGACAGTTCGCTACAAAATGACATGTGATAGCTGATTTTAAAACACAAACCAATATTATATTTCAGCAGAAACATATGTTGCTAGACAGGTAATGTCTAATCAAGCAAACATTTACAATTTATCTATGACTGAAATCTTCCACAAGTATGTAGAGGGAAAACTCAAGAAAACTCCAAATACTTCACATTTTGGACAACCATTGTTTTTTTACATTTACATTTTGGTTATTGTTTTCTTTCTCACTTTAGATGCTGGAGAAAACACAGCCAGACTAAAGCATTCCGTCGTGGCTCAATAATCCAGGACTGGGATGGTGGAAGGAGCAGATCAGAGATCAGGAAGAGATCTACTGGTGCCCCTGAGGAACTGATTTACCTTATGCGTCAAACATTACCAAACATTTTCATCACTCACCTTCATGTCGTTGCAAACCTGTAAGACTTTCGTTCATCTTTGAAACACAAATGTAGATCTTTTTAATGAAATCTGAGAGCTTTCTGTCCCTCCATTTCACAGTTAATGCAACTACAACTTTCAAGGTAAAAGACATTATAACAATAATCAATATGACTAGTGGTTTAACCTCAACTTTATAAAGTGAATACTTTGTGTGTGCAAAAAAACCCATTGCATCTTTATTCACAAAATATACATCTCTGACACGTGTTCACGGCAGAGTTTCCGCTAGAAAAAAATGATGCCGGTCAAAGTGACTGGCAAAGGTTTCGTTTTCCGGACATTTTGATGATATGCCAGTCAAATAGGCCTATCGCCTCTTAAATTAGTCAAGTTGAGGAAAACTGGAGGCAGGCTATGTAACCAAAGTCCTTTTAGGCAAGTCGTGCCACTCGGCCGCCATCTTGGCAACGCCTCCGGGCAGCTATTTCGGACTAACAAGACCAGGCTCCTATCTAAATGAATGGGCAGAGAGTCAGAACTGCACTTTAACTGGTCACCGGGACATAAAAACTGCATGTATAGAAACAGCAGTAAAATATGATAAAAATCGCTGAAAAAGTTTGATGACTTTGCCCCAAAATAAGGTTTAAAATGCCTTTTTCCCCACAGGTTATACTTTACTACGCATGCGCAAGAGTTTACGACACCAACTTCATTTACGTCTCTATCCAGAATGCCGGTGTTGTGCAATAATCAATGTCAATATTGTTCTCCATTATTTAAATATAAGCAGGTTTGCACTTTATCAGTAATAACAATGTATTGTATAGATAAGTTGTTTTAACTATTCATTTACATGAATCGGTTCAAAAGAGTCATTAGTTCGCGAATTGGACGTGTCATACGGTTGTGTGATTATCCCAGCAGTTAGGACATGGACATCCCACAAGGTTAGTGTCAACACAGAAAACATTACATCACTGGATAGGTTTTTTCGTTTATTTAGAGAGTAATTTTATGTCAGCTGAATGTGCGGAATGCATTTCAGAGAAGATAAGGCAACGTATTTTAGCACAAATCACACCCAGCGGTAATTCAGGGAAAAAAAAATCTCAGAATGCTTCACATGAAACTTCGGTCTTCCGACCTTTTACCATATGGAGATGGCGATCGTCAACTTAATCTTTACAGCTGTTGTTGCTGTTAATAAACTAAAAAATAATAGGCCTATAATTTTATTAAACAATAAATTAAATGAAATTGTAATTGTATTAAAAAAGCAACTAAAAAACAAAACTCCTGTTTAAGTTTTTTTTTTAACCTATACTAATTACGCATTCAATACTGAGTCGCTGTCCTCGGTGCCCAGAAAAGCGCTGAAACTGAGATGAAGGGGAACCCGTTTTTATTTACTTTTTTTTTTTTTTTTTTTTTCAGTTTTCTGGAGGCCCACCTACAATCAAAATCCTGGCGCCGCTAGTGCTTCGCAGCGGTCTGATATCAAGAAATAACAGACCGCATTCCACATTGGAATTCAACCAAGCCATGTAATAATGTTTAATAACTTTCAAACGGTAGAGCCTGTTCCTTTATAACATAGCCAAAGGTCGGTGTATTTTTGCTTTATACATTTTAGGCTTATTCTCAAATTCAGATTGTGTTAGGGGGGCGGGATTATAAGGCAATTTTAATCGGACAATTTGACTGGAGAGATTTAATTTTGTTGGACATTTCTTTTTTCTTTTTTTGGCCAATGTCCGGCAATTACCGGACAACGGGAACCCTGGTTCACGGAGCACCACGATTCATCAGTGTTGTGTTGGCAAGAGAGTTGGCTATCTCATGGTGCAACATGTGTCGGAGATACATCATTTAAATTGTGAATAAAGACGCAATTGTTTGCGCACACAAGGCATCTGTTAAAAATATCTTCATTTGTGTTTTCCACAAAAGGGTTTGGAGCGACATGGTATAGTAATTATTGACAGAATTTACATTTTTGTGTGAACTATCTCTTTAGGTACTGTTTTCTAATTTGGTTATAATTGGTCATTTTTCTGTTTTATTTTCAATATTTTTAAGATTTATTGTTTTGAAAAAAAAATTATACAGAAAAGAAAAATTTTGTCACAGTAAAAACTTTAAAATTGTTAAAAAGAAATTATGTTTCGAATAAATGCTGCTCTTTTGAAAGTTCTATTCAAAGAATACTGAAAACTGTATCGTAGTTTCCACAAAAATATGAAGCTGTACAACTGATAGTAATCAATTTTTTTTGAGAATCAAATCATCATTTTATAATGATTTCTGAAGGATCATGTGACACTGAAGACTGAAGTAATGATGCTGAAAATTCAGCTTTGCAACAACATTACTATATATTTACATGTATACTTATGAAAAGTTATTTTTATTGTAGTAATATTTCACAATATAACTGTTTTTAGGGTATGCTTGATCAAATGCAGGCTTAAGATGTGATCAGAAACGTGTTTTTTATGTGAAAGATGTATCTGATGTGTCAATTAATGGTCTGCAAATCTTTTATGAATTGTTTTATTATGAATATTAAATATAATCATTTATTCACGGTTGAAATTAGGCCTGAAATTTTCAACTCACTTTACAACCTAATTTAGATTTATAATTTATGTTATAGTTATATTATAAATTATAATATAGAAATTATATAAATATTAGAGATTTTTAATTTGTTTTTTATAACCTTCCGGGAACCTTCCGAGAACCTTCCGGGAACGTTCCGAAAACCTCTTAACGTTCTATTAACGTAAAGAAAACGTTCCTAGCTAACTAACAGGGAACGTTAGAATGTTTGTTCTGAGAACGTTCTGGGAACCTGAAAATAACGTTCTGGGAACCAAAAATTGTTAACTGGGACGTTGGTTTGCGGAGCGCGCGCTTCGGATGTTTGTGTTTGCCGATTAAACTTCTTAACCTGCAAACGTCCTGTAATAATGTAGGGAACCACTCGTTATACTGTACATAAATCAGGTAACAGTTCGTGTTTTACTTTACTTACATATACAATTTAGTTTTAATCCAAATGACACGTGATATAACAGCAGGTTTTAGATTGCAAGATTTTACTGTAAAATAAGAGTTAAATGCTGTAAAATCCAAGGATACTGTAGTTTTTACAGGTATTCATTGGGATATTACAGGGAAACTTAATTACAACAAGTTACTGTAAAATAATACTGTTAATTATTGTGAAATGCTGGTAATTTTTAACAGTTAGTAAGCACGACGTTGTGACAGTGTAAGTTTGCGACGTTACCAGTTAGTAAGCACGACGTTGTGACAACATCCTGTGCTGGTACTAAATATGTCATTTTCAAGGCGGACAGTTTGTGTCCTCATTTGCCCACACCTCATTTAAAGACTGCTGAATGATGAATGCATACTCAAAATTAGGTAAATTCAGCTCATTTATTTGGAAAACAACAGTACACATTAACATTTTAATTATAATTATAACACAATTATAATTTGTTTGAACGGGAACACTTCGAAAGGGAACACTTCGAGGAATGAAAGACACCTTGAAAGGGAACACTTCGAGGAGAACAAGCGAACTACTCCAATTGACCGTTCGCAAAACCCCGCCCTCGAATGCTCCTCGTCCAATCCTAGCTCAGCAACGGTAACTAAGGAGAAGGCCCAGATAGCAAACTGACTCCAGACCGGATCCGCCGCGGAGGTACCACAAGCTCCGGAACGGATCCGCAAAACGGGTCCGGAATGGAGTCCACTTGCACAGCGCAACGGATCCGGAACAGATAAGGATTGCGGATCCAGACCAGATCCGCGGCAGACCCTAACCGTATCCGCTGATAAAGCAGCTTATCCGCCGCGGATCCGATCTGGACCCGTTTATGAAGCAGCTTATCCGCCGCGGATCCGATCTGGACCCGTTTATGAAGCAGCTTATCCGCCGCGGATCCGATCTGGACCCGTTTATGAAGCAGCGTATTCGCCGCGGATCCGATCTGGACCCGTTCATTTCGGTCAGGAAACCTTTCACATCCCAATTATCTGGCCAAAACTATAGCTACAGATATTTAAAATCTAATGGTGGACAAACATTAGATAGACTGGATTGCTCTATAAAAGCTTGAATAGTTATTAATGTATCTGCCTTTATTAATATGAATAAAACATGAAATCATTAAACATTAATCATTTTAGCCAGTAACAATAAAAATAGGCTATTACAGACTATAAATGTATTTACTATTTTTTTTATTCGTGTATACATTGAATAGACATTAGAGAAAAAAAAAATCAACCATGAATTGTACCAAGAACATAATTTTATTTAGTTAAAAGATTACACTACTGTTTGGGTCACTACTGTTTGGGTCACTACTGTTGGGTCACTACTGTTGGGTCACTACTGTTGGGTCACTACTGTTTGGGTCACTACTGTTGGGTCACTACTGTTGGGTCACGGTTTTCCTGACAGGAGGGACGGCTCCTTGAGCTTCCCCTATCTGATGCCAAGTTGAACCACCGGATTACATGTTTAGTAATTTCGTCATTGGTGGCGGCACGGGAGACATGGCTCTTTCTCACAGCACCTGTAATACACAAGCATTTCATTAAATGTCATGAAATCACATTGAAGCTGGTTGTTGTTTTTTAGAGGATAGACATAATCCATTTTTTTAACTTAAAATAATATTTCCAAAATCATAACCACGCTGTGCAAGATTGCCAAACCGGGTCGCCTTTCTGTAGTTCTAATAGGACAAAAGAAAACTACAAATTTGACTTGCTTTACGTCAAGCGTTACAATAGTCATTATTTTGTTTTTCTTCGTTTCTGATGTCGCAATACATCATACTTTCATAAAATCATTCCATCATACTCAACCTTGTCTGTGGACATCGTTCATTCCAAAGCCGGTGCTGGATAAACAGCGTGCATGCGTGCGACGGTAGGATACGGTGGGCTAAATTATTTACGACAGCGGTAATGGACAATTCCGCTTCCAACCTGTAGGGCGACCGCAGAGGAAAAGTTCCTTGGTGTTGCTTTAAAACAAAAGTGTACAATCTGACATTTTTAGGTACACTGTAACTTGTGGTGCAGTAGCGGTTAATGAACCGTATGGATCTTTTGCGGTAGAACATTACGATACTTCACAACGGTTGGCATCCTGCGCTGTCTAAAATAGTCAGAATATAAACTTTTATTATAGGTGTATTGTAGTAATAGTAATAATAATAATAATAATAATAATAATAATGTGTTACATTTATATAGCGCTTTTCTATGTACTCAAAGTGCTTTCACATATGGAAGGGGGGAAACTCCTCAACCACCACCAATGTGCAGCTCCACCTGGATGATGCGACGGCAGCCATATTGCGCCAGAACGCCCACCACACACCAGCTTACTGGTGGAGAGGAGATTAATTCATTTTTTAAATTTGAAACAAAAACGTGACAGTGTACCTTCAAGGGATAAGTTTGACCTTTTTTAGCCAGACAATACTTTATACATTTACTTACACAGGAGTAACTTCTTTGACTCCATCTGGTTGAATGATTTTTTCCCATTCATGCCCTTCCAGTTGATCCTCCTCCCAACATCGTCATGGAACATGTGGGAAAGGATGTTCCATGTGACACGTTTTGTGTCATGGCCCCCAATAGTTGCCAGGGAGGAAATCTAAAATGTAACAAAAATCTGTCATTTATTATAGGCATAAGAATAAGACTTTCTGATTGGCTGGAAGACCATTCAAAACATTTATAAAATGGCTGATAAAAATATTTTGCTAAACATTCAAAATAATTAACTATAACAAAATCCCAAGGTCATTCACATCCCAAGGTCATTTTAAAGTGCTCCTATTATGGCTTTTAAATATTCCCTTTCATGCAATGTGTAAAATACATAGCTGTTTGTGAAATGTAAACGTTCTACAAAGTTGTAAATGTATGATAAATAAAGTTATTTTCTCCCAAAAGAAAGAATCGACTCTGAACAAAATTAGGAAATATCAACATACTTTAACAGTAAAACACTATGTAATGTAAACTTATCTTAATGAGATTGGGAAAAACAACTCACCACACTAAACTTCGGTTGATTATTTGCAGGATTTTTGAGCCATTCCTCAAAATTCTCAACCTCTGTCATGGATGTTAATGGAAACACAACTGGGTTTTCAGGCATTTCCATGTCTTGGCCTGCTGGATTCAACTTGCTCGTCAAGTAATTTACTTTAGTTATAAGTTGCTCTTGTTGATGCTTTATTAGTTCCAGCAGGCTTAATATGTGGACTTCTGCAGCTGTAAAAAAGAAAGAAAAAAGTTTGTAATATATAAATAAATTTAATTCTGTCAAATCATTAAGGCACAATTCACTGAACAGATGAGATATATATATATATATATATATATATATATATATATATATATATATATAATTTTTTTTTAACAGACTCCTTAAAGAATTTAATTTAGGATTTTAATCACATATAAACATTGATCAGAGAACACAAAAAGAAGCTCACCTAAATGATTGATTAAGTTATTCTAATTTTAACCATTATACAGAAAAAGTTTTCATTGAATAAAACTAGATTAATGCCCATAAGTTTAGTTGACTAAAAAAAAGAACTAAACAAAATAAGGATAAGGTTGACTAAATATGATAAAAGTTAAATAGTAAATTTGACATAAATGCATAAAAAAAACAACTAAGTATGCATAAACATAAAAAAGCTGACAAAATGAACTATTTGAGTCTTGTATCCTATGACGTATTGCTCACCAGAGCAGGCAATATTGTCTGATCCACATCTTCCCCCCCGCCAGGTAGGTCTGTAGACCCTGCTTGCAGAAGGGGTTTGCTCTTCTGCTGGTCTTTCAGAACAGTGAGGCGGTGAAATGGGTGGAGGCGGTGAAATAGGTGGAGGTGGAGAAATAGGTGGAGGTGGAGCAGCTGTGCCGCTACTTGGGATAAAAGGTGGTGGTGCTAAAAGTTTGCCTCTCTTTTTATGAGCAACTTCCTCTTCGCTCTCATCAGAGTCTCCCAAGAAATGACTATAAATTAGGGTGGAAAAAAACAAACATCTTATTAATAATAATAATAAATGTAAAGCCTTCCTGTAGCTCAAACAGTAGAGTGTTGGTGCTTGCAATGCTAAGGTCATGGGTTTGATTCCCAGGGAAAGCAAGAACTGATGGGAATACAAATGTGTACCTTGAAATGCAAAGTAAGTTGCTTTGGATAAAAACGTCTGCCAAATGTAATTACATAAACATTTTCACTGGCCTAAGAACTTAAGTTGTAAATCAATGTAATTGGTTGAGAATGGTTTCTCTGAGAAACCAGAAAACATACTGTCCATTTAACTCTATTTCAGCTGGCTTTACGTGTGGTGGTTGTCGGGTTCATCATATCATAACACTAAATAATGTTTATGAGAAAATATAGAGGCCAAAAAGTTAATGTGAAATAAAAAAGGACAATATACGTATACTAACATCGGCTTTGGCCTTCTTTTTGGCCGAATCTCCTCCTCTTCCTCTTCAGACTGTAGATCTGATGTGTTGCTATTTAGTGCTTTCTTCAATAGTTGTCGTGCCACAAAGTAGTCATCTGAAAATTAAATAGCCTACATGTTAAACTTCAGTAGACCTTCAAATTAATAGAGTAAAAAAGAACAGAACTATAGACAACAGAACAATATGAGACAATATAATTAAAAGGATTTTCTTCCCATATAAAATATTGGCAAAATACTTTGATATTTGCTTACATTTAGATTATTTAAAAGGAAAATAGCATACCACATGATTTAATAACTCTGGCATCATATTTTTTCCAGTCAGGTCCAGGTTCTTCAGAATTTTTTGCTGCCCTGTTCACTCTCTCATCACTTTTGTAGCTTGGCCAATAGATAACTCCATCATTGTACCAATTTTGTGGCACCACTGCTACGGTTTTGTTTAGCAGGAACTCAATTAAGTGAAACATCCTTTAACGAGAAGGAAATAACAAACAGCACCAGATAAATTTAACTTCCTGTTTCAATAACAGGTCAGTACATCTACCTTGGGTTATTTCACCAAGTGCATGGTCACTTTCAAATTAAAGAAGCTGGTCCAAAAAATTAAAGAAATTCAGATATGGTCAACAAATCGGAATTGGGCATCAAGACATGCAGTGTAAATGTGGCCTTATTGAACTCAATTGGATCAACAATGAACTGTCAACTTACTGTGAAGTTGCTTTGAAACAATATGTATTGTATAAAGTGCTATATAAACAAACATGACTTTGAACACATTGAACAAGCAACTTACAGTAAAGTAAAGTACTTACAGTTAATTGTTATCCAGCTTCAGAGTGCAGTGTTTGTGATGATGCATGGTAATGTCATTTTTTTTTCATTGTATCTGGTCCTAATTCTACATAAACACCTGTCATCAAAACTAATGTGCAACCGCATCAATTCTTACAGCTAATATTAGAACACAAGAGCTAAAACTAAAACTATCATTCTCCCCAGTAAATGCCTTTACCTTTTAACTGGTAATTATAAAAAAAAGAAAAACTGATAAGCCTCTTTAACCTTAAAAGTTTTAGTTCACCCAATAATGAAAAAAAAATGAGAGTGAGTAAATGATCTTAAAATATTTGTAAAATATTTGTAATTTTTGGGTGAACTAAAACTTTGACCTGTGGAGATATTCCTAAAATGTATGAAATAAGGGTATGGCCACAAAACCATCCCTATGAGGTAAAACAACACATTTTTGGACAAGCTCTGAAGCTTTAACACACTTGAGTATATCCAAAGTTTCTGAAATTGTATGGATATTCAGATAGTCAGAATTGAATGGGTAAGTGAAGAACAAAGACTTCTCTGAAAATTCTTTGTACACTACGTAGACTCCATCACTGCATTCCACAATGTTATGTATCATGCAAATCTCATTTCCAATGACAAAGACATTATTCCCGGTTGAAACTTTAACAGTCCATTTGTCACAGGCCATCTCACCATACTGTGCTTTCACTGACAATCCATCTACAAGTGGCCCAACAAAGTGCTGTTTTTTAAAAGAGGCACCATTTAAAGGAGTGTCAGTAATTCTCATCTCAGACAATCGACGAATAATTTGGGCAAGGGGAAAGTCTGGTTTTCTGACAAGCCTTTTTATCTTGTGTAGGTAACTTTCATAGGGGAATGCAGAAAATGAGTCAAGACAACCATGTCGTTGTACTTCATCTGCTAGATGGACCAAAGCATGTACATTATACACAAGTTGATCTTTGCCATATATTTCCCCAAAGTGTGAAACAAAAGGTCGAAGCAAGGTGCGAGCATACTGTGTATGGCAGGATAGTCTAGGACTTACTAAAATAGCAATACCAGAGAAGAGTAGCATGAAATTGTTGTACATATTTCGGTCCAGAAAGCTACTTAATACTACAGGTCCTGTGTACAGCAGAAACTGCCTCAATTCAGTGGCCTTCCAGCGATCTAATTCCCTCAGCGATCTGGGCTTTCGAGCAAACTCCACAGGAATATAGGGACGCATTTCTACCAGTTTAGCAGACATTTTCTCAATTATGTTTGCAGGTACTCTGAAATTCAGAGGACCCCTGAGCCAAATGTTCAACAAACGCCTAACCACACCTAAACAAACCAAATGCATATAATCTAGAGGGAATTGTGAAACCATGCCAACACTACTGCCATTAAATGGATGTGGCCCCTCATGATGATGAACCTCATCAATCATGCTGTCAAATGTATCATCTGTCCTTAGAGCATAGTCTGTACATGGGTATGTCATGCGTCTGTTAATGTATTTACCAGGCTGAGAACATTTGTCACAACCATGGTAGCCATTATGGTTCTTTGTGTTTTTAACAAAGGACCTGGCTGGTGTGTCACAAATGACTGTGTCCAGCTCAAGCTTCAATGTCTTACCCTCTAGGTCAAAGCCTTTTTCAAGAAGTTGTAACTCAGTTACAAAATCTTCAAGAAACTCTTTTGCTGAGCTTGGTTTCTTTGATCCACAGAATAAACCGATCACTACTGGTTCTTTCATAGGAACACTCAGTAGCAGTCCAAGAATGGGCCACAGTTGCAGACTAGAGCTCTTGAACAAAGGAAGTCCATCGATGTTAATTTGTAACTTCAAACATAAATTGTCTGCAAGTGTGTGTATGTGTTTAGACAGAGTACTTCGAAGTGATGTCAGAATACCAAAATAGTGGTACTGTCCCCCAGCTCTTTCTATGATAGAGTACTTTGTCTTAGTCCTAAGGAGGGTTCTAGCATCCTTTGGAAGATCAGGATGGCAAACGCGAAGAATGCACAATAGTGCTGTCAAAGCAACCAAAGAAATTCCAAAGTGTATGGCCCAGTTGGAAATGCTGTCAGAGAGTGAAAATGTCTCAGACAGTTCATTATCGGAATGTTCTGAATCAGATGTCTGAATCGGCCTATCACAGCTGCCAACCACGAAACCCTCCTGTATGTCTGCATCTACCTCCATGCCACCTTCCTCCTCACTAAAGTCTAGTCCAGTTTCAGTTGGATTGTCTGTACTGTCTTCAACAAACGTTCTATTGACATATACAAGTTCCCTATCTGTTGTCCTTTGAAAGTCAG
This sequence comes from Abramis brama, assembly GCA_022829085.1. Lineage (NCBI taxonomy): Eukaryota > Metazoa > Chordata > Actinopteri > Cypriniformes > Leuciscidae > Abramis > Abramis brama. The sequence continues at coordinate 44,251,591 of CM040769.1, read as the reverse complement.
TCAAATTTGTGCAGTCATCCCTAATTTGTTTAAGTCGTTTATCTACGTCTACATGGGTCCTCCGTCTTAAGGTGGAGCTGGAGACAGGTACAGTTTTTCTATTCATTTTATCTAAAAGAAACGTTACAGAAACACAAAATACAGATTGTAACAGTGAGTTGTGGAAAAGAACTAAATTTGTTGTGTTTTTTCACAAATAATTACACAGCAGGGCTCGACAACCAGTACAGTGTTAAATGCTGTGGTGGGGACCAGTGTCAGTATTTGACAAAATATCTGGCTAAATCAAGTTGGAAAAGTATTAAATCTTACTTTACTCAGATATTCGGAGATGAAACTCTGGATCAGACTGGTAACACTTGAGCAAACTGTAAGCTAAAACAGAACACACACACACACACACACACACACTTAATATAATATAAAATAATTACCCGAAACAACATGACATGGAGAGGTGGTTGAAAATATATTTGTCATGATGTAAACTAAAATGAACTAAACTAACCAAACCAGTACAGTGTTAAATGCTGTAGTGGGGACCAGTGTCAGTATTTGACAAAATATCTGGCTAAATCAAGTTGGAAAAGTATAAAATCTTACTTACTCAGATATTCGGAGATGAAACCGTAGATCAGACTGGTAACACTTGAACGAACTGTAAGCTGAAACAACACACACACACACACACACACACTTAATATAATATAAAATAATTACCTGAAACAACATGACATGGAGAGGTGGTTGAAAATATATTTGTCATGATGTAAACTAAAATGAACTAAACTAACCAAACCAGTACAGTATTAAATGCTGTAGTGGGGACCAGTGTCAGTATTTGACAAAATATTTGGCTAAATCAAGTTGGAAAAGTATTAAATCTTACTTACTCAGATATTCGGAGATGAAACCGTAGATCAGACTGGTAACACTTGAACGAACTGTAAGCTGAAACAACACACACACACACACACACACACACACACACACACACACACACACAGTCTCTTAATATGATATTAAATAATTATCTGAAACAACATTACATGGGAAGGTGGTTGAAAATATATTTGTCATGATGTAAACCAAAATAAACTCAACCTAACCAAACCAGTACAGTGTTAAATGCTGTAGTGGGGACCAGTGTCAGTATTTGACTAAATATCTGGCTAAATCAAGTTGGAAAAGTATTAAATCTTACTTTACTCAGATATTGGGGAGGTGGTTGAAAATATATTTAGGCGGTCTCTGACGTGCCAGGGCGGGAAGTGCCCTGATTGGCTCAAGCGTCTGAGCCGCCTCGCCATAGGTTCGTGCAGCATTTGCTGCAGCACAGCCAATGACCGCTCTAGACTCTAGACCGCAACTTTACTGCGTCACAAAAAAATTTGCTTCAATATTCTCGAGAAAAGGAGTTTTCCCGCCGTAATACGAGACCTCTCGGAACACAAATTTAATTGAGAAAGGTCATAACATTTGTATATTGTTAGTCTAACTGATTTTATTGTTCTCATTTGTAAGTCGCTTTGAATAAAAGCGTATGCTATATGAATAAATGTAATTAATATAAAAGTCATTAGGTGTCCTTCTGCTGTTTATGAGAAGTCATAAAGTAGTAATTACACGACTCTGCAGAGCTGTCTGCTCTAACGTTAGCTACTGAACTCAAGCGAAATGTCATCCGCTCCCTCGAGCAACTAACAGTGACAAGACGTCGTCACTCGCGAAGTTATGGCAACCAAATAACAACAATATATTGTATATAATATATTATAATATATATAATATATTTGCCTATAGGGAAAGTGACAAACAGCGACGAAAGCCGGCCGTGACATGAAATCCGCACTCACACAGTCCCGTGAAATATATGACTAACAAGTTAACGTACAGCTTATTGGAAAATACATAGCAGTGTGGACACTGAATTTGATTAATTTAACTTAACGTTAACGCTACTGTTTATTAGACCCCAGACGACACAAGAAAAAATGTTCGAGGTATGGTTTCAATGTAACTTAGACGGTATAACTAACATTAGCAGAAGCCCGCACTTTTGAGTTTGACGTTCAAATAGGCGGCATAGTTGTCTGAACCGACTCAAACTAGTGATTAAAATGCCGTAACTTAATTTTCATAAGAGGATGGCAGACACATGAGACCAAAATTGGCAAAATGAAAACTAAATAATGCACAGCTAGCTAGAAGCTAGCGCTAAACCATTGACGTTAAGTGAACATTCTAAAGTTGTCCTAATATTACATTACAATAATTAGTATACAGTGAATTAAAAAAACAATGTTTACTGTGAATGTCGCAATATATCAATAAATCAATATACTTACTCAAAAGAGGGTTCAACACAACCGTGTCACAGCAAACATATTCTCGACTGATATATCGGCTCTTGGTGACGTGCTGTAGTCCAAACGTTAAAAGGCGCGTCCGAAGTGCGGATCCGTATGTGATTCGTTCTGGGTCCGCCGATTAAAACCGCAGGCGGGGCCGATCCTGGAGGCGGGGCTGATCCTGTTAGCGCAGCGAAAACGAATCTGACAGTCAGGCGGATCTGGCGGCTTGAGGGCGGGTCCGCCACGGACTCCTTTGCTATCTGGGGGACCTCCGTCAAACATTGCGATATTCAGCACATGGTGAAACGAAGCGCCTATGGCACCTGCAAGTCTGACACTAGGTACCCCAAAAGTTTAGAGGGAGGGGTCGTTTTTTTCGCCTTTCCAAACCCCAAGACCCAAGCGGAAAGATGCCGACAATGGATTAAGCAGTGTGGGAGACCTCACTCACAGCTAAATGCCTCGAAGATTAATAAGCATACATTTGTCAGCGTATATAAGCGTCAGTCACGCCCGTTTCACATATACTCCGTAGTCCGTTTACAGTGCGTTTGAAGTGTGTATTTTTTTCCCGCACCCATGTTAACAGGTAAAGCTTTCACACTGCAAGCGGATGCTGCAAGCGTTTCCGCACCGAGTCGCCACATCCACACGAAGCCAGAGCTTTCCCTATCCGATGTTTTTTTTTCCTCGTTCAAAAAAAAAATCCGTAAACACGGTGTTGTCTCAAGAAATATCTGCGTACACACGAAACCACTGAAACCGACTCAAAACGATGTACTATACATGCCAGTCCAGTATGTGGCACTTTAATTCTGCCACAGAGATGGCAAAAAACGTGGAGAAGAAGCACGCACATAAGGCATAAATCTTTCTTATAGCCTACTTTCAATGGCATAAACCCTATGGATAAACCGTGCGCACTGTATACAATAATATTAGGCACAGTAGCTGCTTCTTTTCTTTTATAGGTCTTTTTTTTACCTATAACTTATATTGAAAATATTGAACAATATGAACGGACGCAATATGACATATAGCGGACGCATAAAGCTTGCACAAAGAACCGGCAAAAGTAATCAAATATGAATGTGTCAAAAATAGCAAGGAGATATTTTAATTGTTTATTAATAAACTAGTGTTTTCTGTGTGGCTGCAAAGATGAAGTTGACAATGCTGACTCGCCACCTTCGCAGTATTATGACCGTGACATTTAGAGAAATGCACACTTGATACGGATTAGCCTACATAGCTATATGTTTCTTAACTTTCTTTTCATTTTGAATTTTTGTTCTATGTTGTTTAAAAGTTATTTCAAGCTTTCTAAATAGGCCTATATATATATATATATATATATATATATTTCTGAGTTTCGGTTCATTTATACAGCAAGTCCAGTTCACGAGCAATGCAAGACATATGGCGCCGGCACGTCCATGTCTTGATTGTCTGCTATTTGCTATTAAATCCAGGCAATTCGTTGATGAAACATGGATTAAAATTAAGATACAATTTATACAAAACGAAATTCACTTTAAAGAAAGGCTTTATACAAAACGAAACTTAATGGGGTCAAAATTAGGCCTATGTCTCCCGATATATCTTATGATTACTCGTTCACTTTTCAACATTGATGAAATTAAAAAATAACATTATTTAAGCATAAATATGAAACTAAATACATTTTCTTTAATGGCTACAAATAGGCCTACAGACAAATTTAATGTCGGAGTGGAATGTTTTGCTGGTTAGTGCGTTTTTTGAATAATTCCCAGCGATCGTCTTAATCAGACAACAGACCAGCACCATATAATGAAGAAAATAGAAATAAATAAGTAAAATAAGAATAGCTATATGTAAATAAATAAAAGAATAAAATAGGCTCAGTAGGCTATAGCTTCTTCTGCAGCATTATAGTATATTTTATACAAGAATATCGTCGGCAGTTGTTGCTGTTACGTGCGGTGTCTGACTAGTCGACACGTGGGGTGATGACATCATCGTTTCACAAAATGTACGGATTGGCCGTACACACGAAAACGCAAGGGCGGCGTTTTCAGATTTATCCACCTTGGGACCCGGTTTCAAAAAATAGCGGTTTCAGTCTCCGAAAACGCCGGATCCGTGTGGACGAAACGCCAATACGATAAAAAATGTATACGTATACAGCGAAACGCGTCTCCGTGTGGACGGGCCCTAATTTTGCTGTGCTGCACGCGCTGAATTAAAGTGACAGCGCATGGTTCTTGGTCAAAACGAACACAGATTGACATAAAAATATAATAATCTCACCATAAATGCATTAAAAAAAAAAAAATGTAGTAAACTCACCATAGCCTAAATGCATTTTTGGACTTGCAGACTTGGAGGAGTTCCGTTTGCACACAAGCGCACACACACACACACGACTTGTTTAAATACATTTATATAGTTAATAAATAACAATAAATTGTTGTTGTACCAGCAATATCTTCAAGTTTTGTTTTTCACTGTATTAATCTCAAATGTCATGATTTGCCAATGCAAGAGAGTAACAGTCAGCCTGCCTACCTGCACCTTTTTTTCCCCCACTTCAAGCACCTTTGCCTCGATTGTTGTAATATTCCCGTCTTTGCTTCTTTTAACATTATAAACATATGCATATTGCAGCCCTTTCTGTCGTGCCCTGGAGGATATATCTGCTGCATTACTCCAAAAGCAATCACTTGTACCGGTATGGAGCTCAACCGAGCCATGTGTCTGTTTCTCAATTGTTTGACGGGCGTAGTAACAATAACTAGGGGGCGTGGCTTTTGCGAACGGTCAATTCTGCAGGTACTGGCAGTTGATCCTAAAGAAACGGCACAACAACAAAACAACAGGTTAGTCGTTTTCATTGTAACCTTTAAATAAGAGTTGTATTAGGCTAAAAAAAAAAAAAAGGCAAAAGAATAAGGGATATGATACTTAAACTGTGTCACATTATTTTCTGCAAATAATGCAATTTATAAACTGGTCTTTTGGTTCAAACGGCGAAATTATGTCTTTGAAGGGCACTTATAGCTGGGATAAAAATTAGCTTTTTTTTTTGCATTCTCACTGCAAGCTCTTATTGTTCCTTGTTGGACATATGATAATGTCTACATTAAATTCACGCACCGTGAATTTGTCTGATAGTAGCCTACATAAGTCTGCCTTGACCCCGCAGCAACAGTAAAACAAATCCGAAATGACTCCGAAGGAGCGATTGCTGATTGGTTGTTATTATCCGCCTTTATGTATATTAAAATAACGTCGGTTGTAACCTTTATATAGGCTACTGTCTATGGTTGTAACGACTCTGCAGAGGACATTTTCCCCATTAAACGTTTTTTTCCCTCTTCGCAGGAAATGTTCAGTTTCTTGCTATACTGCTAATTATTCAGGAATAATATACCATTTTAGAATCTTCTCAAAGACAAAGGTAAGTCTGATTTTGATCTAACCTTACCCGTGTGGGTAGGCAAACTGCAGTGATGATTTATTTTTGTTGATTAAATGTTGCATATTGTGAGGAAACTCACAGGCTTAAGGTCACATAAATTACAGAGATTTTGCTAATTAAATCGAGGAGATAATATTAGGTTTATTGATTATTTAAACCTGCACATGAGCTTAGTTATGGGAGATGTCCAAGGTGATGAAAGCAGTTTACTTTTTCCTAACAAAAATGCTGTGAAAATGTTGACTAACGTGGAAATTGTGTTTTGGGTTTAACTTAGCTTAAATTAAAGCTCTTAAGTTCTATCTAAAACAGACGTTAACGTGTACATTTGTGGAGAAAAAAGTTTACAGACCGGTAATGTACCTAGATACACATTTTATTGTTGTTATTTTATATTTGTTTTTATAGTCCTGATAAACAATATCGATTGGAAAAAGCAAAAATGAAATGCTTTTCATTTTAAGTCAGTCCTTTTCATAACATCTTGTGAGAAAAAGATGCAACTTTGCTGTCATACCATGAGTCCAGCAGGCGTAATGACATGGCGCAGCGCCTGAAAATAGGTAGGTTAGACAAACTTAGTCCCGGTCACGTTGGAAGTTACAGAGCTGGGGACTATTTTTTTTTAGGCGCTGCGTTACTGCAGCAACGTTTCTTGATTATTACGCAGGAATGAGAGTATAGTTCCTAGCTATATCAGCCTAGAAAATCGCAACTTTTCATTTTCCGTCGGTCTTAGTACACGATGTAAGTACAGAAGAGTCAAGTTTTAAATAGGGAAAATAGCGAAACTCTTTGGTCATTTTTTTGAGAGAGATGCTAATGGTCCTGTCCGATTCAATGATCTATGCTAAGCTATGCTAAAAGTGACCCGGAGATCGGCTGAATGGATTCGAAAACGGTAAAACTCAACAGTTTAACTCTGGGGGAGGTGTAAAATGAGCCTATTTCCAAAATAAGCGGAGTATCCCTTTAACACAGAGGGGAGAAATAGGCTGAAACAGATTGTGTTTGTCAGTACAGAGTGAGTTGATTATTTCTTTGTTATGGAAGTTTACTATTCATGCAAGTACTATGAAACTTGTGTAACACTTTGACGTGCATGTTGATTTATTTGTGTTGTAAATTCAAGAAAACTTTCCGTTTTTGCATTTCCTTTAACATTTGCCCCCAACATATTTTTTTTTCTTCTTTTTTTCTCGCACATTTAATTATTTATGTAGAATTTTGTGGATTTATTTATATATTTATTTGCGTGTTTAAATATGTATTGTTTTTGCAGGTTTTGCCCTCCATTGTTTCAATCAAATCGAACCAACCATTGTCTGATTAATATGAAATATTTTGACTTTGTTCCCCCTATTTTCCTATATTCAACATCAATTGAGAATGAGGAGATGCGTCACGGTAGCTTGCTGTCACGTGACGAATTGAGCCCACCCACCATTTTGGGAGGATACGCTATCGGTTGCCAGGGGCAACAGTGTAAGAGCGATACAGAGACGGATACAAATTGTAACGGATATACGGATAGAAATTACGAGAAATTATATAAATAATATATATATATATATATAAATATATATATAATATAATATATATATATATAAATAAATATATATAATATAGAAATTAAGAACAAATGGAGAAGAATGCGGCAAAAGAAAAGTGTCCTTACAGGGAGAAACTTACTACCAATGCCAAACAGAGGTATTTAGAGAAACTGGCTAATATTAAAAACGTCGACCCATACGAGCTGCCTGCAGCTGAATGGAACAGAGACCTAGACACTTTACCACCTTGCACTTACATGGAAATAGTTAATTACTTGGTTTTTGGCATCAGTTATTACACTATGCTAGAATTCAAAAGCCTGAAATCCTTGGAAAGCTACGAGACATTCTGCTGCGGCTGGGTGCGCGACTTGGTCATCTACAAGCCCCCAAACTGTGAAAACACCGTTGTACTGGCAAAGGTAAGTTGCTTCACCTTTTGTCAAGTCAAGTCACTTTTAATTATAGTGCTTTTTACAATCCAGATTGTATCAAAGCAGATTAACAGTAATAACAGTGAAATAACAAAGTTTGTTTCTGCTGTAACTTACAGCAGCTCTGGATCAAACAGTGATGGCATTCAGTTCAAATGAAATAGTATCAATTGGGGGTGTAACAATATCGTGTCACAATATATCGCAATACAAAAATGCAACAATATATATCGTGGATAGTGACAATATGTAGCAGCTAGTGTGTATAGTTCACCCAAAATGAAAATTACTTTGTGAGGAAAAAAAAAACAAGTTTACAGATTTAGTGTCAGTACTACATTAAACTACTATATATAAATGTTGAATATAATGTATAATAATGCAATGGGGGAATATTTGTGGGTCCTGATAATGCAGTATGTCTGATGTTACCAGTAAAAAGTGGCCTACATTATTTTAAATATATTTAGTCAGTGACAGAGAGCAAGCATATTCGTCTAAAATAATTCTGTATTTTCAGCTTCAGAATCATGAATATTGTTATTCTGGTGTCTCTATTGTCCTGTGTGTTGGGTTTCCAGCACCAAGTCCAAGCCTATTCATTTACATCCACAATTTAATACCGAATTTAGTATTTTAATCAAATATTCTAATCAACTTTTATCATATGTCTTGGAGTATCGCAATACTATCGTATCGTGAGTTCAGTATTGTGATATGTAGGCTATTGAATCGTTTCATGAGGGTATCGTTACACCCCTAGTGTCAATGCAGGCAGATCAAAAAATATTGTTGAATATTTGGTGAATATTATTTTGTATGTTAATGAGTTTTAATGTGGGGTGTGTAATGTTGTAGGTTTGTGTGTTGGGGACTTGAGTGCATTAAGGGTGAGAGTGCAAGGTGTATATGTGATCCAGGCAAGGCTGCAGACAAATGGAAATGTGAAGTGTGTAACTTGAAAAAAAATGTGACCTTTGTAATATATACCTCTTGTATTTAACAGGTCATGCATTCACGGCGGCTCAGCGAGCCTCCTCTCACACCATGGGTCATCCTTACACCATCGGGACAAGTGTGTTCAGCCCACTGCACATGCATGGCTGGTGTAGCTGAGTCATGCACCCATGTTGGAGCCCTGCTCTTTATGGTTGATGCCTGTGTCCGGTTGAAGGAAAAGGCCACAGTCACTGATGAACCGGCCTACTGGATCCTGCCAAGCAGCATCGACAAAGTCCATCCAGAGGTTGGCCACAGCATCGACTTCACATCTGCTGCTGCCACACGCAGGTCTCTAAACAGACGCATTGATGGTGAGACCCACACCCGTCCTGCGTTGAGAACACGTGCGGCCAAAACAACAAAAAAAACACCCACACCAACACCGGAAGAGCTGGAAAAATTCTACAGGGATCTCCATAACACAGGCACAAGATCAGCCATTTTGAGTGTGCTGCCAGAATACTGTGAGGAATTTCGAGACCCTATTCTGCCCATCAGAAGCTTACAGTCTCTGGCAAATGTTCGTGGCACTAGCCTTGATAGGAGTGACCTGTCAGCGCTGCAGAAGCACTGCCAGGCCATAAGAAACATCGCTGATGTGTCAGAGGAACAGGCAGTGCAGATTGAGAGAAGGACGAGAGGACAGCACACCTCGTCACTTTGGTTTGCAGCACGGGCAGGCAGAATCACGGCCTCCTCAATGCACAGTGTCTATGCAACAGACATCAGCTCACCAGCTCTCTCCACCATAAAGAGGGTTTGTTACCCTACGCGCGGGCCAGGAACAGCAGCCACCAGTTGGGGTATCAAACAGGAGGAGACAGCGAGGCAGGCATACACCACCCAAACAAAAGAACAGCACAGAAATCAACAAGTGCAAACTTGTGGGTTTTTTGTCAACCCGGCCTTCCCACAAGTAGGAGCATCACCAGATGCCATTGTGAGTTGCACCTGTTGTGGAAAGGGCTGCATTGAAATAAAATGCCCAGCTAAGTACAAGGACTACACAGTCCTTGATGCATGTTCATTAGATGACCGCAATTTCTGCCTGCATGTGGTTGATGGTAAGGTGCACCTCAAGAAGAACCACCAGTACTACAGCCAGGTCCAGACTCAACTTTTTGTAACGGACAGTGCATACTGTGACTTTGTAGTGTGGACACTGAAGGACTGTGTAATTCTACGCATAACTCCAGACACCTTTTTTTGGAAGGCACGTCTACAGAAGGCACAGGAGTTCTTCCTGAAGGTGACTCTCCCTGAACTCGTGGTGCAATATTTCACAGTACAACCTACCTCCCAAGCATCGTTTGGCCCCAGTGTGCTACAGCAACAACAGCCACTGGAAGTGCGTGTAAAGACGCCAAGAAAGCAGCTTGCCAAAAAAGACAAAGCACCAAAGAGAAATAAGTCAGTGTGGTGTCTCTGTGCTGGACCAGAGAAAGGTCAAATGGTGGCATGTGACAACGAGAACTGTACAGTACAGTGGTATCACTTCCATTGTGTGGGGCTTGTGGACACCCCTTCTGCTGATACTCCTTGGTTTTGCCCTTCTTGTGCTGATTAATGTTTGATGCACATTACATTAATGCACTTTTTATTGTTTACATTAATGCACTTTTTTATTGTTTACATTAATGCACTTTTTATTGTGATTTATTTATTTAGAGCATATTGTGAAAACATATTAATACACTGTTCATTGTGAGTTCTCAATAAATACTGTTAAGTCATATAAAGGTGTTTAAAGAGTTTATTTCAAATTTACAGTAATTTCATAGTAGATTAGATTACACTTTATTTTAAACAAAAAGTCTGCACTCAGACAACACTTTTGCACATATTTACCAAGGCACAGCAAACAGTGACAATCTTGTCCAACGCCATTATGTTTTCACCTTCACATTTGAGAAGCATGTTCACAGGTACAGTTGAGTGTAGGAATTTAAATTTGTTCCGCACAACACCGATCACCCTCTCCACATGAATCCTGAGATGTGCTATGGCCCTAGTCTCCTCCACATCTTTTGCCTCCAGCTGTGCACGACCCCTTGTGAAAGTAGGTACCTTAACCTCAGCACACATCATACCTACACTTTCCCTGATATTAAATCCTCTATCTGCCAGCACAATGTCACCTGGCAACAGTTTGTTGAGGAAACCACTTTGCTCTGTTATGTGTTTGTCACTAGCGCGCCCACCCCACCCTTCGGATATGAAAGAAATCACACCCTGGGGTGTAATCACGATTAGATATTTCATGGTGTATGCATGTTTGTACTGAGAAAAAGTCTGTGCCCTTGCAAGTACATTTGAGGGTTTTTCAATAAAAACCTCAAAACAGTCCACAATTGCAGCCACATGTTTTCCAAACGATTCCACAAACTGGTGTGGCATACTGGTCAATAAACTTTCTCTGCTTGGCCAGTACACCAATGGAGACAGCCGTGAGTACATCACACTAAGAGTATGGTGAAAGGCATCACTGGCTGTTGTCCTGTGCACCCGAAACAGACGGCCGAGGTGCTGTATTGGCAGGTCTAGTCTAAGGCGCATAAGAGTCATCAGGACAAGCTGAAAGGGTGAGAGCTTCTTCAAACTACCTTGAGGCAGATATGGCGTGAGACTGAGCAGAAGTGTCTGAAACATTACATAAGTCGGAAGTCCTGTGTAGTACTTCACTCTGTTATCATCACCACTCAGAAAGTTCTCATTCATCTGGTACTCTTGAAGCTCCTCCTTCAGCTTTCTGTTTTCCTCCAAAAGACTGTTTATAACATCCCGTCTAGATGAGCAGAGTGCACATTCCTGTGCCGGTGATGGCGGCTGCTCCTGGTGTTGTTCCGGGGATGGCGGCTGCTCCTGGTGCTGTGCTGGGGATGGTGGCTGCTCCTGATGCTGTGCCGGGGATGGTGGCTGCTCCTGGTGTTGTCCCGGGGATGGTGGCTGCTCCTGGTGTTGTCCCGGGAATGGTGGCTGCTCCTGGTGCTGTGCTGGGGATGGTGGCTGCTCCTGGTGTTGTCCCGGGAATGGTGGCTGCTCCTGGTGCTGTGCTGGGGATGGTGGCTGCTCCTGGTGCTGTCCCGGGGATGGTGGCTGCTCCTGGTGCTGTGCTGGGGATGGTGGCTGCTCCTGGTGTTGTCCCGGGAATGGTGGCTGCTCCTGGTGTTGTCCCGGGAATGGTGGCTGCTCCTGGTGCTGTGCTGGGGATGGTGGCTGCTCCTGGTGTTGTCCCGGGGATGGTGGCTGCTCCTGGTGCTGGGTCCTGCGATTTACTTGTCGCAGAAATCTCGCTTCATCTGTTTGCTTAACGTCACTGTGGCCTAACCGCAAAGATGGTTTCCAGTCAGGGTGGTTCTCCAACATCTCATATGATGGTTTACCTAGAACAGAATAATGTGATTAAGAAAACTCATACATTTAATCAATGCTTTAAGCTGGAAAACTCATTACATTAAAACATCTTGCAGAAAAAAGGCTAAGGACATGAGGGGACAATGCATCTTTGTGATGTCCTCCAAAGTGGGGAAAGTTAGTGTAGAGAACCACTGTGTGGGGCAAACACATTACTGCAAACACATTTCACCGACAAGCAAGCATAATGTCATGAACAGAATCTCAACTAGTTTTGTTAAAAACAACAACACTGATGGTTGGCCATCAAGTATTTTCAAAGAAACAACAGTTTGGTAGATACAGTGCTAAGCATAAGTGAATAGACCCATGCTAAAGTTGACTAAAAAGAGGAATAAAAAAAATTCATCTTTTAGAAATTGATCTAATTGCCTTAATTAAAAAAATCCAACCTTTAAGGACACCAATTTTCTTTGTGAATGAATAATGTATCGTAAATAAGATTAATGTTCTTCCTTAAAATACAGGGTGCATAAGTCAGGACAACCCATGTTAAATTCCCATAGAGGCAGGCAGATTTTTAAAGGCCAGTTATTTTATGGATCCACGATACTATGCATCCTGATAAAGTTCCCTTGGCTTTTGGAATTAAAATAGCCCCACATCATCACATAGCCTTCACCATACCTAGAGATTGGCATGGTTTATTTCAGTTAGCCTAATAGCTGGTTTGATTTGCATTGAGAGATGATCTTTTGGAAACTACCCCATGCCAATCTCTAGGTAGGGTGATTTTTCCTTTTTTTTTTATTAAAGCAATAAGATCAATTTACAAAATATGATTTTTTCCCCCTCTTTTTAGTCAAATTTAGCATGGATGTATTGACTTATGCTTAGCACTGTAAGTTAACGTTAGTTAGCTAACGTTAGCAGGCTAGGCAACAACGTCAGGTGCACTTCGTGACTTTAAATGCTGACAATATAAACACATTTAAAGAATTTTTAGAGAACTTACCCGAATGAAAATGCAGAGAACACACTCTCATCGACTCGGAGATGCGGTCGAAAGTAATGTCCTTTCTTCTAATTGCTGCCACCCAAGAAATCCGACGTCTCTTTGTCACATCGGAGACATGCTCTCCTTCATGCTTTTTCCATGTAGGGAAACGAAAAAACTGTAACAAATGGTCCCTACGGTTTCCACGACAATCGTGTGAGACACTGGAGCAGTTTTTCACACAGCAGTGTTTTCCAGGCATTCTAAAATAGTTCGACAACCTCCTCTACTACCAATATAAACAATGAACGGCGCTGACGCGTATCCTCCCAAAATGGCGGAAAGGGGAGGAGACGCGGTCTCTGGGGGCGGGGCGCTGTGTTGTGACGACATCTCCTCATTCTCAATACCTGAACATGTTTTTTCAGTTGGGCTGGCACGTTTCAGTGTCTCTGCAATGTAACACTCTACGTCCTTCTCTCCCAGATCAGACTTGCATTTCATAACAGCATCTGGAACAAAACAGATATCATGAATATTACATTGTAAGTAGCCTACCATTTGTTTATGTGCTCAAATTCACTTTATCAATATAATACTATCATTTTAAGTTTGGTAAAGGTATTTCACTTACAAAAGTTATTATTAGAGTTAATGATTACAATTTTTTGATTCGTTCAAAAAGCTGATTCATTCAGTAAAGACACCTTTTATATTGAAAGGACTCAAACTTGTGATCACGGAGAAGGAAGACGCAACTGACAATAGGCAAGGGAAAACCCCTTAACGGTGAAAAGGACAAGATATAGCAGCATATAATAATGAATATTACTGAATAATGAATACTGACCTGAAGGAAAATGCTATATCTACTGTAAATGCAGCTACACTCGCTTTCTCGATCTCTCACAATACTCTACTCTAGCTTTAATGAACAATATCAATGAGATCAAACATGTGTTTACGTTGCTAAGAGTGGTTGCTAGGGTTGTTGTGTTTGAACTAACTGTTTTATAAAACAATCCTTGAGTCTGATTGGTCAATAGCTGTGTTTTATTCACACGGCTATGACCGCTTCACCCAATGGTTCTATGTATCACTACACACACCCCCTAGCAACCACTCTACACTCATGATTGTGAGAGATCGAGTAAGCGAGTGTACCTGCATTTACAGTAGACATAGCATTTTCCTTCAGGTCAGTCCTATATTCATAATAAAAAAATCCATTTGAATTTGTCCATTTGTCAGTTGTGTCTTCCTTCTCCATGATCACAAGTTTGAGTCCTTTCAATGTAAAAGTCTTCACAACAGACTGACTGACTCACTCATTAAGACCATCTAATGGCGAAATAATGTATGTAACTTCTGTTTACGGTCTGTGACTATTCTTTCCTATGGAAGGAAGGCTTTTAGTGATTTTACTTCATGAAAGTTGCATAGATACATATTTTTCGGCTTTAATATTTGTATTGTGTGGCAGCCGTTTTATAAAAAAAAAAATAACGCACTCGAGGCAAGTGCAGTATCGTGAATAAGTTATGGCTGAAGGGGTTACTCCGCTTCGCGTCTGCAAACAACACCCTTCAGCCGTGACTTATTCACGATACACAGCGTCTCGTACCTTATTGCTTACATATATATATTTATATTTATATATAGGTATTAGGATATAGATAGATATTGTGCCGGTATCAAATTTTCATGCTGCGATTAATTGATTGAGCTTTTATCACGGTATATGGTATTATCACGATAATGATGTAGAAAAACAACAACTTGCATCACAATAGGTGTAATTGTGATTGTCAAAACATTTGGTAACTAAACAGAATTTTACACAATTTTCACGATTTCAATTCAATTCTTGGGATTTGATTTCAATCTTGATTCAATATTGACTCTTTGGATAAATAGTAGATGGGGGTGGTGTGGCGCAATGGATAAGACACATGCCTTTGGTGTGAGAGACCCGGGTTCGAATCCACTGTGAGACACCAATGTGTCCCTGAGCAAGACACTTAACCCCTAGTTGCTCCAGAGGCGTGCGACCTCTGACATATATAGCAATTGTAAGTCGCTTTGGATAAAAGCGTCAGCTAAATGAATAAATGTGAATGTAAATGTAGTAGATAGCCTACATGTTAACATGTTTCTCAAGAAAAAATATATCTCACATAATGCTGTAAACATACAGAGAGCCCTGTCAGCTGGTATTATTAAAGGTTAAAAATTAACAAATTAAATTAAATTAAATATAATTAGGTTTTCATTATAATAACAATTATGACACAAGTAGTAGTAAAAATGCTCTCGGGCTTACTTATTGTGAAGCCCTGATAATTATTTACTTGACTCCATGTCCTTAAAACATTATTTTTTTCCTGATACACTAAAGATATATGATGCTCATATTTTCAACACTAAAATGTGCACAGTGATTTTATACTTGTAAATGGCTTAACATTCTGCAAAGCATCCCTTGTTATATGCAAGAAAGAAATACAGGTTTGAATGACATGAGGCTAAGTAAATGTTTCCAGAAATGAAACGAAATGTTCATTCTTTACAATGTTTTTTTTATTTTTTTTCAGACTCACGTTTGATGACTTTACACAGAGTTGTGTCAATCAGAGGCAATTTCTCCCTTTTCCCCTTCAAACTAAAGTGGCTCCACACGATGTTTGTCGCTACTGCCCGCATCACTCTCCTCACGCAATCCCCTGGATTTGCCCCACCAATAAGGCTGAGATGGTGAATCTGTGAAACATGCAGGTTAGTACAGTCAGCAAACTCATAGTCGTTGTTCATTTCTCATTGTCACAATTTAGTTGTTGAATATGGAAAAGTAGAAACTTACATAATTGTAAATATTAATAAAAAAATTGTGCATATTTGCTACAGAAATACAATAGAGAAAATTTATATAGAATAGAGATGCACCGATTGATCGGCTGGTGACCGGAATTGGCCGATTTTCACGTGATCGGCCATGACATATGCCGATTTTATGCCGGTCAAATGCACTCGGGCGCCGCATGATTAACCTTTTGAGCGGTACGGTCTCATATATGGGATTGTTATCTCTGTGCCCCTGAGAGTACGGCGCTGTTCAGTGACGTCGCATCACTGCCAGACTCAAACTGTGCTTTCGCGCGTTGGCTGGCGCTGAGCCAGAGTCGGACGCGTTCAGCGCTGTCATATATCACAACTAAGCAGTGTTTTCAACCTCATAATGTTTATGTTAGGTTTCAGATATTTAAATACACATAAGCACGAGTAAAACAACACATTTGGAGTTTGTAAAATACACACTGATGTCTGTGGAAGCAGCAATAACAATCTATTCAAATATAATTTGCCGACATGTGTTATTCATATCAGACAAACATAGTGGAAGTAACTATAAAGTTTACTCTATTCTTCTCAGTTCACCGGCCACTTTCTTACATTTATTTCGGGAGAAACTGATGAATTCACGTGCTGTAAATCCGACTGACAGGACAACATTGCGGCGCCCATCTCATGTTATAGATCAAGATTATTTATAAAGGTTTTTAAACGACCAATCGGAATCGGCCTAGAATATTATAATTGGTGCATCTCTACTATAGAATTGTATCACCAATTTATAGATTTTATTTATTAGGAATGAGGAGGAATTCATTTAATAATTTTTTTTAAATAAATATGACTAATAAAAATAATTGAAATAATATTAATGCAACTTTCCATTGCTTGTAAATTAGTGCTAAAAAAATAATAATAATGACATAACCATGAATTTTTGTAATTGTAAATCATATTTAAATAAATATATAATACAGTTTTTAAAAAATATCAAGGTAATTTCATGCGCCCCGGAAATAACCAAAATACTCACCACTCTCTTTCTGAAATTAGAGTCTTTAAGGCGGTGGTCAAGGGCCTCAAGCTCCTCTTTGTTCTGAGCAACACTGAGCTCCAGGATGTCTGCCGCAATCTGATGACCCTGGCGTTTCCTCAGTAGGATGAGTATCTCTCTCTGGGTGGCTGCCAGGCTGTCTACTTTTCGCAGCAGAACCTCCAGTGTTTCTGCAATTAGAGAGCACAACTTACACACTTGGTGAACCAAAAAGTAGCCTAATGTTAGTGTACTATATTAACTACAATACAAACATCATAAACCTATATAATTGGAGGAAAAATAAACTTTACACCGTAATTCACTTAAAACGCTATCTAACGGAAGAACTCAGTATCAATATGTACTCTTTTTCTTTTTATAATTTACATTCGATGCATTTGTTTCTTAGGCCTATAAAATGTACCTTTAAACTCACTCTTTATTGGGTCGTTGGGTCTTCATGTGGTCAGCCCTTGCAGATGTTTGTCTCTCCTCTAAAAAAGTTATGTAATGTTATACAAGCACTCAACTTTGAATTATCCTGTGTGGGAAAAGGTATCTTGTATGGACAATTTGATTCCTCATGAATATGACCTATTTAACAATGTTATTTTGTTGCATACGCAATGTTACTATCTTAACTTCAGCTACTTTCAATTCAATCTAAAATCAATTCAAATAAAGTTTGCAGATGTTGAATACAAATTAAATTTTACCTTCAGTAATATATTCTGCCACAGACACAGAATTCAATATGGGTGATTCATCAAGATCTGCAAGCATGATACAAACACCGTTGTCAACTTGAACCTTGAAAAACATCATATTGAGACGAATCCACTAAACGGATGTGCCACTTTTGCCTGTGATATTTTACTACAAAAACCTGTCTTAGTAGGCACCAGTAGAATGTTTTAAGCAGTTGCAATCTGAGTATTTAAATTAGGGGTGCACGATATTGACAAAAAATGATATTGCGATATCGATATTAATTTCGATATTTTTAAACATATGTAAAACTATAAAGGTTATGGGAAAACGCATCAAAATAGATTCATAACAAATAAAACAAGTTTTCTTACAACATAAGGTTTATTGAGCGCATTCGAGACGGATTTGAATCTGATCGCTGAAACCACATCGGGAGGAGGTCTGGGCCGCATTCCAGACGAAACTGGACAAGTGTAAATGCATCTGGTTGTTGAAACCACATATGTAAAATGTACTCCTCCCAAAAACACTAGAAAATAAACGTGTGAGAACGTGTTATAGGCTACATGTCATGTTATGGCCAGATATGACGACGCTACGTCTGCAACACACATCACCGCATGAGCAGCTGAGCATCTACCGGTATTCATCAAGCCAAAGTGAAAGTAAGTCGCAGACGCTTTACGCACAAGTATCTGCATTAAAAGTAAAGAAGCGAAATTATCTTAGCAGGGCTTTTGCCGTTCTCTATTATTGCGGTATTTGATTTTGACATTTTAGCTGATGATCAGTAAAATGCAGCTCATAACTGTGTTCGGTGACGTGAAGTCCATTAAATCTGCATATAGCGCGGGAATTGAAGATCGGATTTATATCCGTTTTGCAAAAAACACATTTATGTGAACAGGTGTAAAAGGAATCGTTTTGATAAATCAGATTGCTATCCGATCTGTGATAACGCATGAAGTGGCCAGGTGGCCTGATGTTTATACATCAGTAGAAAAGTAGAACCAGGAAATCAGTCGGGGGAAATGCAACGGTGCATGTCGGACGGGACGCATCATAAACAAAATATCGCATAAATATTGCAAGATGTTCGATATGATATCGGGCAACGTGATATTGCGATAACGATATTGATTCGATATATCGTGCACCCCTAATTTAAATCAAGTCATTGTCATTCTTTTCTGTACAACAGGTACAACATTTATATACTGTATCTGACAAATTATTCTTAAATAATTAAAAATGATAAATTTATCGTGAAAATTATTAATAGGAAGTTTCTGTATAGATCATGGCAGCAGTAATTTATCCAATAATAATTCCCATTTGCATAGTTATTTTGTCAATTTGGCTATAAACCAGCACAGACAGTGTACACAAAAATGTCAGTGGGCGCAATTAATTCTTAGTGAATTCACCCCATAGAGTTAAATCATTTATTCAATTCTACCTTTAGATAAATCAAGTGATGTACTGAGATCTGAATGGTCATAGCTTGCAATCTGGGAAGACTCTTTGACTTTTTCTATTTTGAGTATACAAAGACAAAAAAGAATTACATGTAATTGCAGAAAATATATTTTATGTACTGTTTTATGTGTTTGTACTGATGTACTTGGTTTATGTTGGGGTGGGATGGGAAGTGTAGCCTCTGGTGCTGTATCAAAGAAATGTAAAATAACAAATATGTTTCAGGGGGGAAATTTTCATTTTAAACATTAATTTTAAATAATTTATTTGGTTGTTTAAAAAGAGCATACAAATATACTTATACCTTTGTCTGGCCTTTTCTCAACAATTGATGGGTTTTTTTTAGGAAATGGTCCATCTAAATAGCATGCAAAATGTTAATTTACTTTAACCTGAATTTAAATTGCCATTTGTTGAATGGTATTTACAATGGTACCTTGATGCTTTCTTTTTCTTGGGGTTGCCTGCAGTGGTGTGTGTCTCATCTAAATAGATCACACATTATTACTGTGCAGTTAGCAATGTATTCTTTGAAAGTTGATAATGATCTGACTTTTTCTGTTTCACTATCAGAAGATCTTAATGGACTACACAATACTCAAAGACTGAAAGTAATGCATACCATCGCTGCTGTCATCATACCGGAGAGGTTTTCTTTTTGGCCTTTCTGTGTAGGTGTCAACATCACTCTCCACTTTACACCACTTGAGGGCCTTTGCAAAATTGTCTAAAAATATCAAGCGAATGGTAAAACAATTAAAATATAATCATAATGTACGTAAGGGATAATGTATAGAGACGCGAAGCGGAGGGGTCTTGAATCAGCCTGAAGGGGTTGTTATTCGCTATAACGACCGCCTCTCTATATATTATCCCGCTTATTACATGGCTACCTACAAAATAAATAAATAATTTGACATGAATTATTGATTTAAAAAGGAGTTTATTGATTTAAAAACGATTGTATTGCTTCCGCCAAAGAAAATAGTCCGTTCTGCGTCCATAGCAACGCGCTGTTTTTCATGGCAACGGTCTGTTACCAGTATTTGCCAATACACAGATTTTCCTGGAAATCCAATTTTGTTCATCAGGAATGTCTTCTTTTTTTGCCCTTTTACTGGGGTTTGTAGGTGGCCAGTAGCTGTATTGTTGCTAGCATGCGTCCAGTGAAGACAGAGACTTTGTTAAAATATTTATATACATTTCTTCATTTTTATATTTTTGATCAAGATTATATTGTTAATGTGGAAGGTTATGAAAAATGTTCTTGTACCCCATTTTCCCTGTGTGTCCAGCACTGGGCTGCAATGCCAACCGTCGACTCCTCCGTGAATTCAACGATGACATACATACTAATAAAAAAAGAAAAAAGAAAAAATAAATAAATATTTATTATTAATAATAATAATAAAAATTAGGGGTGACCCCGAATAGTCGAAGATCCGATGCTTCGATTGGAGGAGCCTGGTTCGACTACCAATCTCACGGTGGAATCTTCGCAGAGGTGTAATGAAATTTATTTGTTATGAGGATTTAGCATCAGGAAAACCATGATCGCACTTCTGCCGGCCAACGTTAACAAGTTGGTTTTCCACAGGACATTCTAAAATGCTTAAAGGTGAACTAAGTAACTTTTTTACCTTAACTGAACAGCTTCGGAGTCATTGGAATGGTTATAATACTTATTTCGGGTTGAATGGTGGTCGTTTCGCACCCCCCTGGTGCCCGTGAGCGGAAAATACGCACTTGCAACTTTGGGGCGGCGGGCCACCGGCCGCCGCGTCAGGAAGTCTCGCGTGATATCAGGTCTCGCGATGTAAACAATTGCTTTACGGCCAAAAGAAATCTGCTAAAATGCTGTCATTATTGCGCTCCCTCACGCTGTTCGAACCCGAATGAAGAAGACGTTTTAAAGAATGTCCCGTCTGCTTTGATGTCGTTGATCTGCTAGCCTCTGGTGTCTGAGAATCACCAACGAGTTTTTACAACAGTGTTGTCAAATATCTTTTTCAAAGCTGTGGGGGGAGCTCTAGAGAGAAACCTGCGAGCAAAAAGCGAGAATACAGCGAAGAAATCCCGAAGTTACTGAGCCCCGCTTTAACGTGAAAAAAGCTTTTAAAACGCTTAAAAGGCACTTTAACGTGGCTTAGACTAATGTACACAGTACACACTTTATTAAGAAACCATACTATGTGCAGATAAGCAGATGAACCCAGAATATGAACACAATGCGTTCCTACTACAGTAAAGCGTTTTCATATTTTAATTTAACTATTTAATTGAACTATTTTAGGAGATTAAGTCGTTAAACTGTTGTTTCTGCAGTTAAAAAGACAAAGTTGAAAATTCTGACTAATTCTCGTTATTTTAATAATTTCTTTATTTTTATTTTATTTATTGATCTGCCAGGGTTATCTAATCTAACTATTTGTGGCTCGTGTTTTGAATATATGTTCCCCTGCACTTTAGGCATTTTGCACACATTTGCTCCTCATCTTGTGACTTGATTCTGATTTATTCGTTTTGTATTTTTATTTATTAGAAAGGTATATTCTGTTCTAATAACTTAGTAAATTAATCGTTTATTTTTTCGGTGCATCGATGTTGTGCTGTACTTAGAGCCTGCTCACACAGCCGGTAATTTAGCCGATTTAATTTGATTTGCATGCAAAATTTATTTATACATTTTCTTCTATATCTTTGTGTGATTTTCTGTACATCGCGCCCCGCCCCCATACACATGATTCGACTATTAGTCGACTATAGGCAAGACTTGACGATTCTGATTCGACTATGAAAATCCATAGTCGGGGACACGCCTAATAAAAATAAAAATACGAAAGATTCACTGCTGGTGTAAGATGGCCATGAATGTCACTGTGTCTCCATTTTCGATCTTGATTGCTCTCTTTTCAATTAGTTTTTTGGAGATCCACCTCATTGTCGTTTGTTTTTTACTGAAGTTGTACACCCCCAGAAGAAATGAGTGGCAGGGCTTAATGAACAATGGTGCAGGACTATGATAAATTCTGCAAAGAACATGTCCATCTTTCTCCTCATCGTTGGTGATCTCGCAGCCATTGTCATCGTCTAGGATGAATGCTCTATCCTTGCTCTTCTTTGTTTGTCTGTATTTGTTGTTATTAATTGTGGACGCACATCTTTCCTCAATCCTGTTGGCAATCTGGCTAAGAGGGTGTGTTCCACTTCGTACCATCTTCTTGATCGTATGCAGGTATGTTTCGAATTTAAATGCACTGCAGTTGTCCAGACCATTAAATTGTACAGCATCATCAGTGATGTGGAGCATTGAGTGGATGTTGTACACTATGAACTCATTTCCATAGAGCTCTCGTCCTCTGCTGACAAAATAGCTGAGCAAGCATCTTGCATATTCTGAGTGCTTTTTGACCAGTGTTGGGGAAACTAAAATGCACATTGCCACACTGAATGCCAAGAAATGTAGGTACATGTCATGCCCAAGAATTCCTTTCAACACAAGCTTGCCTGTATACAACGTGAATTGACGGAATTCTGTTGCCTTCCATCTCTCCAGGTCATCCAGGCCACGAGGGGTGCGGGCAAAAATGGAAGGAATTTGACTCCTAAGCTGAAGCAACCTAGAGCTGACTACTTGTTTTTGGGTGGTGGAGAGCCTGACTCTTCTTTCTCCACGGGTCCAACTGACAAGAAGCCTCTTCATCACCCCCAAGCATGCCTGATGCATGTAGTCGCTTGGGAAGCTTTTGACCATATACATGGGCAGCTGGATGAGTGGAGTATTGGCATTGTGATGCTCAGGCTGAAATTGGCTCCTAAATGAATCATCTGTGCGCAAGGTGAGGTTTTCTGTGGCTGGAAATGTTACTTTATTAAACCATTCACCTTTCTGGTCACATTTATCACATCCATATTACCCAGAGCACAGCTTTGTGCCTCGTGTAAAGGCTTTTGCTGGAGCATCACACACAATGCAGAGAACATTAATAGAGAAATTTCTCTCCTTATACTGAAGGCCATGAGACATCAGATCATTGAGGTCTGCAATAACATCATCTAGGAAAGTTAGATCGGTGGGTTTCTTGTTTCCGCATGTCAAAGTTGCTGTAAAAACGATGATGGGCTTGAGGTGGACAGCACAGAGCACAGGCCACATAACTTTACTTGAGCTCTTGAACAATGGCAGGCCGTCAATGTTGAATGACAGATTAATTGTGTCATGGTCCAGGATCTCTTCAACAGGGTACTTATCCAGTTTGTCCAGCAACTGTTGACGTAGTGGGTAATGCAAATACTCCATGCCACATTTCTGCATTGTGGTTATTTTCCTAGGCGTTTTGAGCAGAGTACGAGCAGAGGATGGAAGATCAGTGTGGCCATGTTTCTGAAGAATCTTCAACAGATGGTCAACAGCATTGTTCTTTACTTCGAACTGAGAAGCCCAGGATGCCAGTTCTGTTGCCAGGGATAAGCTTGCCATGCTGTCTTCCTGGTCAGATGTACCATCTTTTTTTTCTGCAATGTCCATGACTTCCTCCAAGTCATTCTCCCAGTCAGTTTCTTCTGAAGGCCAAGATGCTTCAGAGGACATTGGAGATGAAAGGTTCATTGTGTTCTCCGTGGAACCTAAGGTATCACCTGCATCCCATTGACCTTCTGTGACTGTTTCGGACTCTTCCAGACTGTCTACCAGTGTCTACCAATAACAGTGCTGTTATTTTGTGTAGATATCTTTTGAAGAACACGTTTAGTTGCTCTCCAGGATCTTAGATATTGCCTCGAACGTTCTCTTTTGTCCTCGCTCATTGTTAAGCCTGTAAATATTTTAGTGTAATGTCTGAATGTTCTTCTGTTTTTCTAACAACAATTTGATGAAGGTCACCACTCTTAATATGTGTCACTTACCTTGATCAGTGGTTGCTGGGATGCTAGAGAAATTCAAGAAGCAAATTCTGGGGAAATATGTCTGTCAGAGACAATCAGAGCATAGAAATCCCTTTATTTTGGGAAATTGAATCATGAAATCAGTTTCAGTCCCAAGCCAACATCTCACTTATCATTTTTGATTGAATTATTTTGATTACTGTGTAAAATTCACTGTGCAAATGGTAACCCATCATCAAAAACACATGAAGTTACTTAAAAGTCTTAGACTACATAAAAGTCTTAGATGACTACATAAAAAATTAAAATAATAAACGAAGCTTGAAGCGAAGCTAAGTAATATTACTTACCTTGAAATAAAAGATGGCAAGAAAATAAACTCAATCTAGGAGGCACTTGAAAACGCACTTGAAATCTAATAAATAAATAAAAAAGACAATCATTGGGTTGGTTTAGGTAAATGCATTGATATCATGAATCGAAAAAGAGGTCAGAAACTGCAAGAGCTTGTGAATCAAATTGAATCATGAAATCTATATGAGGCCAACATCTGACATAACTTTTAAATACCAAGAATGTATCTGGTAGGCATTCAAAACATATACTTACAAAGACAAAGTCGCTATGTACTAGGGCTCTTAAAAGAGCCTTTGGGGTGTAGTTAGCTGCTGTTGACACACAAGAAAAGGGGAGAGAAAGTAGAAACATGTCTAAATATGAGTGAGATCTGTACGAATTAAAATGCATTAAATTTCTGCAATGATTTTTGACTAATCAGGAAGCCTGCTTTATCACTTACAATATTCAGACTGCAATATATACTGAAAAAAAGAGAAGAGAATAATTATTTTCATGGTATAAATTCCAAAAAGTTAATAAAGGCTCTTGATTTATTAATATATCAATTGCATCAAAATGCATGAGAAGAATGCAGTAATGCATCTGATGAGACTACGCCACTAACAAATAAGAAACCATATTAAGTCAGTAAAATACATTTTCTTTCTTGAAAATACTACTACTAATTAGTATTAGTATTTTTAATACTGTTAACAGTAATAATAAAATATTATTATTATTATTATTATTGTCATTATAATTATGAATAGTATTAATACTACTAATAACTTATTTTATTATTTGAGTTTAATTATTATTTATAGTAGAAGTAGTAGTAATACTAATAATTATTATTAGTAACACTGTTAACAATAATGATTGAAATCAAATATAATAATAATTATTGTTATTAATAGTTAATTATTAATTATTAAATGTAGTGGTATTAATAATATGACAGACAGCTGGCCGATTTCATTATAGATCTGATCTCATCTTTACAAGCCACGTCTCTTGCTCTCACAGGCTTGGCTGCGAGCGCTGGCGCGTACACCACCAGCGCTCACGCGCTCGCAGCCAAGCCTGTGAGACAACGCGTTTTCCATACAAAGTAAAGATAGTATTATTAATAATTGTAGATTTTATTTATTTTAAAGTAACGATAACATCACAGACATGACTGATGAAACGAAAAAGTTCATTTCAGTATGAGCGGATTTTCTCTAGTAGGCTATCCCAAATGACGTCACACAGACTTAACGGCATTTAATTACAGCGACTGTGGGAAAAAACCGGAAAACCATTGTTTATATGAAAAGTAGTGGTACATTTACTGGAAAAGACAGTTATCAATTTTGTGACAATTAAAAATGTTCATTAGGTGAAAGTGGCAGTTATTTATCTTATGTTTCTGGTTACCCTGAGTAGGGGCCTATATCCTATACCTATAATATGTTATAATTAGATATTATTATTTACTTTCTTCAAAGTTTTAAGTGTCATTTACATTTGCATTTACATCTGTTAAGTAAAAAGTACTTTACCTCAGAAATGCTGGTAGAATAGGATGTCCACTTACAATGAAAACCGGGTTCTGCGCGCGGTGGTCACAACCCCTGCTTATATGCCCGCTGGCAGGTTTAGCGGGCTTGGCACGCGCACAAATGTATATTATATTATTTTATTTAAATTTTTTAAATGTACATTTATATAATGATACCTTGTGTTACCTTGTCAAAAAGTGATATACCACAATATTTTAATAAATATAAGTTATATATAAACTTTAGAATATAAATATGTTACCTAAATTGGCTAGATTTACGAAATAAATTAACAATTAAAATGAATCGGTTGTGCAGTCAGTGTTGGGTACCTGGAAGGGATGGGAAATATACATAACACATAAAACATTTTCAAAAACCCATAGGTGGCGATATATGCGAGTCGCCAATAAGCATGCATGCAAGCGAAGAACCAGCTAGCCCACAGACGCGATCGCGTCTTAACATGCCTAAACTCGAGTTTAACTCTATCAACCTTTACTGTCGGCTATCAACGCGTGGCAGCCTCTATGGTGGAAGCATTCGGCTTTGATGTGCAAATGGTTGAGAAGTAAGTAGTATGATATGGAATAATATGTGGAAATGTATGGTTCTCTTACGAGAGGTCTCTCGTACTGCGTAAGAGTATCTTACGCTAGGGGAAAATCCTTTTTCCGCGAGATATTGAAGCCAAAAAAATTATACTTAATTTTGAATAATGCAAAACGCGTTGCAGCAGCATACAGACATAGGCAAGACGTCACCGGAAAATGACTGTTGGCTGTTCTGCGGCAACTGCAGCAGCCTATCGAGCGAGGCCTAGCGTCCCGCCGAAACGGGCGTGGCCTAGGCCTATAAATACGGCTCGCAGGCAGCTGATATCTGATTTTTTCATCCTTCAAGCGAAGCACACGCATCGCTGGATCCGGAGTGAAGCCGCGCCGTCTGAGGAAGCCTTTTCAGCGGGACGAGTCGTCACTGAAGTCGCTGGCCGCGCCGCCTTCAATCGCCTTCCCGCTGCGCTATCCGGCGCTCATATCCTTTACACTCTGTGCTGTGTGTGTGTTCGCCGCTGCGACACACACTTACTAAAAGAGCTTGCGTCTTTTTAAAGATGCCTTCCTCTCGTGCAGAGCCACACTCAGCGACGGGGACCGCCATGTGATCTGCGTTTCCTGCCTGGGTGAGGATCATGCAGCTCTCGCGCTCGCTGACGGCGGCTGCCCTCATTGCGAGCTATTGCCTATGGCGACTCTGTGGACTCGCCTGGCATCTTTCGCCGAGACTGCACCCCCGCCTGCCGTGGCACCGCGCCGTAAAAAGCGCCGTGCTCAGCGCCGTGCTCAGCGGGTTCCGGAACCTTCTCCCAGCCGCCAAAGCTCGCCGGTTCGGCCGCCTGCTTCACCGGCTTCTTCAGCTTCTCTTCCTGACGGACAGCGGCCGCGGTCTGCCGCCGCTTCCGTCGACGAAGCTGTCGAAGAAGTCCCGCTGGGAGAAGATGATTCCTGCTCTATCCTGGCGTCAGGCAGTGAGGATTGGGCGAGCTCTGAGGATCTCGCGCCCCCTGCCCGCGCTGCGTCAGGTAAAAGAGCTAGCATTGAGACAGAGCTCATGCGCGTACTCGCACAGGCCGCGGTGAGCCTCTGCCTCGAGTGGTCTACGCCTGAGCAGCCTGCTCACAACCGGCTGGATGGCTATTTTCTGCCCGGGGAGCGCGTTTCGCCTGCGTCCAGACCAGCGCCTTTTCTTCCTGAGCTTCACGAAGAAGTCGCTAAGTCCTGGAGCGCCCCCTATTCAGCTAGAATGCGTCCTTCTGTTTCTTTGGCATTCTCCGACGTTGACGATGCAAAGAACAGAGGTTACCATTCGCTGCCGCCGATCGAATCGGCGATAGCGGCCGACTTATGCCCGCCCTCCGCTGGACGGCGCGCTAAGCTGGCGCTACCCTCTAAAGCTTGCCGCACGACGTCATCCCTGCTCCGCCGCGCTTTCTCCGCCGCCAGGCAGGCTGCGTCAGCGCTGCACACCATGGCCACGCTGCAGATTTTCCAGGCCGATCTCCTCCGAAAGCTGGACGAGAAAGGACCTGATGCAATCTGCGTGCCAGACTTGAGAAGTGCTACAGACCTCGCTCTCCACGCTACTAAGTCTGCTGCACAGGCCATAGGACGGAGCATGGCCTCTCTCACCGTAACTGAGAGACATCTGTGGTTAACGCTCTCCGAGATGTCTGAGTCAGAGCGCGCCGCGTTCCTCGACGCTCCGCTTTCTCCCGCTGGCCTCTTTGGATCTTCCGTCAAGGATTTCGCGGAAAGATTCGCCGAGGTGCAGAAAGCGTCACAGGCCATGAAGCACTTCCTACCGAAGCACACCGTCTGCTCAGAGCTCACAGCCTCAGCCTCTGCCCACCGCCGCCACTTCGCAGCACTGACAGGCCCGAAGCGCGAGAACGCACTCTCGCTCATCCAGCCGCTGCCCCGCTCCGCGTGGTCCACGGCCTAGGATTGCGGTGAAGCCCGAGGCTCCGAAGTCGTCCTAGCACGCCTAGGAAAACGACGGTGTTCAAGTCCCGCTGCGGTCGGACCTCCACCAAAGTTCATCGCTTGTCCAGTTCCAGAAAATGCGACTGGTCCAGTGTATTTTGCAGTCAACAAGCCGGTTCCACTGCCCACTTGCCTGCACACAAATGCCGTTTTCACGGCTACCCAGATAAATCCCCAAAAGAGTGTATTTTCTGGTGTCCCGGCCACGGCCGATGGTGTTATGTGTGTAAACAAAATGCCCACTGCCCAGTGCCCATTCCTACACACAAACACAGCCCGTCACAGGGCTCGCGCACATAAAATCGACTCAGATCGATTGCGCATTAAACGTAGAAAATGTGCCCACTACCCAGTGCCCACAAACACTACGTTCTACATGTCCCAAGGTTTCTGTAAAAACGAAACCAAAATGCATTCGCTCTGCTCAGGCGCACAATGCTCTCAGTGTTGCAAATGTGCCCGCTATCCTGCGCCCACATCCACGCACAGACATGTCAGTTCCTACGGGAATCGCCCAGCCCTCCCCCTCTCGGTTGACGGCCGCAGAAGGGTCGAGCGCGGGCAATCTGCACGCTGTTATCAGCGCGCCCCCTGCCTCAAATGTCATGAGCGAGATGCTTATGCACACCGAAGCCTCTCTGTCGCTGACCGAACAGAGCGCGCTTCGCATTCAACCCCTAGCTATCCATGCAGATACATGGGCAAAGCTGCCTGGGGTTTCGAAGTGGGTGCTAGACATTATAGAAAGAGGCTATTCGCTACAGTTTCGCCGACGCCCTCGCCGCTACACGGCGCGCGTCGAAACCATGGTAAAAACAGAAGTAGCACATCTACTTCGAGCCGAAATTGTGAAACTATTGAGCAAAGGGGCCATAGAACCCCTTTCTCAAGCTCAAAGTGAAGGAGGGCTATACAGCAGATACTTCCTGGTACCGAAAAAAGACGGGGGTCTCAGACCCATACTAGATCTAAGGCAACTGAACAAAGTGCTTGCAAAGCGACAGTTCAGAATGCTCACGACCAGAAAAATCCTCACGCAAATTCGCCGAGGAGATTGGTTTGTGTCAATAGATCTGAAAGATGCGTATTTTCAAATACAGATAGCGTCACGGTACAGGCGATTTTTGAGATTCGCCTTCGAGGGCCAGGCATATCAGTACACAGTCCTGCCGTTCGGCTTATCCCTAGCACCCCGTACATTTACCTTCAGATTACAGGGCATGGATGTACTGAACTACTTGGACGATTGGCTGATTTTAGCTCAATCTCACTCGGAGCTCATAGACCACAGGACCATTTTACTAGATCACCTCGAGAATCTGGGTCTCAGAGTCAATTGGGCAAAAAGCTCTCTGTCCCCCAGGCAGATAATATCTTTCCTGGGCACAGAGCTGAACTCGCTGTCTATGATAGCACGCCTATCACCACAGCGTACACTGGACGTTCAGGGCGCAGCGAGCTTTTTCCGCTGCGGCGCATCTGTCCCGCTCAAGAAGTTTCAGAGGATGCTGGGTCTCATGGCCTCAGCATCATCAGTGCTTCAGCTGGGCTTGCTTCGCATGCGCCCGCTGCAGTTCTGGCTGAAAAAGAGAGTGCCACGCGGGGCGTGGACCTCCGGTCTGCTTCATCTCAAGGTCAATCAGCGCTGCATCTCAACTCTGAAACCTTGGAAAGCAAAAGACTGGTACCAATCAGGTGTAAGCCTGGGGACTTCCTCGAGAGTGAGGGTGGTGTCTACGGACGCATCCACCTCGGGATGGGGAGCGCTGCTCGAGGGCAGACCGTTCTTCGGCCTATGGTCAGAACGGGAGAAGCTTCTGCATATAAACTGCCTCGAAATGTTGGCAGTGGACAACGCGCTGACGCGTTTTTGTCCCCAAATACGAGGACACCACATCCTTGTCCGCTCGGACAACAGATCAGTGGTGTCCTACATAAATTGCCAGGGCGGCCTCAGGTCATGAAACCTGTACAGGCTAACAGAACGCCTCCTGGTGTGGGCTCAGCGCAACCTGCGCTCGCTGAGAGCGGCGCATGTGCCAGGGCTCCTAAACATAGGACCAGACAGACTGTCCAGGAACAATGTTCCGGCAGGCGAGTGGTCTCTACACCAACAGACAGTCCAACTGCTGTGGAAGAAATTCGGCAGAGCGGAAGTAGACCTGTTTGCGTCTCAAGAAAACGCTCACTGTCTGGAATTTTTCTCCAAGAGCAGGGACGCGCTGGCTCATGTATGGCCCCGCCGCCCGCTCTATGCTTTTCCCCCTGTCTCTCTCCTGCCGCAGGTGATAGAGCGAATCAGGGAAGAAGGATGCTCAGTACTGCTCGTAGCGCCGTTCTGGAAAAACCAACCTTGGTTCCCAGTTATGATGCAACTAGCGAGCACTGCCCCGTGGCCATTGCCGGTGAGGAGAGATCTCTCTCTCCTCGCTCAATTTGGCATCCTCACCCAGAGCTGTGGTCCCTTCACGTTTGGGCCATCAACGGGTACCCGCTGACCTCCCAAAGGGAGTGTTAAACACAATCACGCAGGCTAGAGCTCCGTCTACGCCACGCCTCTACTCCTCGAAATGGTCAGTGTTTTCCAGCTGGTGCGCAGCTCGGGGAGTGTCACCCCTAGACTGCGGGGTGGCGGAGGTACTCTCCTTACTACAAGAGCTGTTGGACAAGGGCAGGACCCCTTCCACGCTCACAGTCTATGTGGCGGCTATAGCAGCGTTCTCAAGAACAACGCTTGGTCAGTCAATAGGAAGGAACGATTTAGTTATCCGCTTCCTCAGAGGAGCTAAGAGACTGAATCCTCCCAGACCTCCCTCAGTTCCCGTATGAGACTTTTCTACGGTGCTGGAAGCCATGAAAGGTGGCCCATTCGAGCCGTTGGAGACGATTGATCTTAAACACCTGTCTTTCAAGACGGCGTTTCTCCTGGCTATCGCTTCAGTGAAGCGCATAGGGGACTTACACGCGCTCTCGGTGAGCGCGACGTGCATGGAGTTTGGGCCTAATGACTCAAGAGTTATACTCAAACCTAGGCACGGCTATGTTCCAAAATCCCTCAACTCACCGTTTAGGGCGCAGGTCATTTCCCTGTCAGCCCTACCGGTCCCTGATGAGGAGGCAGACGCGAGCTTCCTTTGCCCAGTCAGGGCATTAAGAGCTTATGTGTCTCGCTCGTCTGTTTTCAGGCAGACAGAGCAGCTCTTTGTTTCGTTCAGCGGTCGTTCTAAGGGACTAGCCGCATCGAAACAAAGCCTATCCAGATGGATAGTTGACGCTATTGCGCTAGCATACGCTTCCAAGGGCATGCAATGCCCGTTGGGTGTCAGAGCGCACTCCACGAGAAGCATGGCTTCATCGTGGGCCTGGTCAAGTGGGATTGCCTTGCAAGATATTTGTATGGCGGCAGGCTGGGCCTCCCCGTCTACATTTATTAGGTTTTACAACCTAGAGGTTCCCGCCTTGCAGGCCAGGCTGCTGTCGGTCTAAATGACCAGTATTGCCTGCCTGATGCTATCAGGTTCAGAATACTGCATCCACTGAGCACAGCTCACTAAGCGACCGTGCATAATACATAATATGGGCAAAGTATATAAGACCCTTTTTTCCCATCAGTTCAGGCCGTACCCCGCCCTGTCTGTAGGCGCATTCCGCGTCTAAGTGACGCAGCTATATGTGAGAGAGTGTGGTCCCCGGACTCCCTGTGAGTCCCCTGGTGATTGTGCACTATGTGGACCCCGGGCTTCCACCCTTGGGTCTTTGGTGTCAGATCCCAGCACGCACGGCGTCTTACATTGGGTCCCCTAGCGTAAGATACTCTTACGCAGTACGAGAGACCTCTCGTAAGAGAACGTACTCGGTTACTCACGTAACCTCGGTTCTCTCTAGTAGAGGGAACGAGTACTGCGTATCTTGCCGTGCATGCATACGCTCTGGTTGCTTCGCTTATGAAAAAATCAGATATCAGCTGCCTGCGAGCCGTATTTATAGGCCTAGGCCACGCCCGTTTCGGCGGGACGTGACGCAGCGGGCGCGAAGCACCCTCATTGGGTCTGACGTCACGCTAGGCCTCGCTCGATAGGCTGCTGCAGTTGCCGCAGAACAGCCAATAGGCGCGCGAGCCGTCTTGCCTATGTCTGCATGCTGCTGCAACGCGTTTTGCATTATTCAAAATTAAGGATAATTTTTTTGGCTTCAATATCTCGCGGAAAAAGGATTTTCCCCTAGCGTAAGATACTCTTACGCAGTACTCGTTCCCTCTACTAGAGAGAACCGAGGTTACGTGAGTAACCGAGTACGTTTTTTGATAGTATGATAATTTGTGGGATTGTGAGCATTTCCCCAGAGCTGACTATAACGCGTTTTGCACGCGGCCCTGTTAAAGGAGCTTTATAATTTTTAAAATGCAGTGATGAAAACTATCTTATTTACAGTAAATCAAACATGTAAGAGAAGTGCAAGGTGCATCCATATGTTAATTAGTTGTGAATGAAACAGTTTTCCTTACAAAAATAACCTACAGGAATCCTGCAGGTTTTTTGGCAGGATATTGTTTTATTTATACATTGACAATATGTGCAGGAAATTTCTACAGGTTTTAGAATGAACCCTTCAGTACAACAGAAACATGCAGGGACAGACCAGGCAAGTTTATTAATATAGCACATTGCATACACAATGGTAATCCAAAGTGCTTTACATAGAAGAAATTAAAATAATCAAAAGTGTAAAAACTGATTTT
Source organism: Abramis brama (assembly GCA_022829085.1). Lineage (NCBI taxonomy): Eukaryota > Metazoa > Chordata > Actinopteri > Cypriniformes > Leuciscidae > Abramis > Abramis brama. The sequence goes on along the minus strand of CM040769.1, from coordinate 44,218,310 downwards.
CCTGCTAAAACAAAACGCACCCTGCAATAAAGCCATTGGAAAGCCCTGGACAGCAGATAGCAAAGACAGAGCACAGAACCTTGTCCTGCCCAAACTTATCTCCTTGTCCCCTTGTTTGACTTCAACTCATCCCCCCTCTCCTTCCTCAAGGCACTGAAAGTTCATTAAGAAGGTCTATATAACACATATGGTGTATCTTGTGAATATGTTGTTTTTCCTTTTCATGTTTGGTGTCATTTTAAGGATCACAGTGCGATTGGTAAAATGGTCTTAATTTCATTGCAGTCATTGGTTTAATGAAAAAGATTGCGAACTTAGGAGAATCCTGTATCTCCTCTCTGGCTGATATCTCTTTAAGATATCTCCTGAAACCAGGTGCTATCCCCCTGGGGTACATGGATTGGCCCAAACAACTCTAAACAACATTTGTTTAACCCCTGTTGTTCTGGTCTGGTATTTAAGGTGAGGGGACAGAGCAATATTTGGGAATCTTTTACCAGGATCACCCCCACACAGTAATGCATGTCAGTATTTTCCCCACACATTACTGCGTGTCTCTGTCAGGAAAACATTACTTACTTTTAGAGTCATCTTTGAGTAAATGATGTCATATATTTTTTGAATTGGCTTTTAATAATTTACTTCTGTAATTGGCATGAAACATTTTTACCTGACAAATAAATGTTAACCTTGATTTATTCTGTATTCTTCTGAAATCATTATTTCCAGTAGATTAATGTGTAGTCTGGTGTTTCCGCAAACCTTTGTCCAGAATAGATCAAACTGGAGGCACTTTGAATGGACCATGGGGCACATCTTAGGAAGACCTTCTGATTTCTGACTATCTCCTGACTTAGCATGTTGTATGCTGCAAATATTATAAAAAATTACACCTATGGGTCTGTAGTGCGCGACTGCATAGGGTAAAATACTTGCACTGCACCCTCTGACTATTTCAGGACTGGCTAGTTTGTGATCGTGAGCGCGCAGTCGCGACGTGACGTCTCAAAGCGACACTAGGTCCGTAATGAACGAATAATTGAAAGTATGGGATAATCAGAATAATCAAAGATCTAAATTAATTCATAATCAATATTTATGATTATTTTCTAATCAGAAATACGATCTAAATTTGATTATCATTTGAAATTGGAGTCAGATTACGCATAGAGCTAAAGTAATACTAAAACTAAGTTCCAATAAATTAAGTGAACATCACTGGAGCGCTGAAAAGACATACACGCTTTAAACCTTCGCCAGGCCGTTGGATTCCGTCGTTGGGCTAATGGATGGTCCTTACAAAAGAAATAAGAATAATTAAAGTACGAACAGTGGCACAGTGCTCATTCAGTAAATGCACAGCTAAACAGATGTGTTTTGAGTCTGGATTTGAATGTGACTACTGTAATAGCACATCTGGGCCCGTATTCATAAAAAGTATTAATGCAAAGAGTAGCTCCTAGTGACAAAGTCCTAAGAAATTCTTAGAAATGTGGGTGTTTACTCTTAAAATTAAATAAAAATCCTAGTAAAGTAATTCAGAAAGCATCTTAACCCTTAAAAGAGGTCTTAAAGGTAGGGTAGGTAGGATTTTTCTAAAAAAAAAAACATTCCAAATTTGTTTAAACTGTCTTTATATACCAATACATAATTAAAATGTAAGTACTCTGAAAAAGAAAATATAAAAATCGAGTGACTGTAGACCTTTTAATCTGCAATAAACACAGCTCATTATTTCTATTCACTCCCACCCCCTCCCTTCTGAGCTCCTTCCAAAGCCACGCCCCCAAAACACATGAACGCGCGACGCCAAACGCTCAGGCTCAGCTGGAAGACGCATTTATTACCTGAGACGAGTGGAGAGGAAGGAGCGCAGTACATACAGTGACATCATGTCAGAATCACATGTAATAAAATACCTAACTTTATCACTATGAATATAAACAAATAAGATTTCTTTTAGTACTCACTATCAAGCTAGCATATCGATACTGGTAAAGTTTGATTCGGTAACGAGCTATATTTATAGGTAACGAGCTATATTTATAAGGCAAAACTAAAAACAGGTTGCATTGATACACGTTTTTCCATTACCATCAGTTACACTGTGATGAAGGTGAATTTCGTGTAAGATTCATAACATATACGGTGTTTTGCATGTAAGAGTTTCCATGATGAAAACATTGTTGACTCTAATGAAGACTAACGTACACTCCGAGTCCGGTGACAAGTACCGCATCGTCGGTTCGAGGACAGGTCCGGGGTTGAGGGCGAAGCAGAGGAGGTCGTTCAAGAGTGCGGGCAGGGTCCGAGGAAGTAGTTTTTGCCTTGTTTGCCTTCGCTGACTGCATATGCAGGTGCTTTGAGCTGAATATTTCCGGGAACGGTGACATGTGATGAGTGCACGCAGGGCAGCGCGCGCAGTGGGGCTCGGGCACGAGACATGAAGGCATCTGATTGGTTCTTTACATTCGCACCGAATGGCAGTGATTGGTCAGAGTTTTTACTGTCCTGCAGCTGCTACAGAGGTCTGATTTTTTTAATTCCTTTTTCTGAACACATAATGTATTGACTACTCTCAGGATGGAAGGACCATTTCACCCAGTATAAAAAAAAGTGTTTCTGAACAGGATTACCTACCCTACCTTTAAGGTCAAAATTGTTAGGAATAAGGATGAGGACTTTTAAGAGGCTGAAGAGTTTTTTTTAGCAGAGGAGAAAATGACAGAGATGAAGAGGGAGAAGAAATGTTTTGCATACAATGAATGAATGAGGTTCCTCAATCTGGCAGCAGCGTTCTGTATGAGCTGCAACTGTTTTATGGTCTTTTTGGGAAGTGTTGTATTTCTATTCCACTGTAATACCTACCTAGATCCTTCTAAAACATTTTCATAATCCACTGTAATCAAATATTGCCCTTACCTTTAGATTAAAGATGCAAGACGTCGATCCAGGGTCGTCAGCAGAGCATCTAACCACTTCAGTTCTAGGTTCGGTTGCTAGGGGCGTTTGCTAATATTACTATTTTATTAATAAAAGGGCACCTCGGCTGTTTCCTGTCTGTATTGAGACCTTTGAGTTACAAGTCTGACTCTAACCATTAGGCCACAACTGCCTTTAGAGGAATGGCAGCATCGTTATTTTATTTTTACACCGAGATTTGTAGATCTATTAGTAAAATCTGTTGACTTTAGCAATGTTGCATTGTATTCCAAGAAATATTAAAGACCTCTTAATATCCTTTTAAAATGATGGTTCTTAACAAAATGTTATATTGGTATCATCATTTTGAAGGCCCTATACTGTTTAATTCTAAGAGTGAATTGTTCAATTTTAATTAATGGTCTGAAAAATACTTATCATATGCTAAATTTAATTTTTTCATTACACCCAGGCAGGCTTGGTTTGGAAACTGCTCTACCGTGTCCAGTGGGAGGCTCAAGAAGGGAGACATTTGGATGTCCTCAGTCTCCTGACGTCTGGTCACTTCAGCACGGTGTGTGTCATTGGTGCGTACAGTGAGGCTGTCCACCTCTGGGTAAGTCTCTCACCCAGAAACCCATGTGCCCGTCTGTGTGCATTTATATTGATGTATCAATACTCCAAAGTTTATACCATGATCAGCAATGCAACGATTGGCTGCCATCAAGACAGTAACATAACAACATCATATAAAGTATACGAGGAAACGGCTAAGCAGGCAAAATTAAATGAAATGTCTAATAGAATGTATAAATGATTGTTACACGATTCCTAATTATTAAAAATGTTCAATCATTTGTGTATTTGAACAGGCTTTACTTTTTTTTTCAGTTCAGAGTATGGCCTATTGTAATGAGCAATTCACATTTCTTTAGGGCCAGGAACAAATTAATAACATAGTTTTTACAGTATTTAATGTGTAAGGCTCTAATAAAATTAAGATAATTATTCCCTCACAAATAAATTTCTCAGCTCTATTATTATGGACTACTAAGAACAAGTACATTTATACTTTTAATGATTCATTTTCCTGGTTCTGTAGGGTGCCATGATCCTGCCCTTCTGTGTGACGGGGTCCTGTGTACACTTCCTCATTCTGACGTCCGTGATAACAAAGCTAAAGGCACAAGTTTCTTCACCTGAAACAAGAAGCTAATAAATGCTAGATAAATAATAGATGATGATGATAATGATTATTATAATGATTATTATTACCATTATTAATTTAATGTCCGATCATTATTTTACAGGTCTTCATCTGTTTAAAGATTTCCTCATTTGGCTGGTTTGGAAGGACCGAGTGTCAGCATTACAGGAAAGGCACAGATGGGTGAAAGCAGGTGAATGACACAAGTGTGTTTCCTCTATATACATTAATCAGTGGCGTAGTTGAATAGGGCATATACATACTCAGTCCAACACACACACACACACACAAGTGTGTGCACAACAGATAAACAGTATATCTGACAAGGAAGAGCAGAAGGGGTTTTACTTAATTTCTTTACCAGAGGCAGATGAAATACAACACAAGTACCAGAGTTTAGTTAAACATTAAAGGGGGGGTGAAACACTCAGTTTCAGTCAATCTCATGTTAATCTTGAGTACCTATAGAGTAGTATTGCATCCTTCATATCTCCAAAAAGTCTTTAGTTTTATTATATTTATAAAAGAAAGATATGCTGTTCCGAGTCTTTCCGGGGAAAAACGAGCGGCTGGAGGCGGGCCGTGTGGGCGGAGCTAAAGAATCACGAGCGCTGTTCACTGTTTACTTGCTGTGCTTACGTGCCGATAGCTAACAGCACACAGAAGCAGTTTTACTCACCGCCTGCGGTTCCAACGCACGACCGTTAACCTTTATCGTTGGGACTGCTCCATCCTTAAGCATTAGACGATCTGCAAATCCGGCGTCGAACTGGGTCTTGTTTATAAAACAATCATCGTCGAAATGCAGGGAACAGGGTTGATGCTCTGGAAAAACAAACTCCATCCACTGGTCCCTTAACGCTGGGTTCTTTGGGAATCTGTGCAGGGTTGTCTTAGCCTGGTAATACCAAACTCTGCTACTTCGCTTTGCTTCGTAGACAGAGTCTGGCATGGCATAATTGAAAAGCGTTTTCTTTCTCGCGGGGAGGCGCTTGTCTGAAGTTTAAAATCATTGGTTCCCGTAAGCCAATCACATGACGTTTGGTTATGGCGTGTGTTATGCGCATGCTCAGCCGCATCTAACTTCCACTGTAAACACATGTATGATGCGAAAACAAAACCATCGAGCGAAATACCGGAGTGAACATGGCTGTGAACGACTTTTGCAGATTATGTGAAGTAAATCTACGCATCCACGGTACAATCAGCGTCTACGTCACGGCTCTCAGCCCGCCCTCTGTTCGTTGATTGGTCGGCTGTTTTCAGGCCGGAGGAAAACGGAAAGCTATCGCGCTGTCTCAGGCTGAGTACAGAAGCGAAATGAAATTGAGCGGAAGTAAGAAGTCTGACGTAGTCAGGCTAGGGTTGTCTTGCCCTGGCAACCAAAAACACACTTCTTTCTTTGACACTGTGTTAAAGACGAGCACAGCGCTTTGATGGGCGTACTGCTTTCGCACTCTCGCTCTGGTCTACGGGTGCGCGCGCGCCCTTCCGGGAGAAGTGCCCTTAGGACCCGTATAAGGAAATTCCGCCCCATCTGACGTCACACAGGCCCATACTCGAAAAAAACGTTCCCGAAACTTGTGACAAACTGGAAGGAGAATTTTTGGCATAGAAATACTCCATCAAACGTACAACTTAATTTTTTTAACTTTGTCCGTGTTTAGCATGGGAATCCAACTCTTTAACAGTGTAAAAAACTCAGTATGCATGAAATAGCATTTCACCCCCCCTTTAATTTTTCTGAGTGTCCATGGAAAAGTGCAAAACCAAACTAACTGGCTACTAGTTAATCCTGTTTGACTATGTAGGTCTATGTAGGACACGTGCTGAACAAATTCTTGAAACTGCAAATAATAAGTAAGGGATAATGTAGAGCGAGGCGGTTGTTATAGTGAATACAACCCGACAGGCTGATCAGGAGGAAGCGGAGGGGTCTTGAATCAGCCTGAAGGGGTTGTATTCACTATAACAACTGCCTCGCTCTACATTATCCTGCTTAATACATGGCTACCTACCAAATAAATAAATAATTTGACACAAAATATTTATTTAAAAAGAGTTTGATTTAAAAACGATTGTATTGCTTCTGCTAAAGAAAATGGTCTGTTCTGTCTCTACGGTTAGAATCCTGCTTGTTCATGGCAACGCTCTGCTTTGCATGGCAACAGTGTGTTATCCTTAGAGTAAATTTTATGTAGGTTTATTACATGGCTTGGTTGAATTCTAATGTAGAATCTACATTAGAATTCAACCAAGCCATGTAATAAACCTATATAAAATTACTCTTTATTACAAGTGACAAAAAATGTTTATAGGAATAGTGCAACCAAAATAGAAATTTGTTCATTATTTACTTTCCTTAATGTCACTCCAGACATGTATGATTCTGTTTCATGGAACACAACAACGTGAGAAGATCGACAAAGCCCTTAAGACCACCGTAGACGTAGAGTAAAAGTTGTAACAATTTATCAGTTAACTATTTTTTTCTTAATTACTTTTAATATCTAAATAATTGTCAAGTGAAATCAACATTACAGTGTTTCCAATATGCATTTATATACCCCTTTACTGTTTAAGCTGCTCACCAAAGCTCTCAATTTTAAATGGACTCTAAATGGCCCTGACTGCCCATCACTGAGACCGGAGTTTACAGCAATCTTCTTTCTGTTTAATGTTTTTTTTCTCACTCTTGGTTGCATGAAGCGGGAACTATTTGGCTACAAAATGCAGATCTCAGCTCCTCTGCAGATATTTCCCCCTTTTATTGGTCCTGCTTTAAACTATTTGCCCAGTTTTTTTTTTTTTTTTAATGCTGTAACAAAACTTGTTCTGTTGTTCCATTTGTTCCTGTTTTAATAAAACTTTTAAAGCCTGTTGTGTAGTTGTATTGTCATTTTGTTTAGTCTTTCCCTATAGACTATGACCCAAAAAAATGTGTGTGTATGGTAAAAATCAAGAAAAATCTTTGATATTTAAATAGTGACTTACCTGACTTACAGTTGGTAACTTGATGGTAATAAAATTACAGACATGCGACGTCGAGACTACATTGTCAGATGGTAAGTCATGAAATTACCAAAACGTTACTTAACTGGGACGTAGTTGGTTATTTTGTTACCTTAGGAGACCGTACTGACGACGTTGTCAGTTGGTAATTTGATGGTAATAAAATTACAGACATGCGATGTCGAGACTACGTTGTCAGATGGTAAGTCGTGAAATTACCAAAACGTCACTTAACAGGGACGTAGTTGGTTACCGTACTGACGACGTTGTCAGTTGGTAATTTGATGGTAATAAAATTACAGACATGCGACGTCGAGACTACGTTGTCAGATGGTAAGTCATGAAATTACCAAAACGTTACTTAACTGGGACGTAGTTGGTTATTTTGTTACCTTAGGAGACCGTACTGACGACGTTGTCAGTTGGTAATTTGATGGTAATAAAATTACAGACATGCGATGTCGAGACTACGTTGTCAGATGGTAAGTCGTGAAATTACCAAAACGTCACTTAACAGGGACGTAGTTGGTTACCGTACTGACGACGTTGTCAGTTGGTAATTTGATGGTAATAAAATTACAGACATGCGACGTCGAGACTACGTTGTCAGATGGTAAGTCATGAAATTACCAAAACGTTACTTAACTGTGATGTAGTTGGTTATTTTGTTACCTTAGGAGACCGTACTGACGACGTTGTCAGTTGGTAATTTGATGGTAATAAAATTACAGACATGCGACGTCGAGACTACGTTGTCTAAAATATATTTATGTCTAAATATAAATATACGTTGTATAAAATTACAGACATGCGACATCAATACTACGTTGTCAATTGGTAAGTCATGAAATGACCAAAAAGTACGAATAAATTACGTAACTGCGACGTCGGCTGGGGGCGTTTTGAGAATGAAAGGCGTTTCGTTAGTGGCGAAATTTGACCCTTTTGGCAGAAATGCTCTATAACGCCGGTTTCACACTGCATGCATTAGCAGAGCGTAAGCAGCGCAGGAGCAGTGCATATGGTGAGCAGGAGCAGGACACGCGCGTTTTGCTTTCACACTGGCAGCGTTTGTCATGCGCGCCTGAACTGCGGGTTTTGTACAGACAGAGTAGGCTACTCTATAATGGATAAGTTGGCATTGCTTTATTTCGTTTTCAAATACATTTAAGAGAAAAGACTTGTCAGGAAGCTTATTTTATTTATAATTTCATTTATATAACTTTTGGTTCATCTTTGTTTTTATTGTTCTGGCAACAAGTTTGTTTTTGGACATTTGTTTTCTTTTTAAATTGCTGTTGGTCATTTGATTGACTGTTTAAAACACAATAGATATCATCAATGCGCTTTTTGGATAAAACTGCGGTGTATTTTGGCCATGATCAATGTATTGTCACTTTAATTCAGCGTAAGCGGCGCGTTAAAAATAGACTGGGCGCCGAAACTATCGCGGCACTGCTGTTCCTGCTCTGCTCCTGCTACGCGCTGCCGCGCCGCCTCTGCGTGCGGTGTGAATGCACTCATTGAATAACATGGACGCCGAAAAAAATACGCGCTGCTCACGCGCCGCTGACGCTTGCGGTGTGAAACCGGCGTAACCCCCCATCACCCCTCATTTACACTGCACACGCTAAATATAGGCGCCAAGTCGCACCGGAAATACAAAATAAAAGTAAAAAAATACTGTCAATTTCAAAATAAACACCATGTGCAGACTCCCAATTGTATTGCACACCAATATATCCTTGGTAGAAAGCATAGACTGTAAGGTAGAAACCTCCAAAATCAAGAAAAACCACGTCGGACAGGCAAATCACGTGGTCTCGCGCATCCAGTTGCTCCGCTTCTGAAATGCTCCTGGTGTGAGTTGGCACCGCGTGGAGGACGGAATAAAACCTTGTCGCAGACGTAATGCACCGCACACGTGTGCAGTGTAAATGAGGGGTGACTAGAATGGGCGCGATCAGCTCCGGTAGCCGTGTCGCAGCCGTAATGCGCCGCAGACGTGTGTGGTGTAACCCCTCATTTACACTGCACACGTGTGCGGTGCATTACGTCTGCGACAAGGTTTTATTCCGTCCTCCACGCGGTGCCAACTCACACCAGGAGCATTTCAGAAGCGGAGCGACTGGATGCGCGAGACCACGTGATTTGCCTGTCCGACATGGTTTTTCTTGATTTTTGGGTTTCTACCATACAGTCTATGGTTTCTACCAAGGATATTGGTGTGTAATACGTTTGGGAGTTTGCACAGGGTGTTTATTTTGAATTTGACAACGTTTTTTTTACTTTTATTTTGTATTCCCGGTGCGACTTGGACGCGCGTCCAAGCCGTAATGCGCTGCAGACGTGTGCGGTGTAAATGAGGGGTAAATGAGGGGTCAACACTGAACACGTCTGCGGCGCATTACGGCTGCGACACGGCTACCGGAGCTGATCGCGCCCATTCTAGTCAATGCTTGTGTTTACACCGGCCGCGACGCGGCGCGTTTCAGAAGCTTCCCACATGTGTGCAGTGTAAATGAGGGGTTACGCCGGTTTCACACCGCAAGCGTCAGCGGCGCGTGAGCAGCGCGTATTTTTTTCGGCGTCCATGTTAATCAATGAGTGCATTCACACCGCACGCAGAAGCGGCGCAGCAGCGCGTAGCAGGAGCAGAGCAGGAACAGCAGTGCGGCGATAGTTTCGGCGCCCAGTCTATTTTTAACGCGCCGCTTACGCTGAATTAAAGTGACACGCATTGATCAAGGCCAAAATACACTGCAGTTTTACCCCAAAAGCGCATTGATGATATCTATTGTGTTTTAAACAGTCACTCAAATGACCAACAGCAATTTAAAAAGAAAACAAATGTCCAAAAACAAACGTGTTGCCCGAACAATAAAAACAAAGACGAATCCAAAGTTATATAAATGAAATGATTAATAAAATAAGCTTCTTGACAAGTCTTTTCTCTTAAATGTATTTGAAAACGAAATAAAGCAATGCCAACTTACCCAACTCTGTCTATACACACGCTGCGGTTCAGCCGCGCGTGACAAACGCTGCCAGTGTGAAAGCAAAACGCTCGTGTCCTGCTCCTGCTCACCATACGCACTGCTCCTGCGCTGCTTATGCTCTGCTAATGCGTGCAGTGTGAAACCGGCGATAGGGTACGCCAAAGGGTACGCGCGCGCTACACACAGCCTATGACGTAGCTACGGCGTGAGTTCGACGCAGAAGTAAATTGGGCTTAATTGACTTCACCTGTCTTCGTTTAACGTTAATCCAATGGGGTCGCTGTGTCCAGTTTATAACGCTAGTTTCAATAGCACTGATGGATGGAGTGAACATGGCAGAAGCGGTGAAGGTGTGTGTTCGGGTTAGAGCCCTGATTAAAAGGTAAGAAAATATCAATATTTACAGTATGGAGTTAGTCTTGAATTTGACTTCAAAATCAGTCTAGAGGTATTGCTGAGGGATTCACTGTGGATGATGAGTGAACATTAGCTAATGACACAATCACAAATAAGTACCAAAGGCTGTTTTTGTTGTATAATTTTTCTGAGGTAAACCTTTTCTAAAAACTGATCATGAACAATTCATTAATAATATATCTACATATGTCGCTGGTTTACCAGTGGCCAGACTGTGTCTTAGGAACTAACGTTAACCCATGTTAGCTTGTGTCCGCCACTGAATGAAACATTTTAAAAGATAATTGCGACTTTTTATCTTTCAATTGCGAGTTTGTATCTCGCAATTTTGACCTATTTCAAAATTATAAGATTATAAAGTACAATTCTGAGTTAAAATATAAAAAAAGACAATTGTGCATTTATATCATGCAATTTTGAGGGGAAAAAGTCCCAGTTAGGCCTATTATTTATTTTTATTTATTTTATTTTTTTAATTGGCGGAAACAAGCTTCAATATTAATCTGACCAACTAGCTGGTAATCATAGGTTCAAAATTATACCATACTAAGTTATGACCAGTCTTAAAGGAATAGTTCACATCAAAATGAAAATAATGTCATTTACTCGTCCTCAAGTTGTTCCAAACCTGTATGAATGTCTTTCTTCTGCTGAACACAAATATGATATTTTGAAGAAGTTATATAACCAAATAGTTGATGTAATGTTACCCCGTTGACTTCCATAGTATTTAAAATTTCTATGGAAGTCAACGGGGTCCATCAACTGTTTGTCAGTCTCCATACAGCTCATTTATTCCATGTTTAAAGTCGGCTTTCAGTGTTCTGACATCAGTGTGCTGATAATCCTGATGTTTTCAGGGAGCAGTCTGACACCTCAGACAAAGTGAAGCTCTGGAGCGCCAATAAAGAAGCCATCCATCAGCTTGATGATGATGGTTCTCCATCAAAGAGCTTCAGCTTCGGTGAGTTGAGCTTCAGTGGATCTTCTCCTGTGTGTGTGTGTTCTGACCCTGGTGTGTTTCAGACCGAGTGTTCAGCGCTCAGGAGACCACCGCTCAGCTCTACCAGGACATCGCCAAGCCCCTGGTCGTGTCTGCAGTCGAAGGCTATAACGGTGAGGCCAGAACATCTGTAGTTCATCACACAGCCAATCAGATTGGCTGATCCCTCTGAACTTACAGTAGTTCACTTCAGAATTAAATTGTCCTGATAATTTCCTCTCCCCCACGTCATCCAAGCTATTTTTGAGGAAAACACTCCAGGATGTTTCTCCATATAGTGTCTTCAATGGGGTCCAACGGGTCGAAGGTCCAGATGTGAGTTTCAGTGCAGCTTCAAAGTCTCGACACGATCCAGCCGAGGAATAAGAGTCTTATCTAGACAAACCAGTGGACATTTTATTAAGAAAATAAACATTAATATACTTTAATAACCACACATGCTGGTCTTGCACTCGCTGTGATGTGCCACACATTACGTCATCAGGTTGAAAGGTCAAGCGTGATGTAGGCGAAAGTACCATCCAATATTTACAAAGTGAACGTGCAAAGACTAAATCAAACGCCATTTACTAAATAAATAAAAGGTAAAACAACGATGTCTGATGATTGTGAAGTTGGAGGAGAAATTTAGATGGAGTTTTTCGCTCTAGCCTACATTTCTGAACCGAAACACGCGTGACCTTTCAACCTGATGACGTAATGCGTGATGCATCGCAGCTAATGCAAGATGTGCATTTGTGGTTATAAACTATATACATTTTTATTCTTGCTTACCCTACTGTCTATATGTCACTATATGGACAAACATCCTGGAATGAACTAATCCTTTAAGACATGGTGCAATATCAACTACAGGAGATAGAAATGCATGCTTTATGAACATAATGGGCGTAGTATATTGTGCACTAGAGGCATGTTGTGCACTTACTCAGAGTTTGAATGCATCATCTCCTGTTTCAGGCACGATATTCGCCTATGGACAGACGTCATCCGGAAAGACTTTCTCCATGATGGGAAGCAAGCATAACCCTGGAGTGATTCCTCTCGCCATGGCCGACGTCTTCAAAACTATTGAAAATGTAAGTGTCGGCGAATCTTCCTTTTGCCAGCGTCCTGGGAAGGGGAAGTGCTTGGCGTACTTGAATTTGACTTTTTGAAAGTCCTGGAAAACCCATGAAAGCAGCCATATTTAAGAAAAGGTGAAAAGGGCTTGAATTATTGAAAGGCAATAGATGTGAAATTGTTTAATTTTATCGATGAAACAATCTTTTCACTCAAAATGAACTCTGCAGCCCGTCTGATATAGATATAGAGACACTTCGCACGACTACGAGCGTGATATTGCTCATATAAATATCCAAGTATATGATACAGCTTTCATTCTTCATGTCAATCATATATTCATGAGAAAAATTATCAGTTTGAATGAGGAAACTATCTTTGTCATGGTATCCTTTCAAAGGTGAAAGTTTCCACAGTCATTGCAGGTGCTGCACTTTATTTGTACAGTTTTTGTTTTATTTGTTTATTTTCATTTGTCTATTTACCTTTATTTATATATATATATATATATATATATATATATATATATATATATATATATATATAATAAAGATATGGTTTGATAAGTGAGATCTCTGATTGTAGTTCTTGAAACCCAAAGGTAGTGCTTTAAAAGTCCAGTTTTGAGATCTGAGCCGGTTTACAGTGCTCACGCTTCAGGCTTTTCCTCATAAATGACGGCATTGTCTTTTTGGGGCGACGAGTAGTTAATTTCAGTACGTCTGTCTTGTACATGTGTTAATGGTTCATTAACCAAGGCCTTTTCTGGCAGTGAGCATTTAACAGCTTTATTTCTTTGTGTCTTCTTCCAGTTTCCGGATAAGGAGTTTCTCCTGCGCGTGAGTTATATGGAGATCTACAACGAGACGGTCACAGATCTGCTCTGCGACAGCTGGAAGAGAAGGCCCCTGGAGATCCGGGAAGGGAACCATGTGAGTGTTTGGTTGGACTCGTACAGAAGATGCGAGTGTAGTTTCAGATCTTAAAGGAGTAATTCAACCAAAAATGAAAATTAGCCCATGATTTACTCGCCCTCAGGTCATTCTAGGTGTATATGACATTCTTCTTTCAGACGAACACAGAGTTATATTAAAAAATGTCCTGGTTTATAATGGCAGTGAATGGCTGTTTCTGTTTTGAAGTCCATAAAAGTGCATCTATCCATATGCATATCATTGATAGATGCACTTTTATGATGGACAGATGCATTTGTATGGACTTCAAAAGCTTCTAAAGCTCCAACCAGGACATTTTTTTAATAACTCCGATTGTGTTCAATGTCATATACACCTAGGACAGCTTCAGGGTGAGTGAATCATGGGCTAATTAATCTGAGTGAATGATCCCTCTAACCCTCTGACTGTCCACAGAAAAGCGTGTACGTGGCTAATCTGACCGAAGAGACGGTGACGTCTCCGGAACAAGCCCTGTCCTGGATCACCAAAGGAGAAAGTAAAGCTGCTCTCATTGAATCACTCGCTCGTTCTTTATTCTGCTGTACTGCGGTGCTTATCTGATCCTCACTTCATTCACACAGAAAACCGGCATTATAGGAAAACTAACATGAACCAGCGCGGCAGCCGCTCTCACACCATTTTCCGGATGGTAAGAGGCGATGTGATCTGCAGTGTGTTTGGAGTCTGGTTTATTTGGACTGTGTAAGTTCCTCTGGTTTGTGTTCTCTGTCAGATCCTGGAGAGCCGTGACCGAAGCGATCCGGTGTCTGGGGAAAACGCTGATGGAGCCGTCATTGTGTCACATCTGGTGAGTTCAACACAAACATCACCCTTCAGTGTGACTTCATTCACTGACGGCATTCGGATGAGCAACATTTATTACGGTTAGTCAGTGTGTTGTTGTTTCCCGTTTCTGTAGAACTTGGTGGATCTTGCCGGCGCTGAACGGGCGAGTCAGACGGGAGCTGAGGGTAATGACTGTGTTTTACTGTTTCTTCCTTTAGTCTGTTGCTGTAGGGCTGGGTATTGTTCAAAATCTTTCGATCCGGTGCCAATTTCAATACCTCAGTTTCGATACCGGTTCCTAATAGAGATGCACCGATTGATCGGCTGGTTACCGGAATTGGCCGATTTTCACGTGATCGGCCGTGACCGGCGACCGGCCGGTCAGTCTGACAAATGCCGATTTTATGCCGGTCAAATGCACTCGGGCGCCGCATGATTAACATCGCGCAACATCAGCATCACATGTGCACATGGAACACGCATGTAGGAAACCATTCAGACCGCAAGCGCGTATTTTTTTCCGGCGTGCATGTTAACGGGAGCGGGAGCAGGAGCAGCGCGTGAGCGTCAAGCAGGAGCGTCGCGAGCAGTAAAGCGTGTGTTTCGGCGCCGAGTCTATTTGCTGCACTGCTCACGCTCAATTAAAGGGAAAGCACACTTTTGATGGACAAAATAGCCTAAAGAGGGTTTCACAAAAAAAGTGCCCATAATGCACAGAATTTGCGTGTTTTAACAAGGCCATGTCAGAAAAGAAAACGAAGACTAATATTTATAGAAAATGTACCCATTTAAACTTGTTTTATTATTCAGTTTGTACAAGTGATTGCAATAGGCCTGTGTGTGTGTGCTTTGAGAAATATCTTTATACTGCAAGGCTATATTTATTTTATTTTTTATTTATATATTATTTTATTGCCATTCTCTGTTTTCATACAGACGTTTAGTTTGCTAAATACATATGTGAAAAGGAAATGGTTCTTCCATAACACTGCACTTTAGATGTGTGTGAATTACCCACACCTGTAGTAATTTATACAGTTCTATTTTATAGCATTTATCTGTTCAAAAAAAGATGTACTATGCAAATTGTAAAATGTTCTATTACAGAAAAGATGTAAAATAAATATTTGTGTGTGCTGTAAAGTGGTTAGAAAAAATGAAATCGGAATCGGCTGAAATCGGTATCGGCAGGTCAAACTTAATGAAAAATCGGAAATCTGAATCGGCCCAGAAAATTGTAATCGGTGCATCTCTAGTTCCTAACGATACTTTTTTCGATACCAATTTTATGAAATCCATTTTAACAAGATTACATAACGCATTACCTCAGAAAAACTTTGGTTTTATTTTTTCAGTTTGACTCATACTCCTTAGCCAGTGCACAAAGGAACAAAAAATGTTTTATAAAGAGCTCATGCTCACCAAAGCTGAATTTATTTTATATTTTTTTAAATACAGTAAAACTTGTAATATTGTGAAATAGTAATATGAAATATGAAAAGTTTGCTGCTTAATATTTTGGAAACTATGATAAATTTGTTCATGATTCTTTGAATAAAAAATTCAAAAGAACAGCATTTATTTAAAAATGAAATATTTTGTAACATTTACACATGTTTTAATGTCACTTTTGATAACTTTAATGCATCCTTACTGAAAAAAGATTGACTAACCAACACATTTTTGAATGGCAGTGTACATTCAGTAGGTCATTATTGCAATATAAACACTGTCAGAGTGATCAACAAGGTAACTTATCTCTTCATTTACCAGTCGAAGACTGAGCAACTTCCTGCTCTTATGTTTACTTCGTGCACTGTCAATTGTCATTGTCATCATATCAAGTCATTATTCGATACTCTATAGTATCGAGGCAATTCGGTCGGTACCTAAAAAGTATCGAACTCGGTACCCAGCCCTAGTTGCTGGTTTTGGAATTAAATGGGCAAACTACCCGATTTCACGCTCGTAGAGAGTCGTAATGATTCGCAAACGACAATGACTGTCGAGATGCAAGAACCGATAATTTTGTCTTGTATAGTGTGTCACAGTGGATGACAACTGACGCGGCGCTTCACAATGTCCCGACATAAAGACTAGCATGT
This sequence comes from Abramis brama, assembly GCA_022829085.1. NCBI lineage: Eukaryota > Metazoa > Chordata > Actinopteri > Cypriniformes > Leuciscidae > Abramis > Abramis brama. The sequence continues at coordinate 44,201,841 of CM040769.1, read as the reverse complement.
TTAATTTTTCCCGGTCCTCCATGACCGGTTCCGTCACATCTGTGACCAATAGGAGCACAGGAGCTCTTCCCTACACAGCTTTCAAACATAACCAAATGTGCCAGATTCATAATCTCCATTTCGTCATGTATAGGCCTCTGTGATTGTCTATCCAAGTTTTCTCTGTAGCGAAGGAGAATATGACTTGCTAGTTAAAGCCGTTTCCAGCTCTCACTGGGTTTCTGAAGCGTCTGTCATGGCAGTCCCTCGAGGAAACATCAACGCTGGCGTATAGTTGCCAAATCTCCACGAAACTTATTTCTTTTATGGGGCTTTTCTGACAAGACAGCCAGTACAAAACACGCCACTTTGGTAGCCATCGCTTGTGTACGCTCTTCTTTCTGGAAGGCTACTCACTAGTTCCGCTGCCTTGATGACATCACACACGCCGCTAATGAGAGCAAGTGGTGATTGATCGGGATGCAAGGGTAGTCTGACGAGTCAAGAGTCAAAATCGCATAAGGACTATCGTAACAGTCAGAAATACTGTGTGTTTTGAACCTGGCACAAATAGTTATTAAAAAAAAAACATTGTGTGCGCACACAGACACACTCGCGCACACAGCCAGTGAGTGAAATGAGTGGAAAAAAAAAACTAAACCTTGACAAATCTTGTAAAACGTCTAAATATCCAAATGTATATTTTCAAAGCATAGAATCTAGTATTTTCACAGCCGGTAAGTGGCATAGAACTGTTCCAGCTCACAAATGAGCGGATACAGCCAAAGTTTGAGCCATTTAGGAGAAGCTTAAAATATAACTATTGATTTAATGAATTTGTGTGTTGAAAGCTCTCTCTTGTTTCAGGAGCCCGGCTGAAAGAAGGGTGCAACATAAACCGCAGTTTGTTCGTCCTGCGTCAAGTCATTAAGAAGTTATCCGACGAGAGTCAGAAGTGAGTTATTCTGTGACGTTCACCCTGTTTTTGGTGGCAAACCGTAGCAAACAATAATGTCTGGTTTCCGTTCCATCCGGAAGGGGCTTCGTGAATTACAGAGACAGTAAGCTGACCCGAATCCTTCAGAACTCTCTGGGTGGAAATGCAAAAACTGTGTTTATTTGCACCATCACGCCAGCCACTGTGGACGAGACCGTCCGCACTTTACAGGTACGAGGACCGTACGCTTCTTCACTGCTGTCTGCTCTGGTACGGGGAGATGTGCTTAACTCATCTGTGCTCTTACTGCGGTTTAAAGTTTGCCAGTGCAGCGAAGCGCATGAAGAACGACCCTCACGTCACGGAGGTCTCTGATGAAGGAGCACTCTTGAAGAGATACCGCAACGAGATTGTTGATCTTAGACGCCGTCTGCAAGAGGTAAGTCAGGTCTCCTTCATTTATACAGCGCTTTAACAATATACACTGTTTCACAGCAGCTTTACAGTGATAATAGGGTTAGGGTTAGGGTTAGGGTCAAGTTATTTACAGCAACAGAGATTGTTCAGGCTTTACAGCAGATCTAGAATAAAGTTATTGTCCAGATGAAGTTAGTTTTTGATTCACTTCCATTACTAAAATTAGTTATTAACTTAGGGGCCGCTAACACGACACCGTTCTCACAGGAAACTTTTACTGTGTTCTGGCCGCTCATCCGCACAACAACAGTGTTTAGGGCTCGAGAACGCAAACTTTGAATCTGGTTCCAAGGTGCAAAACAACGTTATCTCCATGTAAACTACAAAAACATGAATCTGTGAAAACCGTGACAGTGCACATGCGTATTATGTGAGCATGTACATCACAGGTTTGACAGTTGTCCGGTCATAACACGATCTCTTTCCCATCTCCTCTCACAGGTGTCCTCTGTCACTCAAACGACTGAAACTGAGCGAGAGTCGCTGTGTCAGCTTCTGCAGGAGAAAGACCAGCTCCAGAGAGATCAGCAGGACCGGATCAAGAACTTGACCAAGCTGCTAGTTACTGCCTCAAACGTCGCCCCGATCTCGAAGGTAACCCATTTCACTAGTCGTAACGAGGGTTCAGTATCGTTTGAATTAACGGTTCCTGTTTCGATTCTGTCTTATTGCAAAACATTTAATTGTAGCTTAATATCATGAACAAAAATCAACAGGCTGAAGAACGCTTAAACAAGGAATGTTTGCATGGTTTAAAAATACCATAGAAAAACAATATAGCCAACACTGCACTTTTTAAATAAAATATACATATGAAAATATAGTTACAAATGTTGTTCAGTCTAGAACCAGGGTTTTTTTTTTTTTTCGTTTGATTAGTGTTATAGAGATGGCTGCAGGAATATTAGGCTGCTGTCACTTTAAGAGTTGCTCTACACTCACTTAAAGGATTATGAGTAGCCCATGATGCCTTAATTCTATGTGGCATTGATTCAACAAGGTGCTGAAAGCATTCTTTAGAAATGTTGGCCCATATTGATAGGATAGCATCTTGCAGTTGATGGAGATTTGTGGGATGCACATCCAGGACACGAAGCTCCCGTTCCACCACATCCCAAAGATGCTCTATTGGGTTGAGATCTGGTGACTGTGGGGGCCATTTTAGTACAGTGAACTCATTGTCATGTTCAAGAAATGATTCGAGCTTTGTGACATGGTGCATTATCCTGCTGGAAGTAGCCATCAGAGGATGGGTACATGGTGGTCATAAAGGGATGGACATGGTCAGAAACAATGCTCAGGTAGGCCGTGGCATTTAAACGATGCCCAATTGGCACTAAGGGGCCTAAAGTGTGCCAAGAAAACATCCCCCACACCATTACACCACCACCAGCAGCCTGCGCAGTGGTAACAAGGCATGATGGATCCATGTTCTCATTCTGTTTACGCCAAATTCTGACTCTACCATCTGAATGTCTCAACAGAAATCGAGACTCATCAGACCAGGCAACATTTTTCCAGTCTTCAACTGTCCAATTTTGGTGAGCTTGTGCAAATTGTAGCCTCTTTTTCCTATTTGTAGTGGAGATGAGTGGTACCCGGTGGGGTCTTCTGCTGTTGTAGCCCATCCGCCTCAAGGTTGTGCGTGTTGTGGCTTCACAAATGCTTTGCTGCATACCTCGGTTGTAACGAGTGGTTATTTCAGTCAAAGTTGCTCTTCTATCAGCTTGAATCAGTCGGCCCATTCTCCTCTGACCTCTAGCATCAACAAGGCATTTTCGCCCACAGAACTGCCGCATACTGGATGTTTTTCCCTTTTCACACCATTCTTTGTAAACTCTAGAAATGGTTGTGCGTGAAAATCCCAGTAACTGAGCAGATTGTGAAATACTCAGACCGGCCCGTCTGGCACCAACAACCATGCCACGCTCAAAATTGCTTAAATCACCTTTCTTTCCCATTCTGACATTCAGTTTGGAGTTCAGGAGATTGTCTTGACCAGGACCACACTCCTAAATGCATTGAAGCAACTGCCATGTGATTGGTTGATTAGATAATTGCATTAATGAGAAATTGAACAGGTGTTCCTAATAATCCTTTAGGTGAGTGTATATAGTTACTCACGCCTGCACTGAAAACAGCGATTCGTCTCACGCTTGAATAGTTTAAAATTACTTTGGATGTGTGCAACACAGAAAACAGCGAGTCATCCCGCGTTTAAAGTCATATTACAAGTATTATAACAAGTATCCGATTCCTGACCTCAAGAATTTTTTTTTAATTCCCAGCCCTAATCGTAACTGCTCCGTGTTCGTGAAGGCCGTGGATCTGATTGTTGCATTTGATCGCACAGGTTCCCAAGCGGAGAGTGACGTGGGGTGGGAATCTGCTGGAGGAAGATCCCGGCTCCACTGACATGAGCTTCGCTGAGCCGTGCATCAAGAAGAGAAGAGCCGACTGCTCTCTGCCTGAAGAGGGAGAGGGTATGAGTCTCAACACTTGAGAAAGTTGCTTGCATTTGAAGGTTATTCTGCAGTCGCTGTGAAGCACGTAAATGTCATGTTCAGAATTAAAGGCTTGGCCGAAAAACCTTAATATGGTCAGTGCCACACCAGGGACTGGAGACTTATTTATTACTTAATTATTTAAAAGAATGTTCTTAAAAATCATCATAAATGTTTGATTCTTTTAGTCTGTTTCTTGGTTTTGACAGTTTTCCTCAGTCTGAGTAATTCAAAACTTGTGTCCTTTAAATATACAAGTTGAACAATAAATGACTTCATAAAATTAGGATAACCTTCAACTTCCTAAATCCCTCTTGTCTTAAAAGAAGATTTTTTTTTTTTTTATATATATATATATATATATATATATATATATATATATATATATATATATATATATATATATATATATATATATATATATATATATATATAAAAAAATATATATATATATATATATATATATATATATATATATATATATATATATATATATATATATATATATATATATATATATATATATATATTTTTTTTTTTTTCTTTAACAAATTAATTGTAATTAAGGAAATGACTGCAACGCAAACCAACTGGTCCATCTTAAGACAGGCTCATTAAACACAATTATTTTTAACTCCCATTAAAAACGCGACGCTGATTGCTGAATTCCAGTCAAGCCAAGAAGATTTGTGTGTCCATCACATGACACATTTATGAAGATAAAGGGTTCATGAGGCATTTGCTCAGTTGTGGTGTTTTGCGTCCAGATGTGGATGAGTTCGACAGCCGCTTTGATGAACCCAACATGGAGACGAACAGCATCACGGCCCGCAGCTCCTCGGACGGGTGAGGACGCATCATCAATATAACACTGCTTTTACAAGGAACTCTAATGGGGCGTTTAAATCGGCTTGAGTTGTTAGCCTAGTTTTGTTTACTTCTAAAAGTTTTCATAATTGTGATAAGCCAACTCGATGTAAGTGTGATTTCATGTAAATTGCGATTAATCGGTCAGCTCTAGCAGCAGTGCTCGCATGCTCTTCTGTCTTCTGTCTTCTTTCTTTTTTTCTGTCATTTCTCCTCTGTGTTCAGGAGTCATTTCCACGACTCTCCCCGGGCGAACGAGCTGGCGCTGAAGGTGGCGTCTCTGGAGCGTCAGCTGGACGCCGAGACTCAGAGCAAACGCAGAGCAGAGGAGATGAGCGCTGAGCTCCAGCTGGAGGTGTCTGAGCTGAAGAACAAGCTGGAGACTCGACCCACGCCATCAGAACAGGACCAGGTCCTCTCTGAGCTGAAGAACAAGCTGGAGACTCGACCCACGCCGTCAGGACAGGAGCAGGCCCTCTCTGAGCTCAAGGCTCGACCCACGCCGTCAGAACAGGACCAGGTCCTCTCTGAGCTGAAGAACAAGCTGGAGACTCGACCCATGCCGTCAGGACAGGACCAGGCCCTCTCTGAGCTGAAGAACAAGCTGGAGACTCGACCCACGCCGTCAGAACAGGACCAGGCCCTCTCTGAGCTGGAGGTGCTGCGGAGTCGACTGGAGACACAGGTTCAGGAGAGACGGAGAGCCGAGGAGAAGAGCGTCGCACTGGAGCTGAAGCTGGCAGAGCTGGAGAAGCCTTCAGAAGCCCTCCTGCACTCACAGGTACAACCCGAGCTCTAGTCCCCACAATGCACTTCTGTTTTATGCGTATTGGGGATGTGGTGGTGAGGATATTTTCCCACCGGTTAATCGGCTTGTGACGACACCGGTATCTCAGACGGGGGCTTTTAAAACGCTAAATTGAAGACAAAAGTAAAATGCACATGGGCGCTCGTAATGGTGCGGTCCAGAGCGAGAGTTTTTCCATAGGAATGAACTGAAAAAGTTTGCTCTGCTCGCGCCACGTCCGTGTGCATTTTAGTTTCACTTTCAAATTAGTGCCAATTCAAGGGTGGATTGCTTGAATGGCGAGTTCATTATCCTTGATGAAAAACACAACAACAAAACAGTACAATGACAAATTCGCTTTGCTTTGACACCAAATATTCCATCATCTTGTCAGTCAACTCCTCAATCTCGTGATTGAGATCTGACTCCTGCTGATCTGTGCTGCGACTATTTATTAGACACTTTCAGTTTTTAATTGTAGTTTCTGTTCTCTAACTGAACTAAATCATTTTATTCAAATAAATCAAATCGACAGTGGGTGGTGGGCGGTTAGTGTTGTCAAAAATATCGATATTTCGATAAATATCGATACTGAAATATCTGAACGGTACCAATACTAATTTCCCGAAGTATCGATACAATCATCGAGCTGTCACTTTCACTTCTCTCCAAAGGCGTGTTGACAAACGCCACACGCGCGCTCATCTCATTCGCTCTGGTTAAATAGCAAAAGTGAAGTAAATGGGGCCGATCACACCTGACGCGTTTTTTGCAGTGAGAGGCGTCTATTTTCAATTGGTTTCCAGCGAGCGTTCTGCGCGCTGTTTATGTGCCCCAGGCGCCTCGCGTTTTTGAAGTTGAAAAAAAAGCAACTCCGAGCGGAAAAAGGCGTCATTGCGTTTTTTTTTTTTCCACTGTCCAATCGAATGAATGGAGAGGCGGGCCTTCCGCTGTAGTGATGAAAGCTACAGTTGCTTGAACGCCGGAGAGTGCGATGGAGGATAAACTTGTGGTGCTCTCACGGGTTACCAGGAGCTTAATGACTTCACGTACCGTAACTACCACAATGTTAACAGAGTAAATAAGTTTAATAAAAGGCTGATTTGACGTTTACTTGACTGACAGGACAGCTGTTTCAGTGGTTGCCTAGCAACATAAAAAACGCAGCGCACTGCTCGTTCTGTGTGATTGCGGCAGTTCTGTGTGCCTCGTGTTTTCAAACCTGAAAAACGCGTTAGGTGTGATCGGGGCCTAATACAGCAAAGCACCTGAAAGACCGACGCCCGGATCTAACGTTATATACAGTACTGTGCAAAAGTCTTAGGCATGTTAATATCCCCACCCCAAAAATGTCCCCAAAAATGGCTGTAAGTCAGTTATTTATATCTTTTGCTGTAGTGTCAGTAGGAAATATCAGTTTACATTTCCAAACATTCTTTTTGCAATTAATTGTAATAATCCAGTGAGATTTGTGTATGCAGCCAGGATGATCTGATCTCACCATCATCGAGTCCATCTTTGATTACATGAAGAAACAGAAAAAACTGAGACAGACTAAATCCAAGTAGACAAGACAGACAAGTACACACTTAAATGTCTATAAAGATATATGGCTCATAAATGTGTGACGTATTCGCTGAGTTTTGTTTTAGTTTATAGACGTGCTCAAGAAAAAAGTTCACCGCGACAGAGAGACAGAAAGCATACCCTGTTTATTTTCTTTATTTTACAAAAGCACAATGTTTTGATTTGATTGTAAGTGGACACATACAAAAGTAGAAATATCACAGATTATTTTTTTTATATTTCTTTTTTCTGTATGACCATAAATGACGGAGTAATTTAAGTTTATTGTGCTAAAATGTGAAGAAAATCCAGCAGAACGCGCCGGCGCATTTGTCGACCTCAGAGGGTTAAATAAAATAAAAAAAATACCCCCTTAATATTGTGGCAGTTTTTTTTCTCCATGGTATCGAATATCAATATTTTTCAAGCTATCGTATTGATGTTAGAAATTCTAGTATCGTGACAACACTAGTGGTAGTCCCCTAGTCCCCTTTTGCAGTGATGTTTTCTCTTTACAGGGCTCGCAAAATTTCAAAATGGCTGGTAGCCCCTCGGGCAGGCACTCTTCAGATTTTGGTAGCCCGAAATGAATTTTACTAGCCCATATAAAAAGACTACAGTTTTTAATGTAGAATATTGGTTAGGAGTCAAAACAATGAATCAAACTTTTTCAAAACACAAAATATCAACAAATATGCACCTGGTTGTAACTGAACTGAACTGAAGTGTGTGTGACCAGTGTGGAACATGAATCAGTGTGTGTCTGTGGCTCAGCCCCCAATGAGGGTATGATTTAAAAGTAACACTTTAGTTTAGGGTCTAATACTCACTATTAACTAGTTTCATTAACATGAAGACGGCAGGGTTTTATCATCACAGAGGTCCCGAATGTGAGGTAGGCTAGTCGGGGGTTTGGGGGCACCCCTGAGAAATTTAGATTTCTCTGATCTACATATGTGCATTTTAAGATGTTTTGAAGGCCAAAACAATTGGATAACAATAGCTTTAAAAGCATGTAAGTGCAGGGGCTGCTGATTATTTTTCTCTCCTCATCAGCATCACTATAAATGTGTTTTTGGTAATTTGATTTCAGTTGATGATTCCAGTTGATGATGCCCAGCTGTTTTTCCTTTTTTCTATACATTTCCTTTTTTCAAATGCAGATGATTGAAAATCAAGATGAGCTGAGAGGAGCTCTTGAGAAGGTCAAAGGTCTTCTCCAGCGGGAGAGGGACCAGATCCTCTCTGTTAAATCCCCGTTCTCCCATGATCCCCAGCTGGTCGAGGTGAGAGAGCAGCTGCGAGAGCATCTGCTGTTCGAGAAGGAGAGCGATCGAGAGGAGTTGCAGAGCAGCCTGGCCTCCGTCAGTGAGGAGCGAGAGCAGCTCCTGGAGATCCTGAAGCTCAGCCGAGAGGAGAAGAGCCAGCTGAGGAGAGACCTGGAGGAGAAGGACCACATCGTGAGTCTTGAGGAGTTCAACCTAGAGGGATAGTTCCCCCAAAAATGAAAATTAGCCCATGATTTACTCTCCCTCATCTTAGGTGTATATGACAATCTTCTTTCAGATGAACACAGTTATATTAAAAAATGCTCCGGCTCTTCCGAGCTTTATAATGGGAGTTAATTGGTTTTTTTTTTTTGGAAGTCCATCAAAGCGCATCCATCCATAGCCCCAGTTTCTTCTCTCTCATCAGATGCTGCAGCTTCGTGAGGATCTTCTGTTGTCTTCTGAGAGAACCAGAGAGCAGCAGGAGAAGCTAGCGGCGATGGAGACGGCTGAAGCTAATGTTAGTGCTCTGACTGAAGAGCGAGACCGGCTCCTGGAGTCTCTGCGGGTCATCAGAGACGAGAGAGAGCAGATCCAGAGAGAGCTGATGGAGAAGAGCGAGATGGTGAGATGCTTCACTTTCCCTTTAGACATTCTGTTGACTATAAGCAAAGACTTTATATACTCACAGACTGCGCACTCTTACAGACGATTAAAGGGGACATATCATGCAAATCTGACTTATGCCGTGTTTAAGTGCTGTAATCGGCGCTTCTACCGACTCAGAAAACGTGAAAAGTGAAACCCAGTAACTGTGTTCTGGTGAGCCTTTCTCTGCAAGCATGTCTAAAAATAATCCCATCAGATTTCGCTCTCCTTCTGACGTATGAATAGGGTCTTATTATAATATTACAGGCCCTTAGGCCTAGTCCACACGGACATGGGTATTTTTATAACCGGAGTTTTTCCTTCTGCGTAAAAAAAAAAATAATAAAAAATCCTGTCCCGTATTACCGAAGTGGGAAAAACCATATCTAATTTTAAAGGGTGACTTAAATCAAATATGGTTCACCTGAAAATAAATTCATCTTTTACTCGCCCTCATGTCGTTCCAAACCAATAAGACTTTTGTTCATCTTCATGACCGCTACAGAACTGCCACTTTGATGCTTCAAAAAGTTCATAGAGATCGTAAAACTATTCATATGAATCGAGTGGTTTAGTCCAAATCTTCTGAAGAGACCCGATCGCTTTAATGATGAACAGATTGAATCGACGCACACGATCTGTTCATCATATAAAGCGGTCGAGTCGCTTCAGAATATTCAGTTAATATGGATTAGTTTTCTTCTCTCTCTATTAGATCGCTTTATGAACCTTTTGAAGCGACAAAGTGGAAGTTGCGTAGCTGTCAGTGGAGGGACCGAAATCGCTCAGATTTCATTAAAATATCTTCATTTGTGTTTTAAAGATGGATAAAAGTCTTACGGGTTTGGAACCACAAGTTTTCCATTTTTGGGTGGAAAATATAGTGTGTGTGACCGTAGATCAGACTTCAGTGCAGGGAAGTGATCACTGGTTAGTGAGCGTATGTTTGTGTTAACCCTGTTATTCTCCACCACAGCTGACACACATCGAGTCTAAAGCAGAGCAACTGGAGAAGCAGAAGATCCTGCTGGAGTCTGAAGTCCATTCGCTCAGTCTGGTGAGAGTCTGAGTCGTGTTTCCAACCCAGAATAACCAGATCTCACCTTAAATGAGACGCATTCTGTCATTTACTCTCCCTCATTGTTCCAAACCCATAAGCCTTTGGTTAATATGAAAAACGCAAATAAGATATTTCTTATGAAACCTGAGATGTTTTTGTCCCTCTAACCAGAGTTTGGTTTTAGCCTGGTTTGGAACAACATGGGAGTAAATGAGTTTTCATTTTTGGCTGAGCTATCCCTTTTAATCTTAACTTGTTTTTAAAGCCGAGTGTCATTGTGTTTCAGTCTCTCACTGAGGTGAACGCTAGCCTGTCTTCTGATCAGAGTAACACGCAGTCCAAACACCGGTCTGCACATCTGATTTCTGAGATTGATGCGTCTCAGGAGAAGCTGCAGGTAAATGCTGATGCGTCCCGAAACATTTGGTTTACATGTGAACTTCAAGACTCTTTGACCAGAAATCTGACATGAGGTTTTACTTCCATGTGAAGGCGGCCTTTGAGAGGCTCCAGCTGATCGTCGATTGTCCCACTGATGCATTAGAGGCCGTGAATCGGGAAGAGGGGGCTGTGATCTATCCGCTGGTTCAGTTCATTCCAGTGGCGCAGAGAAACGTCCACGCGATGCACACGGATATAACCACTGAACTGAACAACGTGCTGATCGAGATTGCGGTAGGAGTCGGCAGAGACGCGAAATCATCTCATTTGAAAATGTTCCATGTAACAATATATCGCAATACAAAAATGCAACTATGTATTGTGGATAGTGACTATGTATTGTGTATAGTTTACAGAGTTTTAGTGTCAATACTACATTAAACTACTATATATAATGTATAATGCAATGGGGGAATATCTGTGGTCCTGATAATGCCAAATGTCTGATGTTACTAGTAAAAAGTGGCCTACGTTGTTTTAAATATCTAGTCAGTGACAGTGCAAGCAGATTAGTCTAAAATAATTCTGTATTTTCTTGAATTATTGTATTCATATGTCTTATAATAATAATACCGAATCGTGACGTGAGGGTATCGTTACACCCCTACTGAATTGTTAACGTAAGCGAAACACGATGTTGCAGGAGGCGTACGGGAGACTAGCGCAGTGCTGCAAGACTCACTTTGAGACGGAGGTCCAGCGTGACGTGGCCTCGTTCGAGGAGTCTCGACTGCAGGACCTGCTCGTCTTCACGGCTCGCGCTCCGGCTCTGGCTTCACCGTCACTTCAGGACGACTTACAACAGGTCTGGGATCAGAGACTGTCAGATCTGGTGGAAAGACGACAACAGTACCTGCAGGTGTGATCATGTTCATAGTTTGGCAACAGTACTTGTAAGTAACAACAGTAAGGGGTAACAACTTACAACTTGTAAGGGTGCAACAGAAGTTGTAAGTTGGAGTTGGAGTTGAAACAACTTCATGTTTACTCAATTCACAAATTGTTCTACGTTGAATAATTCTATGGTTGTTGTACGGTCCTAGTACTGAGCCTTGTGGCACTCCATACTGATGAGTGAAGAAATGACTTGACTGTAGTTTTCCATGTTACTCTCTGGTGCTGAAGTATCTTATTTTGTGTGTTCATCAGAAACTGGAGTGTGTTCTAAGGGTTCTGGAGGACGGTGTAGCCAAACATTCGGTGCTCGTGTCAGAGGAGTGTCAGCACAGGACTCGTGCGCTCTCGGATCTCACGGCTCTGCTACAGTCTCCTCAGTCCGCCGCTATTGTACAGCTCCACGAGCAACAGATCGCGCGTCGCACTAAAACCCTCAAGCATCTGAAAGCGCATTATATTGTGAGTAATGCATGTTTTGAAATGGTTTTAATCTGTTTTTGTCTTGCTCCTCTTTCCTGACCTATCTGTGCTCGTCAACAGGCTCTGTTGAACGACTGCGAGTCTGAGATTTCGCCGCTAAAATCATCGTCATCCGAGTCGGAGCGGCGGCTGAAGGATCTGAGGAGAGAGACTGTGACTCTGCTGAAAGCGCTAAACGGCACGCTTTACAAAACTGAGGCTGAACTCCTGCAGGACAATCTCAGTCTGTCGCTGCAACTGCAGAGAACGCAGAAGCAGATGAAGGTACGGAGCAGAGGAATTTATGTAATGTGCATCTTATTGTGAACAATTCGTCCATGCAAATATTTTTTTAAGGTGCTGTATGTAACTTTTTTTTGTTTTTGTTTTTTTTTGCTCTACTAAAGCATAACAATACCTTATGGTTGCAGAAATTCAGGAAACATGCTAAGTTCACATCCTCGTTTCTCTGAAAAACACAGCCAGTTTAACTTTTTTTTTTTTTTTTTTAGTTCTTTTTGCTGTTACTGTTATTTTACACATTCCGTGTTGTCAGTCGGTTTTTGTTTTGGTCTGTGTGACTCCGCCCACTGCCAGTTCAGCCAATAGTATCTCAACTGCCCGGGATTCCAGTTGGCGGGAAACACAGCGTATTGCAGCCATGGAAACGAGTAAACAAACTGGGTCAGAGGTTGCTGATTCCACACTGCCTAAAAAGCCTCTATCCATCTAAAAATCTCTATGAACGAGAGCATATTAAAACGCAGATAAATCAACTCATTAAAATACGCAAGTCTCCTCGGCTTTTGTTGTCAATTGCGCTCGTTCCTGTTGCATGGCTTCAAATTAGCGTCGAGTCTGAGGAGCCGTGGAAACGACGATCTCTGATATTTTGAATTTGGACTGCAGTACCGATATCGACCACTAGCTGTCATTCTTACAGACTGCACCTTCAGGGTTCCAGACTGCGACCATTTTTTGAGAATGTGCGAGTTAAAATTTGATGTGGTCGCATTTAATTACCTGCATTGAACTTGTTTTAGCGCCCGCCAAAGTGAATTTTTGTCCCGCCAAAGTCTTATTTGATTGGTGAGTAATGTAGATGAACTGCTGCGCTTGTGACAGGGCGCATGTTTAATTGAAGTACTTTACTTTCTTAAAACACACGGTGGTCATGGTTTAGCCTGCAAGGGTGGTACCTTTGTCTTTTTTTTTTCTTTTTTTTTTTAAGTACACGTCTGTAGCAGTATTACTGTTGTTGAGTGTCATGACTAAAAGTCATTGAAAACTGGTTCCACTCGAGAACGGGTTCTAAGTTTTATGAACAATCGATATTGTATGCCCTCGACGTTAACGCCCGCCTAAGTGAATTTTTTTATTTTATTTTATTTATTTTTTTGTCCCGCCAAAGTCTTATTTGATCGGTGAGTAATGTAGATGAACTGCAGCTCTTGTGACAGGGCGCATGTTTAACTGAAAGAACGATCAGAGAGAGAGGGCTCTTCAGAGCCAGGCGAAAGTGTAAACAAGACTTCGTCTCCAAACTAAGCGCTGTCTTGCTCTCTCTCCCTCGCACATATTAATCAAAATAAATCGACACGATGGTAAAAGGTCGGAAGACCAAGTTTCATGTGGAGCATTCGGAGATATTTTTTTTTCCCGAATTACCGCTGGGTGTGAATTGTGCTAAATAAGTTGCCTTATCTTCTCTGAAAAGCATTCCGGACATTAAGCTGACATAAAACAACACTTTAATTAAACGAAAAAAACTATCCAGTGATGAAATGTTTTCTGTGTTGACACAAATCTTGGATGTCCATGTCCTAACCGCTGGGATAATCACACAAAGTGAGATGTATAACGCACATGACCCGTCCAATTCGCGAACTAATGACTCCTTTGAACCGATTAATTTTAATGAATGGTTAAAACAACTGATCTTTCCAACAGTGAACTCAGGAGACGTCTGAATCGGTGTATATTGGACTCGATCAGTAACAATCAGTAATAGTAATAATCAGTAACACTTTACAATATGGTTCTATTTATTACATAAATTACATAAGTACAGTTTGCTTACTCAAGTTTAAGCTTTTCAAATGAACAAGTGGATAGGGTTAGGGTTAGGGTTATTTTAAAGCATATGACAAAAATTTTCCACACAGTGCTATCAAGAATCAATAAGAGAATCGTTAAAGAATCGGATCGATAAGCAGAATCGTCACTGGCATTATTGATAAAATCTTATCAATTCCCATCCCTATGTGAAGACAGTAAAATTATAAGCAAACATTAAAGAACATGTTTTTTTAATAGTTTTTTGAGAGATAAAAGATTAAATGAGGTCTTGTCACTTTCAGTCTTTTTACATCAGTGTAATTTTATTTTTTATTTTATTACATATATTCATTTTATTTACAAACTATTTATTGTTATATTGTGACCATGGGTGGAGCAGATATCGTTCTGGGTGAACCAATAGCTTTGATTTCATACTATTATGCAAATTTTGTGATGTCAGGGTTGTGCTGGATGGAAAGGCAAGATGCGCATAAATTCTAAAATATGCATAAGAAACGTTCATGCTCAGTTGAGGATTCACCTATTTTTATGCTCTATTTTTGTTATCACCAAAAAAGCCGCTGGATGGAAACTCGAAAATCTGCATAAATTCTAAAAATCAGCATAAAAAAAACATATGCGCAAAAAACTGAGGTGGATAATTTTTTATCCGGTAAGTCGTCATGCACAAACTACGATGGAAACCCATTTAATTTAGAACATGGTTGGTGGTCAAAATAAAGAAGGATTTTGCAGCGTTTGTAAAAAGGTATTTAAATTGGGTAGCTACAATGGGAATCAACGGCGTAAAATCTCATATGCAGTCTATTCCTTAATTTATAAGGAAAGACAAGTACTTTGTTTAGGCTTGGCTTGTAGGGAACTACAAACCTGCGCACATATATTCAAACGCACATAACTATAGAACCCATTCTTAATGCGCATGTGAATGCCATCAGCGTTTCTCACAGGATCGCGTTTAAAGTCTGTGTTTGGATGTGTGTGTGTGTGTGTGTGTGTTTCAGCGGATGGCCTGTCTCAGTGTGTGTGTGACGGGAAACCTCCTGTTGGGAGGTCATGTGACTGAAGACGCACTGGGTATCTGAAGACTGAAGAATCTTGTGCTGTCAGAAAACAAATAACTCACTCTTTATCATAAACATCTGTGTGTTTTTCTGGTATAAAAATAAAATAAAATCAGAGTAAAACTGACAGATTTATTTCATTTTAGTATATGTAACCTTTAGGGCCTGTCCTAAATTCATGTTATTGCTCTAAATATGATTCTAAATAAATAATCTTGTGGTACTATGTGTTCTGAACTTACTATCATGATTCTGTGTGAGCAGATTGTGTCAGTGTGTCTTTCCCAAACTATTTTATTAAAGTCTTTCTTCACTAGCCTTAATACCGGCTTAATACCGGCTTTACTGGCTGATCTTTAGAATGCATTACAGTTAAGAACTAGATGCGAAAGTTCGTCGAGACAAACTTTAAGTTGGCCTAAAGGTTGCTAGGCTGTTTTGGGTGGTTGCTAGGGTATTTTGGGTGGTTGCTAGGCGGTTGTTAGGATATTTTGGGTGGTTGCTAGGGTCTTTTGGGTGGTTGCTAGGCGGTTGCTAGGGTGTTATGAGTGGTTACTAGGATGTTTTGGATGGTTGCTAGGGTGTTGCTAGGGTATTTTGGGTGGTTACTAGGGTTATTCTGGGTGGTTGCTAGGCGGTTGCTAGGATATTTTGGGTGGTTGCTAGGGTCTTTTGGGTGGTTGCTAGGCGGTTGCTATGGTATTTTGGGTGGTTGCTAGGGTGTTCTGAGTGGTTACTAGGATGTTTTAGGTGGTTGCTAGGGTATTCTGGGTGGTTGCTAGGCGCTGCTAGGATATTTCTGATGGTTGCTAGGGTCTTTTGGGTGGTTGCTCAATCAATGTAGATTGAACGGATAGATTAGTTAGAAAGAAAGAGAAAGAAAGATGGATAGATTAGAAAGAAAGAAAAAGAGAAAGAAAGATGGATAGATTAGTTAGAAAGAAAGAAAGATGGATATATTAGTTAGAAAGAAAGAAAGAAAGAAAGAAAGAAAGAGAAAGAAAGAAAGAGAGAAAGAAAGAAAGATGGATAGATTAGTTAGTTAGAAAGAAAGATGGATAGATTAGTTAGAAAGAAAGAAAGAAAGAGAAAGAAAGAAAGATGGATAGATTTTTTAAATACAAATTTTGAAAGAAAGAAAGAGAAAGAAAGAAAGATGGATAGATTAGTTAGAAAGAAAGAAAGATGGATAGATTAGTTAGAAAGAAAGAAAGAAAGATGGATAGATTAGTTAGAAAGAAAGAAAGAAAGAAAGATGGATAGATTAGTTAGAAAGAAAGATGGATAGTTTTTTTAAATACAAATTTTGAAAGAAAGAAAGAAAGAAAGAAAGAAAGAAAGAAAGATGGATAGATTAGTTAGAAAGAAAGAAAGAAAGATGGATAGATTAGTTAGAAAGAAAGAAAGAAAGAAAGATGGATAGATTAGTTAGAAAGAAAGAAAGAAAGAAAGAAAGATGGATAGATTAGTTAGAAAGAAAGAAAGATGGATAGATTTTTTAAATACAAATTTTGAAAGAAAGAAAGAAAGAAAGAAAGATGGATAGATTAGTTAGAAAGAAAGAAAGAAAGAGAAAGAAAGAAAGATGGATAGATTAGTTAGAAAGAAAGAAAGATGGATAGATTAGTTAGAAAGAAAGAAAGAAAGAAAGATGGATAGGTTAGAAAGAAAGAAAGAAAGAAAGATGGATAGATTAGTTAGAAAGAAAGAAAGAAAGAAAGAAAGATTAGTTAGAAAGAAAGAAAGAAAGATTAGTTAGAAAGAAAGAAAGAAAGAAAGAAAGAAAGAAAGAAAGAAAGAAAAAGAAAGAAAGAAAGAAAGAAAGATGGATAGATTAGTTAGAAAGAAAGAAAGAAAGAAAGATGGATAGATTAGTTAGAAAGAAAGAAAGATGGATAGATTAGTTAGAAAGAAAGAAAGAAAGAAAGAAAGAAAGAAAGATGGATAGATTAGTTAGAAAGAAAGATGGATAGATTAGTTAGAAAGAAAGAAAGATGGATAGATTAGTTAGAGAAAGAAAGAAAGAAAGAAAGATGGATAGATTAGTTAGAAAGAAAGAAAGAAAGAAAGATGGATAGATTAGTTAGAAAGAAAGAAAGAAAGAAAGAAAGAAAGATTAGTTAGAAAGAAAGATGGATAGATTAGTTAGAAAGAAAGAAAGAAAGAAAGAAAGAAAGAAAGAAAGATGGATAGATTAGTTAGAAAGAAAGATGGATAGATTAGTTAGAAAGAAAGATGGATAGATTAGTTAGAAAGAAAGAAAGATGGATAGATTAGTTAGAAAGAAAGAAAGAAAGAAAGATGGATAGATTAGTTAGAAAGAAAGATGGATAGATTAGTTAGAAAGAAAGAAAGATGGATAGATTAGTTAGAAAGAAAGATAGATAGATAGATAGAAAGATAGAACGATAGATAGATAGATAGATAGATAGATGGCTAGAACGATAGATAGATAGATAGATGGCTAGAACGATAGATAGATACCGGCTTAATACCGGCTAAGAACGATAGATAGATGGCTAGAACGATAGATAGATAGCTAGAACGATGGATAGATGGATAGATGGATAGATGGATAGATGGATAGATAGATAGATAGATAGAACATAGAACGATCGATAGATAGATAGAACGATAGAGAGATAGATAGATAGATAGACAGAACGATAGAAAAATAGATAGAACGATAGATAGATAGATAGATAGACAGAACGATAGAAAAATAGATAGAACGATAGATAGATAGAATGATCGATAGATAGAATGATAGATAGATAGATAGATAGATAGAACGATAGATAGATAGAACGATAGATAGATAGAACGATAGATAGATAGATAGATAGAACGATAGATAGATAGAACGATAGATAGATAGAACGATAGATAGAACGATAGATAGATAGATCGATAGATAGATAGAACGATAGATAAAACGATAGAACGATAGATAAAACGATAGAACGATAGATAGATAGATAGATAGAACGATAGATAGATAGATAGATAGAACGATAGATAGAACGATAGATAGAACGATAGAACGATAGAACGATAGAACGATAGATAGAACGATAGATAGATAGATAGATAGATAGATAGATAGAACGATAGATAGATAGATAGATAGATAGATAGAACGATAGAACGATAGAACGATAGATAGAACGATAGATAGATAGAACGATAGAACGATAGATAGAACGATAGATAGATAGATAGATAGATAGATAGATAGATAGATAGAACGATAGATAGATCGATAGATAGATAGAACGATAGATAAAACGATAGAACGATAGATAAAACGATAGAACGATAGATAGATAGATAGATAGAACGATAGATAGATAGATAGATAGAACGATAGATAGAACGATAGATAGAACGATAGAACGATAGAACGATAGAACGATAGATAGAACGATAGATAGATAGATAGATAGATAGATAGATAGAACGATAGATAGATAGATAGATAGATAGATAGAACGATAGAACGATAGAACGATAGATAGAACGATAGATAGATAGAACGATAGAACGATAGATAGAACGATAGATAGATAGATAGATAGATAGATAGATAGATAGAACGATAGATAGATAGATAGATAGATAGAACGATAGATAGAACGATAGAACGATAGATAGATAGATAGATAGATAGAACGATAGATAGATAGATAGATAGATAGATAGATAGATAGATAGATAGATAGATAGATAGATAGATAGATAGATAGATAGAACGATAGATAGAACGATAGATAGATAGATAGATAGATAGATAGATAGATAGATAGATAGAACGATAGATAGATAGATAGAATGATAGATAGATAGATAGAACGATAGATAGATAGATAGATAGATAGATAGAACGATAGATAGATAGATAGATAGATAGATAGATAGATAGATAGATAGAACGATAGATAGATAGATAGATAGAATGATAGATAGATAGATAGAACGATAGATAGAACGATAGAACGATAGAACGATAGATAGAACGATAGAACGATAGATAGATAGATAGAACGATAGATAGATAGATAGATAGATAGATAGATAGAACGATAGAACGATAGATAGATAGATAGAACGATAGATAGATAGATAGATAGATAGATAGATAGATAGATAGATAGATAGATAGATAGATAGATAGATAGATAGATAGAACGATAGATAGAATGATAGATAGATAGAACGATAGAACGATAGATAGAACGATAGATAGATAGATAGATAGAACGATAGATAGATAGATAGAACGATAGATAGATAGATAGATAGAATGATAGATAGATAGATAGAACGATAGATAGAACGATAGAACGATAGAACGATAGATAGAACGATAGAACGATAGATAGATAGATAGAACGATAGATAGATAGATAGATAGATAGATAGATAGAACGATAGAACGATAGATAGATAGATAGAACGATAGATAGATAGATAGATAGATAGATAGATAGATAGATAGATAGATAGAACGATAGATAGAATGATAGATAGATAGAACGATAGAACGATAGATAGAACGATAGATAGATAGATAGATAGAACGATAGATAGATAGATAGAACGATAGATAGAACGATAGATAGATAGATAGAACGATAGATAGAACGATAGATAGATAGAACGATAGATAGAACGATAGATAGATAGAACGATAGATAGATAGATAGAACGATAGATAGATAGATAGATAGATAGAACGATAGATAGATAGAACGATAGATAGATAGAACGATAGAACGATAGATAGATAGATAGATAGATAGATAGATAGATAGATAGATAGAACGATAGATAGATAGATAGATAGATAGAACGATAGATAGATAGAACGATAGATAGATAGAACGATAGAACGATAGATAGATAGATAGATAGATAGATAGATAGATAGATAGATAGATAGATAGATAGAACGATAGAACGATAGATAGATAGAATGATAGAACGATAGATAGATAGAATGATCGATAGATAGAATGATAGATAGATAGATAGATAGATAGATAGATAGATAGATAGAACGATAGATAGATAGAACGATAGAACGATAGATAGATAGAACGATAGATAGATAGAACGATAGATAGAATGATAGATAGAACGATAGATAGAACGATAGATAGATAGATAGATAGAACGATAGATAGATAGATAGATAGATAGAACGATAGAACGATAGATAGATAGATAGATAGAACGATAGATAGATAGATAGATAGATAGATAGATAGATAGATAGATAGATAGATAGATAGATAGAACGATAGATAGAACGATAGATAGATAGAACGATAGATAGAATGATAGATAGATAGAACGATAGAACGATAGATAGAACGATAGATAGATAGATAGATAGAACGATAGATAGATAGATAGAACGATAGATAGAACGATAGAACGATAGATAGATAGATGGATAGATAGATAGAACGATAGATAGAACGATAGATAGATAGAACGATAGATAGAATGATAGATAGATAGAACGATAGATAGATAGATAGAACGATAGATAGATAGATAGATAGATAGATAGATAGAACGATAGATAGATAGAACGATAGATAGATAGAATGATAGATAGATAGATAGATAGAATGATAGATAGATAGAACGATAGAACGATAGATAGAACGATAGATAGATAGATAGATAGAACGATAGATAGATAGATAGAACGATAGATAGAACGATAGAACGATAGATAGATAGATAGATAGATAGATAGATAGATAGATAGAACGATAGATAGAACGATAGATAGATAGAACGATAGATAGATAGATAGAACGATAGATAGATAGAACGATAGATAGATAGATAGATAGATAGATAGATAGATAGATAGATAGATAGAACGATAGATAGATAGATAGATAGATAGAACGATAGAACGATAGATAGATAGAATGATCGATAGATAGAATGATAGATAGATAGATAGATAGATAGATAGAACGATAGATAGATAGAACGATAGAACGATAGATAGATAGAACGATAGATAGATAGAACGATAGATAGAATGATAGATAGAACGATAGATAGAACGATAGATAGATAGATAGATAGAACGATAGATAGATAGATAGATAGATAGATAGAACGATAGAACGATAGAACGATAGATAGATAGATAGAACGATAGATAGATAGATAGATAGATAGAACGATAGATAGAACGATAGATAGAATGATAGATAGATAGAACGATAGAACGATAGATAGATAGATAGATAGATAGATAGATAGATAGAACGATAGATAGAACGATAGAACGATAGATAGATAGATGGATAGATAGATAGAACGATAGATAGAACGATAGATAGATAGAACGATAGATAGAATGATAGATAGATAGAACGATAGATAGATAGATAGAACGATAGATAGATAGATAGATAGATAGATAGATAGAACGATAGATAGATAGAAACGATAGATAGATAGAATGATAGATAGATAGATAGATAGAATGATAGATAGATAGAACGATAGAACGATAGATAGAACGATAGATAGATAGATAGATAGAACGATAGATAGATAGATAGAACGATAGATAGAACGATAGAACGATAGATAGATAGATAGATAGATAGATAGATAGATAGATAGAACGATAGATAGAACGATAGATAGATAGAACGATAGATAGATAGATAGAACGATAGATAGATAGAACGATAGATAGATAGATAGATAGATAGATAGATAGATAGATAGAACGATAGATAGATAGATAGATAAGATAGATAGATAGAACGATAGATAGATAGAATGATAGATAGATAGAAAGATACGATAGAACGATAGATAGATAGATAGAACGAGATAGATAGATAGATAGATAGAGATAGATAGATAGAACGATAGATAGAACGATAGATAGATAGATAGAACGATAGATAGAACGATAGATAGAATGATAGATAGATAGAACGATAGATAGATAGATAGATAGATAGATAGATAGATAGAACGATAGATAGATAGATAGATAGATAGATAGATAGATAGATAGAACGATAGATAGAACTAGATAGAACGATAGAAAGATAGATAGAATAGATAGATAGATAGAACGATAGATAGATAGATAGATAGATAGATAGAACGATAGATAGAACGATAGATAGAACGATAGATAGATAGAAATGATAGATA